>JAODUH010000009.1:246354-256403 GCA_027564835.1 Typhlichthys subterraneus | reverse complement strand
TGATATTTGACTGGCAACCAGTGAAGGGAAGCCAATATGGGAGAGATGTGGTCCCTCTTCCTAGTGCCAGTCAACAATCCAGCCAGTGCCATGTGACCAGTGACACTGGCATATATCTGGAGTTGGCCCCGGGCGCTGCACAGCAGCTGCTCCCTTGAGGGATGGGTTAAATGCAGGGATGAATTTCGCAACATGTATGTGTATGTGACAACAAAAGCACCTTAACCTTTCACCTTCATCCCAACGGCGGTTGGCTTTTAAAATAAAATAGGACTAGACCTGTGACTGAGTAATGTACTCACAGATTCTTTTTATAAAATCCTTTCCTTATCCTTCTTCCGAGACATTTATCTTATTTTTCTAAAGATGGAAGCTAATGTGGAGGCCTATGCGTCTATGTCTGTATATGTATATTCTATATGCCTCTATTTATTTATTGCATTATTGTATTGATTGCTGATGTAAGCAAAATTGCCCCTCGGGAGACATTAAAGTTTTACTCTACTCTCCCTCCAACACTAACCACCCCCGTCCCCTTTCCAGCAGACCATCTCTCCAGCACGGACCCTCTCCCCAACAGACCATCTCTCCAGCACGGACCCTCTCCCCAACATTAACCCATCTCTCCAGCATGGACTCTTCCCAAACAGACCATCTCCCCAGCATGGACCCTCTCCCCAACACTAACCCCTCTCTCCAGCACGGACCCTTCACCAACAGACCATCTCTCCAGCACGGACCCTTCCCCAACAGACCATCTCTCCAGCACGGACCCTCTCCCCAACACCAACCCCTCTCTCCAGCACGGACCCTTCCCCAACAGACCATCTCTCCAGCACGGACCCTCTCCCCAACATTAACCCCTCTCTCCAGCACTGACCCTCTCCCCAACATTATCCCCTCTCTCCAGCACAGACCCTTCTCTTAACAGGCCTGTGTCTCCTAAAGTTCCCCACCGGCTCTCCTGGCGACATTCCTCTGGCATTGCGTCACGGGACAAAAGGCTCCTTCTCATCAGATATGGGGGTCAGTGACTCAGGCTAAATTTGTTCCCTCTTAAAGCAACTGTTTACCGAGACAGAGATGACCCCCTCCTTCCCCAGCTTCCTGATGTCAGCCACTGACTGGGAAGAAAAACATTCCTCGTGTACGCTGTCATCGCCTCAGTTATTCCGTACGCTGCATCCCTAGCTCCATTGTTGGCCGCAAACTCACAGGAGCGGGCGGTTAACGGCCATTTTCTTTTCTTTTCTTTTTTTGGGATTGGGGGGGGGGGGGCTTCAGTCCATTGTAACAGCTACAGGAATGCAGAGTGCAACAATGTCAGCCTCTCCAGCATGACTCACGTCCAGATTGTGAATGAAAAAAAGTCTCTCTCTCTCTCTCTCACCTAACTAACTGTTGCAGATCGATTAACCCCTCCCCCCCTTCCCCAAGGTGGTGTACACTGACGATACACATGGAGGATGCATCTCTTCCGTTAAAAAGGCAGAGTCAACGATTTTAAGAGAACACACTTCAAATCCAGTGAATATCTCCTCTCGTGACGCTGGCTGCCTGTTCTGTGTGAAATAACCTGGTGTTTCAACCCAGCCCTGGCTCTGTAGACGGGGACAGACAGTAAGTGGTGCAGACCGCACCACACCACACTATCCCGGCTTTGGCAATTCTTGTGCATGTTGTTTTTTTTTTTTTAAACGTCATCCCTGACTCTACCTTTAACGCGGTCATCAAATTGCAGTATGGCTTTGTAACATCCAGAATGTGGATGTATATTAATTACATATCGTATTTTACGTAATTACATATCGTATGTCGATTTATATATCGTGGATGAGGAACTGCTTCATTCAAATGTCAGCGCAGTCGATTTTTATATTAGAGGCAAAGAAGCGATTTCATAACCAAAAAGTGCATTTAGCAAAAGGAAAAAGCAATGCTGCTGCGTTGCCATAGCTACCTAGCAGCTCCTCAGGGTCCTTGACCACGATGTGGGCGTTGAGCTCCTGCAGCTCCTGGTGCAGCTCCTCCACCTTCTTGTTGGACTTCTTCAGCAGGTTGTCGACGTAGGCCAGGCTCTTCTTGTCCGTGGTCACCTTAGGACAGAGCACAACATGGCTGTTACGCATCTAGTAATAGTAGTAATAGAGACACGTCAATGCTGGTGTTAATACTGACTAACTTTCTGTATTTTATGGGCTGAAACAGAACGGCACGTCATATCCGTTATAAATCACCCCAGGACATGGCTGGTTTTCATCGGTACACTTGGTACACTCATACGTCATTAAAGTGAAATGTTAACGTTAATGTCAATGTGGGTCCCCCCCTCTCAGCCCTTCCCCTCCCCTCCCTCAGCTCCTTGATGCAGTTGATGAAGTTGTAGTGGCTGGAGTCAGGCTCAGCGCTGGGGTGCAGTTAGTTACACTCCCTTGGAGAGTTTAAAGCTCTGATAATAGATAATACTGTGTAAACAAGGGGTGGAATCGCTATTCATAAAATGGATGTTGTAACAAGTGTATGTCCATCTGTTCTAATGCTTTTCACTTTGTAACGATGTACCATGTTGGCCAGGTCTCCCTTGGAGGTGCGTTCAGAAGTGTTGAACATAGCTAACACATTCACACAATCTGCAAACATATTCAAACGAGATCTGAGGAGGCGGTTCTCGGCAAACACACACCGCCGCTGGACGAACCAGAGAAGAACGCACAGTTCCTACCTTGCGCAGGTTCTCGGCCCCTTCCTTGATCTTCAGCTCCTTGCGGATCTCCCGACGGATCTGCTCCTTGATCTCGTCCAGCTTCTGCTGGACCATGGGCTCCGACAGGTCCAGGTTGTGGCCCAGGCCCAGCCTCTCCGACACCAGCTGGCCCACCCGACCATCCCCCTGTGGGAGGGGGAGGGGGGTGGAGGGAGGGAGGAGGAGGGGAGGGGTAGTGGAGGGGATGTAACATTGGAAGAGGACAAGGTCACGGAGGGGAGAGGACAGAAAGAGAGAGAGAGAGAGAGGGGAGGGAGAGAGGACAGTGGGAGTTCAATGACTGTAAAACTATCAACATGTAGCTTTCCTTGGCATTCGTCTTCATGGGAGGTGTGGAGCGTTTGCCTGTGAGGACGTCAGGCCAGAACAAGAGGCACAGCTACGAGTTACAAATAATGTCATTATTTGATGCAAATAAAAAGTTGATGAAAGTCTGCATTTGCTATTAGATCGCTGTTGGTTTGGTCAATTATCAGCTTGATGCTTTCCATTCATTGCCATTTTTGTACGGCAGTATTTTTCATTTGTTGCTTCAAAGCTGTTTGACTGAAGGGCGAAGGTTCCAAAAAAATTTTTAACATTCCCCCTTCAGCCAAACTGCCTTAGTCCACCACAAAACAGGTGACACAGCACTCAACTGCAGAAACGCAAGGGAAAAAAAATGTAAACCTGTTACCCAACACCCAGTTTGATTCTATTTTTGGTTCTACTTCCTCACAAAGTTCGGCTAATGACAATAGTAAAGCAATAAATAACAGCAGTAATGTTATTGCTCCAGATGAAACAGACCATAATGTGGCTGGGGCCGCTGCCCATATTATCCAACACCAGTAAATATTTACCATGTGTTCTTACTTACTTCCTGGGCAGAATTGTTATTATGTTATATGTGCAGTAATATTGAACAGAGGAGAATTTCTAAAAATCAGGATTAACGATGACTAGCAAATTAGCCGCAACAATAAAATAAATGTAAAAAACACAAATATGTGCTGATAATATGTGATGCTAGCTGCTCAATTGTCCAAAGTCCCCTACCCGGTCTAATTAATGGGTCGTTATCAGGCTTCTAACAACCGAGTCATTAGAATCAGGTGTGTTGGAGCAGGGAGACATCTACAACATGCAGGGCCGCGGCCCTCCAGGTCCAGAGTTGAATAGCCCTGCTGTAGGCCATAGGTCGGTTTTACTTCCAGTGTGCAAGCCTGTATGAAAAATAGTATGTATAAATCAAATTTAGCCAGTATACGAAATCTGTTGCACTAAAGGTGGAGTCAGCGGTTGTTAAGCTAGTACACATCTCACGGTCCGCTAGAACTGTCTGATCCATGTGCGTGTTGAAAATATTAGCAGGTGTTGCTACACTGCCCTGGCTCTGTACTATCCCAGCCTTGGGGGTAGGTAAGCTTCTGAGGGAGAACCCTATGGCACTGAAAGAAGTTCAAAGTTTTGCTAGAAGTTCAAAGGTTAAGCCCTTGTCACTGCCCATGACCAGCATCTTCATGGCGGCCATCTTGAACGTGATTAAGGAGTGACGTCCTTAACAGTTTTGGCGTTAAAAGAGTCCCAAGGCCATCGCCAGTCAGGACGGAGATTCAACGAAAGGCTTGCAACTTGACCAACAATGACTACAATATAAAAAAGAATCACGCCTTTGTAGTCAGAGTAGTGCAACTATTTAATAATACAATACTACTATAATACCACCATATCAATTCCACACAGATACAAAGCATTTGTGCACGGTGGTATTGCAAAATGAACACATAGAAGAAACCAACACTCTGCTTCAGGCAAGAGTGTTGGTTTTCTACCTCAAACAAAAAGTTTAATAAAAGCTGTTAAATGTAAACTAGAAACCTCAGACGCAACATGCTTAGAGATGTTAAAGTGAGCTTACGTCAGTAACAAAGATCTCAATCCACCACATAATAACATCAAACGCAGCACTATCTGTAGTCGTTCAGCCAAAAAGAACTGCAATTCACGTCGATTTACAAACTAGAGGAAGTCTATCTGCTTAAGGAAAATAATACATTGGCTTACAGGAACAAAGCAACGCTGTATACTTCCAATTAGCATGCTTGTACTGAAATATGCAAGCGCATGTTGTGCCTTACCACAAGCTCATCACCATCAGACGTCTCCATCTCTAGAACACTGGTAGAACCGACCACTTCGTGCATGTTCCACATGCCGTGAAGCAAAGCACCTGTCGTTAGGTGAGCACCAGCGCAGTTGTTCTGCTTGGTACATACAGTGGCGCCACAACACATAACTACAAGCAGAGGCTCGGCCCTTCAAAATCGCTCATTCAAAGTCACTCATCTTTCTGCGTTCCCTCAGTCTCGCTCATGACACAAACACACACGCGCGCACACAAAGGCCACCGACATCAGCGGGGAAGATAAACCTTCCCAAAGGGGGGTGGGGGGGGAAGAGAGAGAGAGAGAGAGAGAGAGAGAGAGAGAGAAAGAGAGAGAGAGAGAGAGAGAGACACAAAACCCTCTTAGACCTCTGCTCTGAGAGGTCACAGCAGCCAGGAATGGGATCTAATCTCGCTGCGGGAAGAGGATGAGGGTCTAAATTTAACCCTGGTTAGGAAACATGGCAGCGTTTGTCCCATAGCTGTTTCAGCAGCTTGTGTGGCAGGCAGAAGAAGCTTTGACTGTAGGCTAACTACTATACAACAGCTCTTCAGAGAATCCCAGTGCCTCTGCATTGACGTTTGCATTAGAACACGCACTGCGGAGCCTACAAACCCATCGAGAGACACTACCACATGAAAACAGATTACGCATTGCATATAGATGGAATTACTGGTTTACTTTTATTTACCATATTTATCATTTAAAAAATTTTAATTAACGTAAACATGTTCTGGAGGAAGATCCTTGATATTTGAACTTGATCAAAACCCCTCTCCCTTCAATGACATAAGGTGCTCCCTCAGAAGCTCCGCCCACCAAAATTGGACACTCATTGCCCAGGCTGGGATAGTGTTGTGTGGTGCACTCTGCACCACTTTGTTTGTCTTCCCATTCACAGAGCCAGGGCTGTGTAGAAACACCAGATAATTTTTTTTTTCCCCTTTCAGCCACGCACAGAACGGGCAGCGCAAGTTAGCAGACAAAGATGAGATAGACATTCTGTGTATTTAGCTTTACAATCACCACCGATTCCACCCTCAGGTACGCACGCATGGTTGGCCTGGCCAGTCTATCTGCTGCCAGTGAAACCTATAGGCTGCGCGCGCGCACACACACACTGATGACTCACAGGTAAAATGGAGGTCACATGTTCTCAAGTGCTACCCTATATGTGAGTTGTTTGCTCTAGTCTGGAGCTGTGTTTGCTCTGCGGCCATGTTTGACCAGTGCGTGGGGACAGCTAAAGGAGACTACAAGAGAGAGTCTGCACCACCATGCAACAATGCAAGGAAATCCACGAAAGGCCAATCAGATAAGGTGAAAAATCTGCATACAGTAAGGTCTACGGAAGGCCTGTCTGTGGCTACTGGTGGAGAATGGGGGTTTAAAATTGGCCCAATACTACAATTCTTCAAAACCTTCCCCTCAAATTGCCATGAATCGTGCATCTGTACAGAACCTGTTTCTTAGCAGGCCTCCATAAACTCAGACCTAGTTTGGTCACAGACAAGTAAGGCAAACATTTAAAGCACGCATACTACAATGGATGCATTCTGTTTGGCTTCCCTCCCACCTTCATCTCTACCATATCTTCCTTATTTGTGGGTAAACGCTGTATTATTACTTACTAATAAAGTTGTGCTGGGAAAGAACAAATACCTAAAAATAAACAAATTACCGCTGAACCTCGTGTGAAAGCAGGTTATCATCTATAAGCCTAAGCTCCAATAACAAGAGCCCTTTCAAACGATATGACAATGGAAATGTTGAGACCTACAGTGTCAGTCCTACAGGAGGACTGTCACAACCCGACTAGGCTCAGCCTTTTCCCTCCATCAGCACAACGTCACACAAGCAACTTTGTGCTGAACGTCTGATACATATATCCCCGTAAGACCGACACCACTTTCAGGAAGTGAGGAAGTGGATTTCCATTGGCCGTTAGCATTGCCATTCACGAAGTCTGTATCTGTAATTCTGGTGTGAAGCTATCTATGTTTTATTTGCTTTAAAAAAAAATAAAAATAAAAAGCGCTATACAGAAAAAAAAAAACGTTTCTAACAGATTTACAAGACCTGCAAACAGCCAGCTTGCGTTTCTTCATCAGTTTAAGTTTCACATCTTGGTCATTGAGTTATGTAGTTGGCCGTCCTGCATGTCATCAAAATACCTCTTTTGTCAAGTAGGCAGATGCAGCAAGAGGCTTGACACAGTTGTCCAGCACTATGTCCCAGACTTTACGTAGTAAGGGCTGGCTCTGCGAGACTACAACCCTACCAGCAACTGCCTAGCTCCCGCAGCTGGTCCGATACAGTCAGTGCTGGCTACAGTAATAGCATCCCAGGCCAAGTGCAAGTCTGGCAAATGTGGGGGCCCCACATAAACCTCCTTTAAACAGTGTTCTGTAGAATATATTGACATTCATTTCATTTAGCATTGATGTTGGGACATTACCGTATTATAGTGAATAAAAAGGAAGCACTACAGTATATCTATAACATGTTTTACCTAAGACGTATTTCATTATGGGACCATGTGTTAAAGTCTGAGATCTAACACTGTGACCATTTAGTTATTTAAATATAATTTTGTATTAGTTGCAGATGTTTGCTGCCCTGTAAGGGTCTTTATGGCTGAACATTTCAGCAAAACAACAAGATCCAAGTCATTTGTCAAGCTCTTGTGAAAAAGTGCACAACTGACACCCACTATTGGGAGATATTTTATAACATATTACATCCTGACTCACACAAAAGGGCGCCTTGGAATGTTTCAGAGTTTATAATGAAGGATCGTTAATTTGCGAGACGAGGAAATACATATGCGTTCTACCTACACCTGGACAGAATTTATGTAACTCGTTGTAATACGTTTGTATATTAAAAATGACGTCATGACAGGAAAGGATTACTCTGAGTCATGACTGTTCAAAGGAAATAAGGTATTGCCTTATTACAAAGTCTCTCCAATAGGCTTTATGTAATTTAAATTAATTTAGTTTCCTAGAATGCAATTTCTCTGAGTTTTTGTGGCAAAATGATCAAGCAAAGCATGTTCAGAAAGTTTTCTGAACATGTCAGACACTTGCTATCCATTGATTTATAAAAACCATCCTTAATGTTACAGTGGAGACACATATTTAAAAATAGCCTTTTTATTAAGATTAATTTGCTTCTGAAAGTAACAGAATTAACGTTAAAAGGTGATCAACCTTCGTAAACAGTGTGATCTTTTTGCAATAGTAAATAAACACAACTTTTCTTTTGTTTACCACGACTACGCAAAAGATTACAATGTTGCAAACTGGGAAATTTAGATAATTGTTTCCCAGGCCTCAATCCATGCATAATTCCTAGACTAGACTTTGGGAGTATAGGTTGAGTTACTTACAAGCTGTAATTATATCCCGATTGCAATGCGCGGCCTAACCCATACGTTACAAGCGTGTTTACTAACTTATAATGTACCATTTGAAACAAGTTTGCGCACTTTTCGCAACAGTTGTCAACTTTTCCTACCTGCACGGAATCGGCGGCCATCTTGGTTGTCGACTTTGAATCAAATCCTACGGAGAGAGAGGGGAGGTGGAACTCCAAAAACAGCCCTGGTTTCAACTTTCCCTCTCTGGCGACAAAAACGCGTTATTTTTTGACCAAACCATAGGTCATCTTGGAAAATAAGGACTTTCCATGTTTTCTTTCCGCTTCTTTCCGCTTCTTTTAAGCCTGGAGTTGACTGGCACTCATAAAAAAGTGGAGCTGGAGCATAAATGTGTCCCAGAGCTTTTGGAGAGGGAGGCGGTGGTTTGTGTGGAAGCGCCTCAGCGTCCGCCCATGGGAGCTATGCTATGCACTCACTCAACTCCAGAACCCTACCAGACGATCCACGCACGATCACGTGATCAGAATATTCACATTATATACTATTGAATGTAAAAAGAAAACCATCAATACAAATCATAATGAAATACATTCGTTTCCCTTCTCCTATAGGAAGAACACTTTTCTAAAAGCGTTGTAACCCTTTAGGCATGTATAGAAGTTTGTTGAGAGGTTGAAATTATATGACAACTATTAGGCATACTTTTGCAGATATGTCAGATACAAACTGACACCAAAAATTGCATTAAGCAAATGTAGCCTATTGTATTGAAGGTTATGTGTTTGTCAGCAACAGTGTTATAAATTAGATGAGACCGTTGGACATAAGACGCTCACTCGCTTTCCTGATGCCTTTGCAGGACATATCACACTTGGGCACGAAGAGTAGTTTAATGGATTACATAATACACGGGGTGCCAGGAAACAGTCTCCTGAGTTTGGGAAAGCGTGCTGTGAACTGATCGAACAGTGGTCCAAACACTGTTTCTTACATATCCCACCCTAAATGCTGGCGTCACTTCACTGTCTTTTGAGATATAGTACATCGATATTTCACAGCTTTTCCCATTTGGAGTAGCCTAATTATAGCTCAATGGAATGCTCAACATGTTAACTTTTATTTTATCTATCTCTTTCATAATGTGATTATGTGTCATTGTAGGCTACTGTTGCTGAAAACAAGGCTTTCTGCATGAAATCTCTCTTCCAGTGTTGGATAGTGTGATGAGTTATGTCCCTACATATTTGTTTGAAAAATTACAAAATTACATACCTACTATAGCCTATAATTCTAACATTAAATACCCAAAAGATAGGAGGTACCTATCACACACACACACACCTTCAGCATAAAGTTGACTAATCTCAATTTCACCAATTTTGGCCATGCCAAACTAACCATAGTTCACCCGGGTGGCCATCACAGCTCGAGTTGATTAATGAATTAATTAATTCATTCTCTAAAAAAGGCTTTAAGACCTAGGCAGCTTGGTTTTGTTGCCATGGCGATGCTCTGAAGAGGTCGGCAGGTGCTGAAGACAGACCCTATGACGCTGGCTGCACAGGTCCACATTAACAAACACGCACATGAATAGGCTTTATGCTTCAGACCACCAAATATTGTAGCGATGTACTGTAGATTCTGCGTTTCATTAGTCCACATTTGCTGCACCGATCTTGTGGACAAGGAAGGTTGTTTCGTTTTCAAGTGAAATTCATAACTCTACTATACACAATTTAGAAAAAAAAAATTA
>JAODUH010000009.1:230108-242409 GCA_027564835.1 Typhlichthys subterraneus | reverse complement strand
TCTGAGGGAGCACCCTATGGCATTGAAGGGAGAGGTGTTTTTGATTTTTATTTGAGTTTGAATTCAGAGAGTTCTGGAGAATTACTTTAAACATCTACCTTTCAATTCAGAAGTTTAGCATTCCTGACCACGGGCTGTCTTGCTACCTATAGTGGCCCACAGAAAAGCTTAAATATATATTTTATTAACAAGTAGCCATTAAATTATTGTAACTATAATGTTCCGGCCTTTTGCCTACAATAGCCTAACCACTTACACACAACATATTAATGAAATTTATTTATTTTATTTAGTTTAAGTACAAAATGGGAAGTACAACACATACATACATACATATATATACATACATATACATATACATACGTATATATATATATACATACATATATGTATGTATATATATATACTGTATGTAAATGTATGTGTGTCCTGGCTTAATAAAGGTTGAATCTCAGTAACTCAGTGGATCGGTGTGTAGCAAGAGTCATAAATGTTTAGGATTTGAAGATGTGGGCTACTGTAAAATGGAAGGTGAAGTTGCATTTATTCAAACGCATCCAGGAGGGAAGAAAACATTTAGGAAAAAGGCAAGTGAGTTGGAAAGGGACATAGAAGCTACATGTGTTACAGAACTTTTTCCACTTTGTTAAATGACAGACAATGAAAAAGTACAATGATGAAAAAGTACAATGATGAAGTCCTGTACAAAAGTACAGGACTTCATCTAATGGAAAGAATACAGGAACTTGACATACAGTATTCATGTTTCTAAAAGAAAAAACAAGTGCGGTTACTTTTCATTTAGTTGATATCTTTAAACACATACACAATAAATAAGGTGAATTAGATATAATAGACATTTCTATATCAATTTACAATAAATATTTATATAGTCAGATTTCTACTGTTAGCGTAGCTACACATTACCTGTAAGCAAAGCCAAAAAAGAAACTCCTCTCAATATATATATATATTTTTTGTAGAGTGGCCAAAGAAGATAACTAAAATAGAATTTCAATTTTAAAAGTTATAAAAGCACCAAAAATCGTTCCTGATAATTTTGACACATTTTATTGTTTAGAACTATTATTTTCAGAAGCAAAAACAGAGTAAACTTTCACAGTTTCAAAGTTGTTCACAGTCTGCATTAGATTAAATCATGAAAATATTTCACATAGGCTATTTGACGATGACCTTATCTCCGCGAGGCACGCGAAAGCGACCTAAACGTCCACGGGCGCAGGGTTTTATCTGTCACACGCCTGAACTCGGAGAGGTCTAGGAGTCTAATCCCACCTTGCTCATTCCACCTGGGAAAAGTATATAGTGTGGCTGCAGACTCGCAGCGGACCACCCAGTACAGTTACACGGCACCACATATCCCGGATTGTTCGGGGATGTGTGCTCGTGTTGGCCGGGACACGCCAAAGTGCCGAATCCCACAGTCTGGTGGTATCCAAACGAATGAACGTACGACAACGAAGCAGCGGCCACAGCCTGCGAGATTTCCGAAATCCGCTGGACAGCTCCGGTGCTGAACTGCGCAACCGCAGGCTCAAGGAAGCAATACGAGGACGACGAGGCGGGAGGAAGGAGGAGAGCTCGGGCTTTCCCTCCCGCAGAAAGGAACGCGTCCACGGAGAATCCCTTCAAGTGGTCAGCCGCGTTCCCGAAAAACAGCAGGGGGAACGCGCAACGCTCCTTTTTGAGCAGCAGGCTCTTGCCTTTGCGCCGGGGTCTGTACTTGTAATCCGGGTGTTCCTTCATGTGTTGCGCCCGCAGCCTCTTGGCCTCGTCGATGAACGGACGTTTCTCCGCCTCGGAGAGCAGCTTCCACTCCGCGCCGAGCCGCTTGCTGATCTCGGAGTTGTGCATCTTGGGGTTTTCCTGGGCCATTTTGCGCCTCTGGCCCCTGGACCACACCATGAACACGTTCATGGGTCTTTTAATGTGATCTAAAGGTTTGACCATTGCTAAAACAGACACTACATTAACCAAACAACAATTAGCCAATTAGCATAGCCTAATATATAATATATGCACGTTTCCAAAAGCAAATAAGATATCCCCCGCCCCGTGCGTAAAAGGAAAGATGGCACGCCGGTTTAGAAAAGGCTCAATGATGAAATGCATGAATAGAAATCCTCGTTAGTCTGGAAAACAGTGGGAACGTTACAGTACATTGCAGAAGCCGTTGGAGCAGTTACGTGGAGTGGAAAAGAAGACTACAAAGTTCCAAATTAAAGAACCATTTGGAGGCATTTGGATGGCGTGCAGCGCAGCCAAACATCACCTTCATACACCAACTGCATGCGCCAAGGGGAGGATGAGAAATCAGAAATCCCTTCATGAATTTGAACGTGCAAATCTAGGGGTATCCCTCCATCCCCCATACAGTATAGACCATATACCAACATTATAATATTTCCAGAGTAGCCAAAAAATCAAGTACAATATCCAAATTATTATATTTAGTTCATATATATTATTCGGTTATTCTCAAAAAGTGATAATGTGAAACCCTCTGTGTATGCATGTTGACCTTACGCTGTTGGAATGTTTTACTAATTTATGTTTTATTTGCTCAAGTCTCTCTTCTAGCTGTTATATTGGAATGAGATTGAAAATAGCATTTCCATAATTAACAAAAGCTACACTGTACATTTGTATTTTTAAAAATCACTCAATTAATGGACTGCAGTTCATGTCTCTATAATATCTACATTATAAGTAATAAGTACACTTCATATGTATATTAATTCATCTTGGACAGTCAGTAATGCGTGGTTTATAAATTACATTTGGTCTTAGGTGGACAATATCGACAAAAGAAGTTTTGACATCAGTGGGTTGAATAGGCAGCCATTCCTAACAACTCAGTAGCCAACTGTGTGAAAACCACCCAAGCTGGCCTGTTTTATTAAGCATTACTGGCACGACGAGGTGCATAGTGTGTTTCTCCAACAGCCTTGTGGTAGCTAATCGGTGCTCACAGCGTCTGTACTGCAAGTCACGATAAGGTGTTGGACATCAAGATGGCAGCTATGGAGGAGGGCTTTATATCGCTTAAGTGACATGATCAATAGCACAGCAAGCCTTTTCAGATCTAAATCAACAGACAGAAACCCCACAGTGGTGCAAAATGCTTCAGTCGGTGGACAAAGATAAGCTGTTTTTAGGGAACCAAGCTGGGTTTGGTTGGAGCAGCCATTCTGGATGGATAATTGACTGGCGGCAGGGGTCAGCTGGTTGATCTTTCCCTTCTGCACTGTTATCTGCTGTGCTGTAGGCCTATAGGACCCAGGAGGCAGTGCCTGTCACACAGAGATATAGATAACATCCACAGAGGAACAATATCTCACCACTGGAGAGAAGGTGTGAATATGGCCACGTTATTCATGGAAACTTGGAAACGGTTCATTCCTCAACTAGGAGCTGTACAAGCTTCATAAATCACTGTGGAAAACTAAAATGGATACACACATGACCTAATTGCTAAATGAGAAAATGAGAACAGCAACATGTATGATCAACCTTCTGTCCATTTGACATATCTATCATCACAACAAACACAGTGCATGGTTATTATAAAGTGTCTACAACAACACTTTAATACCTACAGTATGTTCATGTAACTAATCACAAAGTCTGGTTTATTTTCTGCTGAAATGGTTCCTGAATTTCTGACCTATAACATTTAGAGCTAGGTTTCCTGGTTGCCTTTATTCATTATTTTGTTGTGAGGCATTTTATAGTGTATGTTCAGTCTCTTGTTGAGCCTAAATGAAACTGTAACATATCTGACCCGTTTTATTTGGGTGTGGGGGTGTGGAATATATTATTGTCTTTGTTGAGTGACTGTACCACTCAATGTTTGGTGTGACTTTTGAGAGAGGACAGCAGGTCAACTCCAGGGAGATTGGGCTGTGTGTGTGTGTGTGTCTGGGCAGTAATAAGAAAAACTGCCAGTAGCACAAAATGGCTGTGGTAATCCGGTTATCCCCCGGGCTATACAGATACTGGCCCTCCTTCCCTCCTTGGGAGTCTATCTTATTTTCTTACGTCAAAACTGTCCTCCATGCACTCGGGTGGATTCAGGAGTCACACCGTAGAAAAAGAAACTGACAGGTACAGAAATACCCGCGAGGTGCGAAAGAAATGTGAGATGAAAGAAAAGTCCTTGGTCTTAAAGACAAGAATTGTCTTCTGTTAAACTCTCCAAGGTATAGTGTACAGAGGCCTTACAGGTATAGTAAGTGATTGTAAGATAATGCTCGTTTTGTCACATTCACCAGGCAGGTGTGTGCTGATAGAATAAACTGGTTGTTACACAGCGCTGGCTCCGTAAACAGGAACATAAACCAAGTGATGAAAACCTCACACATTATTATCCTAGTCTTCGCAATGAGATTCCAATGTGGGGGGGAAGGAGCAGAGCTTCTGAGGGAGCACCCTCAGGAATATGTTAACCGGTCCGATAAGACATAACCTATTGGTGAATAACGTGAACATTATGCCATTATTAAACATATGTATAGAGCATACAGGGGTGGTTTTCATGATGTATGTACCTCGGGCTTTTTAAGATTTAGATATACAGTGTGCTCTCCAGACCTTTGAGATTCAAGGATTTCCAATTTTTTAACATGTAGACGATTCCCTTTACCTGTGTCTGTTATTGTTAATAAGGAAATACGTTAGTGGCTGACTGCACATGCCATGGTATGTATACTACAGGCAGCCATACTTCTGAAGTAGTTTTATCCTTTCAGCTCCCTATAAACACATAGCGAAAAAAAGAATGAATAAAAGAATGACTCCCCCCCCCACACACACACACACACACACACACACACACAGCTTGTCAAGTCTGACAAGAGTTCCTAACACTTGAGAATGATCCATTAGGAAACAGTCTTCCCAAGCTCTATTTGATGGGGGGGGGGGGGGGTTTAACAAATAATGTGCTTATACTCAGCATGCTTAGGAAAAGTAAAGCGGTTTTAATAGCTTCGCTGCCCGTGACACATTGATGGTGGAATATGCTCTGGCTCGGTGGCAGCTTCAATCCCTGGGGAAGAGAGAGAGAGAGAGAGAGAGAGAGAGGGGTGGTGGGCTCATCCATGGCTGCTTGTACACTGGCATAAGGCAAATTAACACAGTTCCTCCAACATCCGAGGATTAACTTGGATAAACCACATCATCGTGGCGGGCGCCATTGGTCGGCGTGCAGTACGACCGAGTCAGCAGTCAATGTCACATGCTACTCCTTACAAGCAGGCGTTTGTCAGCGACTCACTGCATGCAGGAGATTTAAAGTGTCCTGCAGTAAATTAAAAGCTGTTTGGACAGGCAAAAGGCGCCGGCTAAGCAGGCCAATGCTTACCTAACGGAAGGCGAGTTAAAAGGGTGATGATATGGCAGACGAAGAATCAATTTACTTTTTCTTAAGTTCAAGGACCATTGAGTCTTCACTTTTAAACTCTAGAACAGTTCAGCGTATTGTATATACTGTGATGAAACATTTGCCAACATATATACCTAGAGTGCCCCAAAATAGTCGCTCCTAAAGATGATAAAATGTATCAGAAATGTAGGCTTTCAGCAATGAGTACATTTCACTTCATTACCTCAAAGAGCACTATATATCTTTGAAATCTGTGTTTAAAAAAGTATGTGCTTAAAACATTGAACAAAAGAGTGATTATATCAATCTTCAATTTACCTTTAAATTCACACAGGATCCTATTATACAAGCGAATGCTTAAAATCGAATAAAATAATACAAAAATAAAATACAGCAATATGTAAAGACTTGTTAAATGGAAATCTGATGTGTGCGCTGATGCTCTCCTCTACTCCTCCCTTACAGAGAGCTTGTGTGCTCACACTGTTCTCTACTCCTCCCCACCCAACCTGTTCCTAGATCACGTATCTCATCCAAGTGCATCTGCTGCCTGCTTTTCTTTGCCATGCTGTTCTGATACTTAGACGAAATAAACATTTCAACATAAGCGGTAATGAGACGGTGGATCTATTCCTCCCATGTAGGCATGGGACGATATGAAAACGTCATATCACGATTATCCTGGCCAAAAATAATTGTGATAAACAATATTATGGTTATGTATTATATTATTATTAATGGCACTAAAACATACTTGAATCACTTTTACAAACAAACATTTCTATTGTGTCATGACACACATACTTATCTTTTTGTGTGTGATTCATTTTGTTTTGAAACCAGTATTAGTTTTATTAATCTTTTTTATGTGGGGAACACAATGGGCAAGCTGAGCCTTCAGCCATGGTCGTGATTGACTGGAAATATGCAGGCTAATAAAAGCATTAGTAAACCAATACAATTGGACTGTACAAGTGAGCTAGACAGCTTTGTCAAGTCGCTTGTGGAAATATTCATACTTATGATTATCATAATGTACATTCACCACAATACGACTATCACCAGTATTTTTAACGCGATAAACGATTATACCATAACACGTCACGGGATCCTGACCATGCTGCCGGTCCTATGGTAGCAAAGAAAGGAGGTGGTCGTGACAGAAGGGATGATATGCTGTGATTCACTCAGACACGGACAAAATCCATAAAGGTATTAGTGTGACGCCTTGATGAAAAGACGAGCTGTTATAACCGTTATCAGTGTCCAGGTTTGAGCAGGGTGTTAAACCTCAGCTGATGAAGCACATCCCAGCGTGGTTCATTAACTACATCTAGCTGGGGGGTTTCAACCTCCATCGCCTCCCATTGTTTCTGTAATCTACTGACTAAAGATGGAAAAAGACCATTTGGATCTGAAGCACATCCCATAATACACCACAAACTACATTAGGATCCAAAGCACATCCCATAATACACCACAAACTACCCAAAGGCCTTAGGACTTAAGATTTATTTTTTAATATGTGAGTAGCGTAGATGGCCCATATCTCAGAACTATTGTAAAGACTAAAGAAAGACACTTTTGGCTCAGAAAACTGTACAAACTGTGATTTGAGCCCACGGTGATGTTATAGGCCTACGCTTCCCCCAATCATTCTTGCACATGCCACATTTACAATTTTATTTTTCTATATTTTATATGTTCAAAATATTTGTAATTATCTGTGCACGATTTGCAGTGCTTATTTATTTTCTCTTATAAAAACGTTGCCGGGGGCACCCTAGTCTCGCAGAGCCAGCCTTTACTTACCCGAGTTGCTTATGTCAGCAGATTGTCAATCCTGGTCCTGGAGGGCCACTGCCTTTCATGTTTTAGATGTCTCCCTTCTCCAACACACCTGATTCAAATGAATGGGTCGCTATCAATCTCTGCAGAAACCTGAAAATGAAGAAAAAGTTTATACATGGAGATTACGTCTGATCTGATGAAACTGACTAATAAATAAATCTTGTTTGTTTGATCAAAATGCTCTGGGCTGCCGGCCTATTAGTCTGAGATTTGTCTGGACTTGTGTTAAAGGTAAAGTCAGTCATTCCGGAGAAAGATTGTTGATGTTCTAAACTCATAACCAAAACATATCTCTACTATTCCATAGAGTGCTCCCTCAGAAGCCCCCCCCGCCCCCCCACGACATTGGACACATTGCCAAGGCTGCAATAGTTTTGAGTAACCATCAGTAATGTTAAAGTTTATTTATGCCTAATATGTACAGTATAATTTCTGACCATCCACCAAGTATCAACCATCCACCAAGTTATCCAGAGATAATTTAATTTAACAAGAGAGTTTACAATGGATGGCACTTCCATATACTATTATTGGAAGGAGCAGGGATACTTTTCATCCTATATGCAGACCAGAAGGACCCAGCAATGTCATCATACAGCCCATTATTTCTCACTGGGGGTGTTAATGGGTGTTTTGAATATAATATGACAAGCCCGCTCACTGAAACCAGTTTTGCTCCATTGAAATGCATTACAATTTACAATGCACCAACTTTCTATATTTCTAATATATGTGGGTCTTCTGTTTGCTGTATTATAACACATTTGTTTCTAAATGTGTGGTTTTATGAATAAAATCTATAATCTTAAAATTCCAAATTTTACAAAATAACGGGCTCGTCCGGGATTTGAACCCGGGACCTCTCGCACCCAAAGCGAGAATCATACCCCTAGACCAACGAGCCTCATGATGCCATTAAACATATTTCTCACACATATACTCGAGTTTTGATCATTGCTGTTTTTTTTTATTAATAGCAGTTCGATTTTTTAGAACTGGAATTATTATGATGGTAGTTGGTTTGTGTTCACTTTTCATCGTTGGTTTGTGTTCACGTTTCGTTGTTAGCGTTTACCAATTAGTTCATAGTTGAATTTAACGTTTTGTCTTGCCCAGTTGCAGTTTAGCGGAAGAATATAACACATTGCTTTACAAAATGTCCACATTTGCATTTACTGTATAACTACGATAAGTGTACTTATTTTATTTACTTATGTATTATGCATTGCGTATTATATTTATTCGTTACTATAATAAAAAACACTGAATCTATTTCAATGTATGGTCGATGGCACTACGGTACTGTACGGTACTGGTTCACGCCCATTGCATTCTGGTTTGTGTGCTAAGGAAGCTATACCGGAATTTGAAGAATTTGAGGTGTCCTCCATAAAATCTCTTCTTCAGCAGTTACACACTCACTTTGTGTCTTTTTACGGAGCACCGCTAAGGTAAATCAACATATTCCACAAAGAAAACGCGTACAAAGTTGTCTTGTCTTGCCCTCGACGACTTGAACTGTGTTTGTCGCTGATTCTATTCTAACGTCCTGTACGAGTCCATTAGCTTGGACTTAACTAGCCTTAGTAAAGAGCTAACTAGCTAGCCAGATTTAGCAAAGCAAAGGAAATCAAAAACAAGCATGGGACTCGCGAGAGGGGCGTGCAAATATTGCTATTAATATTTGACTTTAAAATAATCATGTTCGCAGTTATCGTTTGCTCACCACGGTCACATTAGCTAATCATTATTCATTTACGATCCCATCCGAAATACTGTAGCCTACCTAATGTATGTGAATCTGTATGGCTCATTCTAGCGCGGTAAAGCTTTTCCAGCTACCGTAGTTGTAGAAATTCAGCGCCCATGTTAACAGTAATTAAATGTATTTTAGTTTATCTACTTTCCATAATGTGTAATGCAGTTATTGTACCGGAATTATGCAGTATCCTGTTATGTGGGCAACTAGCTCCGACCAAGCAGTAAAGTAGGATACATCTGTAATAGGTCACTCAAGTATTATTATATATTTGTATGTCTGAATTTATCTTATCATAATAACGTATTAACATGTCTTTAGAATCTCAACGAACCGTAACCTGTGACAAAGGTTATACTTAGGTGAACATATATATGTTTATTAAACAGCTATCACTGATTCAAACTATATACCTTTTTGAAGGGTTAACCGTTATACGATGTAATTTGTGACTGCAGCAATGCATTTTAAGTTTCATAGTTGAGGACCATTCATGCAGTTGCAAGCAGCAGGAAAAGCAAGCATCTTTTTTTCTTCTTTTTTTTGGTGCGTGTGACACCACTCACCCACAAACCAGACTTCCTGTCGCTCACACACAGCATGACAGAAAGGCTCTCTCTTCCCTCTTCTTGTTTTATGGCGGAAGGCCTCCATTCGTACCGTTATCTCAATTTTTATTAATGCTTCATGCATCTTCTTTGCACTTAAACAACGTGTAACATTAAATCGTTCTTTTGGCAGGCTTTAGGAGTGGGGAAAATGTCTCAGGCCGACAAAGCTAAGGTGAGTGCCAAAGAAAATATACTAAATCTTTCCATCTGAACCAGTACAAAAAGCAGTTGAATATGACTTGCAGTTGACTTACTGAGTCACTTGTGCTCTATTTCTCATGACCCCCTGGGTTTAAACTGCATGAATGGAGGAGATCTTGTCTCTGTGTCAGTTATGTCCCATCACAGCTGAGAAATTAAGCATTCCCATAGCAGTGGGCGGGGCTAAACCCTACATGTTAAAGGCGGGGTTAGTAATTCTCAAGAATGCTTGCTAACTTCCCGCTCAAATCAAAGCGACCACCCTCAGAAGCTCCGCCCCACACACATTGAAACGCATTGTGAAGCCAAGCGGCGTTGTTGTGAGCGGTGTTCGCCACGTTGTGCTCCCCACGTTGTGCTCCTCTCACCTGTGTAAAATACTGTATTGTAATTTATTTAAATGTTTCAGCAGCAGCAAAATGCGAGGAGATTTTTGGTGAATTTCACAATAGCTGACTATACCTTTTTAAAATGTGGCAGGGTCTATCTTTAGCAATGAACATGTTGCCACAATTATGGCTGGGCGATTATTATTTATATCGAATTATATAAAATTAGACAATATCATATATATATATATATATATATATATATAGAGAGAGTTATATTATGCATTTATTCATAACTTTTTCGATTTGTTCGTCTCGCCCTCCATGCCTGCACTTGGACTGAGGAGTAGAGTCAGGAGCGAGTGATTTAGTGCGTTCAGAGTGTCAAAGGGCTGGAGACACCAGAGAAGGCTGACGTCAGTTAACGTCGCTAAAAATAAAAAATGTCACATTTCCGTTGGGTTTCCTGTTTTTTCTATATGTATGAAGATTTAGCCCACTTGATAGATAGATCGTCATTATCTATCAATCTATCTATCTTCAAATTAAATATATTGCGGGATATGATTTTTGGCCCATATCGCCCAGCCCTAGTCACAATTAGTAACCCTTTTGTCAATCTGAATATGTTTGGTCTGCCTATAGTAAAGGCCAAGGGTTGTAAACACTGGAATGCATGGTGGAAGCTCTATTGCAAATAAGAAGTCAACGCAGCCTTGTCCGAACAGGCCAGCTGTTGGCTAGCAGATGTCCCTTTTAAACGTTTCCCTCCAGCAGTAATGACTTGCTTGCCTGATATAATGCCCAGGCCTGTTTTAAAGGTATAGCCAGCTATTGCAAACCAAATGTAAGCAAATACACCTTTTAACAAATTCAACAAATCATCTTCTACACAGCCCTGGCTCCGTAAATAGGAACATAAACAAATTGGCAAACACCAGTCGTATCAACAAAGCCGTAGCACTACTCTTTGCTTCACAATGCATTTCGACGTGTGAGGCACCGTCGTGTAGGATCGCAGAGTGATACGGTTTTGATTTGAGCTTGAACTTTGCAATAATAAATGACTGACCCTGTCTTTCATTTAAAACCGTAGTATTCCAGGTTGATCATGAGAAAGAAAGATTTCAGTCAATAATGAATGTTTAAAGCTTTTTCTTTTATGTGTAACTGCACCCTAACATTTGCTTTTGAGCTGTAAACGAAGTAACAGGATTGATCTGTAATGAGACACGTCAATGCTGGTGTCTCATCACTGGTGCTGGTTTATTGACAACATTCTAGTTTTTATACAGATCAGCATTTTATGGGCTCAAAACAGAGCTACACGTCATATATCTGTTAAAAATCACCCCGGGACATGGCTGGTTTTCATCGGTACACTTAGTACGCTCATACGTCATCAAATTCAAATGTTAACGGTAATGTTAATGGGGGTCCCCCTCTCAGCCCCTCCCCTCACTCAGCTCCTTGATGCATTTTTCAAAGTTGTAGTGGGTGGAGTCAGGCTCAGCGCTGGGGTGCAGTTACACTTTAAAGGTGTAGTCAGGCTCAGCGCTGGGGTGCAGTTACACTTTAAAAAGACATTATAATATAAAGATACAGTTTTGCTTTCAAGTAATGACGACTGTCTGTTCCTCTGTCTGTTGTGTTTAGCAGGGCCAATTCACTAACCCAGAGACCCCAGGGTATGTTGGCTTTGCCAACCTGCCCAATCAGGTCCACCGCAAATCTGTGAAGAAGGGCTTTGAGTTCACTCTCATGGTGGTCGGTGAGTGGCACACTAAAATCACATGTCCCGTGACACTGCGAATGCATGCGCCTCAATCACATGACCTCTTCTTAGACTGGATGTTCTTTAGGAATGTTGCAGCCCTGTTAAACAAACATCTGGGGCATGCTTGCTGTTGTAATGATGTTCATGCTTAGAACACACAGGGAGAGGAAATGGACAGATCTAGTTTGACTTAGTCTAATTTTGTGTCTTAAAAAAAGTGTTATGGGGCCTCCTTCAGCAAGCAAGCAAGCAAAATGTATTCATATAGCACTTTAAAACAACAAACCGTAGTCACAAAGTGCTGTACAGTAAAATGAATATAAAACATAAAATGTATGGCACAAATAAGACCCAAATAAAACAATA
>JAODUH010000009.1:197842-215685 GCA_027564835.1 Typhlichthys subterraneus | reverse complement strand
GTTATTACTAGGTCCAGAGTATGGCCTCTGTTGTGCGTAGGTTCTGTAACGTGCTGGATAAAATTCATACAGTTCAATAAGCAAACCGGCAAACACCGCTCGTATCAACTAAGCTGTAGCACTATGCTTCACAATACATTTCTGTGTGAGTTGGCTCCGCCGAGGTACGCAGAGCAATACTGTCTTCATTTGAGCTTGGTTGGCAAGAATGACTGACCCTCCCTTAAAGTAAAGTAATGACTACTATAGATAACTTGTGTTACTGCTAAGTTACCTAATAGAAACAATTTCCTTAATTTCAACCACGACAGCAGTATTTAAATGAGTACTTAAAAGGTGCTCCATGTATAAAATTACCATATTCTCCATTAGGGGTCATCATTTCACCATAATATTATGGCGTCAATATTTCACCCTCAGTTTTGCTCTTATCGACAATTTCTCAGTCAATCCACTTGCATGTATTCACACACACACAGTCTAACTGTAACGGTCAGTGCACACAAATGAAACACACAAAGGAGTACATAAACAGACGAGCCACTGCTCAGCGTTTAATAAGACTCAACAATACACGGCGAATACTTAGAAGAATGGAAAGCGCGTAACAGTCACAAACACAAATGCAGAGCAAACAATAACCCGTGAACTGAAAGCCCTCACATGCCCTCACACCCACACGGCTGGGAGCTATCCGCTGATTGCACGTGTGGGTGTGAGGCGCTGGGAGCAAGGGCTTCCACCGCCAGCTGGTACGCACACCAGTGAGGCAAACCCATTAAAGGGATGCGCCACCCTTCGCCACAACCCTGCGTGTTACACTAATATTGAATTGAAGTTAGTTCAATTGAACTAAACTGCTAAAACACTGAGCCAACAACACTAAAACCAGGGAATAGCCTTGCTCTGCTCTAGGTTACTGGTAAGCCCCGCGATGCGTCGCTAAAAACTCGTCGCCAGCAAAACCATTGTAGATTGTACGTGTAATTGACAAATTCACCTAAAATCTTTTTTTTTTTTTTATGTTTTGAGCATATTAGCCTATAGGCCTATTCACTTCCTTATGCAATCCACGTTCATTTGCAAATACTTTTCTATGAACTGATTCCAATGCACAATATTTTTTTGTGTGTGGAAAGAAATAAAACAGGATTCAATTAAATGAAACGGGATGCAAGCAGGCAGTAGATCTCAGCCATGGATCATAGGAGAGCACACGTTTATTCTTCTTCTGTTGTTTACCCTCTGTAAACTAGTGACTTACCTTGTTTCTTGAGGTACAAAGTGGTATTACAAGGTTTAGAGGCTGTACGGTCCAAAAATATCTGTTAATTTCTGAAAATATGTCTACAACGCAGTACATTTGACATATCATCAAAACTGATATTTCTTATACCCCTTTTGGTCATTCAGGTTTTATTTTTATTTTATTTTATTTTTTAATGGTTTCTTCAACTAAATATATTACACATAGCACCTTTATTTTTAGAGACGCTTCTAGAGCGCTTCTCTCCAGCGTTTGATGACGACTCCAGCGCTGTTCCAAAAGTTTAAATGTTTTCAACTCATTGCACCGAGGACGTTCAGCCTTGCAAGCGCTGGACTACATGGGGTTTGTAGTGAAAATATGCGCTCTCGGCGCTAAAAAGGCATATGGTGGACACAGGCCCTTAAGGTGCAGTTATCTTTATCGAAATGGATGAAATAACTCATGTTTGGACATTAGTGAGAGTCATCACTCTACTACTACAGATTGTACTCCACCTTGTTTTCCCATAAAACGTTAGGGTATCTAATCCGTTAATCCAAAGTGTTTTTTTCTAAACAATGTTTCTGTGGCAGGCTGGTGTCACCAGAGGCTCCTCCTAAGAAGTTCCTGGGCTTGGGTTCAAAGTTCCGTTACAGCGGCAGAACACAAGCTCAGACCCGCCGGGCCAGCTCTCAAATCATCAGACCCGCCCCCTTATTTGAGCGCACCTCCAGCAAACGCTACAACATGTCCCGCAGCCTCGACGGAGGTGAGGAGCCGTCCAGTCGGAAACCTTGAGCTTGTCAGTTTTAAACCAGATCATTTTTAAAGGCCTTTTCAAATTGTATACTACCTGAAGCAACTAGTCTTAGAATCTGATGAGCACCAGCAGGAAGTTATTGGAAGGGATTTGCTAATTTAATCTGTTATACTTCCTGTTTCTATGCTGGTGAAATAGACTATTGTACCATTTATAGTAAAACACCATCCTTTCTTTTGAAGTGCAAATTATCCCATTGGGTTATTTTTTAAATAGACAATTCTTCTCAAAGGGAGGAAGGACCATGTTTTCTACCTGAAAGCTGGGTACGCACAAAACTGCAAATTCACATCTGCAGTGGCACAACTACAATGGGTGCCCAAACGAGCGCTAGCTATTGAACATGACATCCTTTTGTCCGTAGAAATGAAAAGCTGCAATCGTTCCAGCCAGCGTCACATTTTTCCTAATTAGGTGGTGAAAACAGGCCATTTAGTTTGGCTATAGAAAGCCCTGCGGCTGTGAACTGACACTAATTCCAGTCCCGTGCGTGTGTCTTTGTCTTGCAGCCCCCATCATGGAGAACCACGACACGCTCATGAAGGACGACACCGCCGACTCCGCAGCTAAGGGCATCGCCAAGGAAAGCCTCATCACCACGGTAACGCCGGAGAAGAAGGCGGAGGAGGAGAAGGCGGAGCAGGAAGATGCTCAGGCCGAAGCCGGCATGACGTTGCTGGTGCCCGCCCCCTCGACGCCCATCAGACACGATACGAAGGTAGCGTTAACGCCCACCGGTTAGCAGAACTGTGCTCGTTCTCTCAGTTAAACTCTATCACGTGAAAGCCTCCGCTAACTGAGTGCTAATGGATACGAGAGCTGCTGATTGGTGGAGTTGCTGTTCATCGGTGACCAATCAGAGTGAAGCACAATTTGACTATATATAGCACTGAGCTTGAGAGGAACCTTTTATTTTCCCCTTTCTCTTCATGTTCTTCCTTAATGGCTGTGGACCTTAAGTGTGCCAGATGCTCAGCCTTTTCCCACTGCAGTAGACTATAGGCCTGTGTGTGTGTGTGTGTGTGTGTGTGCGCTTTACTAATTAGCTTTTCTTTTCTTGTCCTTCCTCTCACCCTACACTACACTCGTGTGTGTGTGTGTGTGTGTGTGTGTGCGTGTGTGTGTGCGTGCGCTCATGCGCCTTCACCCCCTACGCCCTCATGTCAACACCCCCCTCCTCCCCATCAGGGCTGCCCCCCCCTGCCCTGTGAGCTCTCCCTGCCCTCGTCCCCGGTGCTCTCCCCCAAGGTGCGGCGGCGGTGGCGGCGCAGGGAGAACGAGCCGCGCCGCCGCGCGTCTTCCGCCAGCCCGGCCAGGTGCGGCGCCGGCAGCCGGCGACGGCAGGCGGCCGCCGACCGCCGGGCGGCCCTCCTGGCGGAGCGGACGCTCCTGCTCTCGGCCCGCAAGCAGCGGCTGGAGCAGGGCGGCCGCCTCCACGCCACCGGCGGCACCCTGTTCTCCTTCTCCCTGCACCTGCCCGACCTGTCGTCCGTGCTGGACGAGGACGGCTACCTCGCCTTCCCCGACCTGGCGGAGATGCGCTTCCTGCCCGAGTGCGCGCACCACTTCCTGCCCATCAAGTCCCCGTCCCTCATCCCCTGCTTCCTGTTCATCTTCTTCTTCCTGCTGTCCACGTCCTTCTCGGTGCCCTACGCCCTCACCCTCTCCTTCCCCCTGGCCATGTGCCTCTGCTACCTGGAGCCCAAGGCAGCCTCCCTGACCGCCTCCATAGCCCACGGCTTCCATGACCATGACAGTTCAGAGGAAGACGAGGAGGTGTGTGTTTGTGTGCCGCCAGCTGTGATTCTCCACCCATCATGTCTTTCTGCTGGCGCGCAGCTTGACCGGTGTCCCTGTACTTTCAGAGCCTGGTCTCCGTCCACCGTGTCATCCGTGTTAGACCGGCCACATCTCCATCAGCATGACGAGTACACGCGCACGCCATCGTGCACGCCCCCTCCCACCCCCACCCCCCGTTTCTCTGGTGGAGTTGACCTGCATGCGCTTGATGTTAGCCACCCGGTTAGACAGACCGCAGTGATGAGATAATACACACTGGACACGCCTCTGTAAAGCTGTCCGCTCTGTTTCCAGGCCAAGCTGGTAAAACCATTTCTTGTATTGGTTTGAATCTCCTGAGTGTTTGGGGCTTTTCCATTGGCACATTTGGCCGCGTCGTGCCGTGTTTTTTTGCGTTTCCATCCACCAGTGTAACCAGCATAACGCCACCAAGCCGGTGCGACACACAATATTAAGCCTACAGGCTATTTTCAGCGATTCTCATAATTAGGCTACCGTTTGTTTTCTTTGTTTGAAGCTTGATCGGGTAGACACTCTCAATGAGTGGAGTGTAGTTTAAACGTAGTGAGACAGAACCAGAAGTTCAAGGCATAGAAAAACATTTATTTTAAGCAAATTGTTTTATTACGCATTTCTATACATGTAATGATGGCAGTTTTCGGCACTCTCTTGTCTTTTGCTGTAGGAATTGCTGACACGCCCACATGCTGAGATATTGCGCGTCTACTAAAAGAAAATGTTTATGATTTCTTGCTATCTGGGATCAGTTTAAGTCATCCATGTCTGATGGGCAATGTGTTTTCGCCGTGTTATTTTGAGATCAGCGGCGTGGCAGAAAGGTAGACTACTGTGTACAACATGGTTGAACTGCCCATCCTGAGAGCAGGTAGATTTCCCGAGTGGCCCGTCAAAGTTACAACCGCCGTGTCCGTGGCACCATGCAAATAAAATGACCAAACATAATAGCCTGCGTTCAATTGGCCATGTTCGCTTTAAACACAGCCTTAATCAAATACCTGTTTCACTTGAGCGATCCAAAATCCAGAAGGGACGAGGTTTGTAAAACAGAAACGGAAAAAAAAGAAAAAAACATGTCTCTGGTATAGATTATAGTATGATGGGCTGTCAGAAAAGCCTTAGATTTCATATTTTGCATAAATGTAAGATATATCATTGAGACTTTATTTAATTCCATTAAATTGCTTAATAGCCTAAATATATCAAAATACACATAGGCCTGTTACTTATGTATGGTGTTTTTTTTTTTTTTTTGCTAATTGGCTAAGTGGTTTGATATGACCTTCTACCACTACATGTCATACTAGGCACACTAGTATCAATTAATTAGCTGCCTAAGATATACATTAGGTACTCCTCTAGCCTATATAGTTAGCCCAGTGAAACCATAATGATCTTGCCAGTTTAAGTTTGACTTTGCCATGAGAATCAGTCTGGTGAGGCTTCAAATAATGGTGTCTGTGACCAACTTAACATTCAGTGTCGTACTAATAGCTACGAGCATTATTTAGGTGTGACAGTGAAAGCTACTTGAAAACAATGACAGACAGATGGTTCATCCAATCATCTTCTAAGTATTTTGTAAGATAAAACCGTTTTGATGGACTTGTGTATATAAATCCATGTGACATGTCAGGTTACTATATTGTAAATGTACATACAGTATTAAATACTGTAGTACAGAGAACTTTTAAGCTTTAACAAAGGAAAAAGAATTAAGAGAGCTGCTTACTATATCACAATCGCAATATTTGCCAAACTAATCACAATTATACTTTTTTATCAAATCGTGCAGCCCTACTTTCAAATGTGATTGACTCGAGATAAGCGTGTCATCAGTTAAAGACACACCTTCAAGCCGGAAGCCTGGTTGTAATGGAAATGCAACGTTCAACCGCACTGGGCTGACTGTGCCGAGCCTGCTTGTGCAATGGAAAGAGCCAATTGATATACTCCCTGGCCCAGATTGATACACGCTCCCCTTTCATGTGCTGTCAAGGGATGTAACTGTAATTATTCGGCCTGATGGAATGGAAGCCTTTCCTTTTTTCCGTTCTGGAAAAGGTTCATCTAACTGCACGCCCCGTGTATTTAATAGTGACTCCTTTTACATCAAGATGTGATTAGTCTGCCAGAGAGGGGACACAAACTGTTCCATGCACCTTCAATAGACATTTCATTACATGACTTAGACATAGTCATTAGTCATGTACTTACCACAGGTGTCCTCCAAATACAATCAAGCAAACAGCTAAAGATTTCATCCAATGAATCCTTCACCAGCCCCCTTAGCCTCGCCTAGCCCCACTTTAGATTCCCCTTCCACGTTCGTCTAAGGTCAACTGCATCGACAACCACTGCATGGGAGCACTGTCACACATTACTATTCACTCTCTCTCTCTGCATCGCTGCTTACTCCAAGCTAAAGCACAACTGAACCCTTACAGCATTGTTCCCCAACCCTGGTCCTGGAGAGCCACTGCCCTGCATGTTTTATATGTCTCCCTGCTCCAACACACCTGATTCATATGAATAGCTCGTTATCAGGATTCTAACGACCCATTCATTTGAATCAGCTCTGTTGGAGCAGGGAGAGATCTAAAACATGCAGGACAGCGGCCCTCCAGGACCAGGGTTGGGGGGAACCCTGCTTTACATGATCAAGGCCCTCCCCTGTTGAGGAAAGCAGCCTTGAGTTTTTCAATCCGGACCTTCCATGTGTGCTTTTTGAGCACTATTCAGTCCGCCGGTATGTCTGTTGTGGTGCACAGAGACTGTCAGGGGATATGTCAGCGGTGGTCAATCATATGTCAGAGATGGGAGCATCTGCAGGTTCATTCCAGGCCAACAATACAGTCTGTAGGAGGAACAGAGAAGTATGTCTGCTGTTTCTGGTCAGAATGCAACCCTGCACTCTCTTGCGCTCTAGACGGCACCCGATTGGACATCGCTGGTTTCGCCAAATCATCCATAGTGTCATCTTGCATGGTGAAGAGGGGGGGCCTGAAAGTCAGGTTACTGTTCAGCAATGAAATCCAACCAGTGTCTTGCAGTCACAATATAGCTAGAGCGTTCATTACTTTAACTGTAGCGTGCAATAGGACCTTGTCTAAGCAACTCTCGACCATCTGAAGTGACTGACCTAAGGTTTCAACTTCCTCTGACTCTGTTTGTCCAAACTCTGCTTGCTTACATTTGTGTTGCTTTTTTGATTAGTTTGCTACCCTTACATGTTGTCTGATAAGTGTGTAGCTCACGGTAGATGACGACAGAAAACAATGCATTTCCATTTGTTCCATTTGTGGTTATGAGACGCGTCTGTTGGTAAGGGTTGTGGTGTGTTGCCAAAGTTCACAAGTTGGCTTCTTCTCCACTTTTCTGCTTTCGATGGGAACATTGTCGGGTCTGTTTGGCAAAGCAGACCGACAGCGAACAAACTGACTTTGCCTTTGATGGAGAGACGTCTGGCACAGAGGTTTGTACATGGAGGAAAGCCTCAGCATGCATGAAAGAAAAGTAAAGATATATTGAATCACCATTGTTTATTTTTGTTGAGGCCTTTCATTCTCCTCTGGAAGGAGAATGACGTCCTGTGAGTGACGCATGTCAGAAGAACGTTTTATGTTCTGTGTCTGTCTGTCTGTTAGTTTTGCGTTCTACAGTGTATATAATCAAAACACACAAGTGCCTTTCTTCCAAGTGTTTTACCTTCACCCTGTCTCTGCTGTGTGTGTGTGTGCGTTCTTCCTCCCTTATCGCCCCACTGTGCTCCACTGCCTCCCTGCATGCCCTACCACCTCCTCCTGTCTCCCCCCACTCCTCTCTGCTGGCCAGTCGGACGCAGAGGACTACTCTGAGATGCGCACCCAGGTAGGCTGAGCGGACTCCCCACCTCCGCTGGTGCAGTGGGCTTCCCAGACGCTACCTGTAGCTTCACCCCACCCCCCGCCTTGACTTGCCTGTAGCTTTAGCGCTAGCTTCCCCCCCACCCCCCGCCTTGACTTGCCTATAGCATTAGTGCTAGCTTCTCCCCCATCCCCCACCTTGAATTGCCTGCCGCTGTTGACTCATGTATGCACACCACCTCCAGCCTTGCTTGGCTAACTGCACCAATTTCACATCTCGATTTTATTTCTTTGTTCTATTTGAAGTCAACTTTCTGGTACTGGGTTGTATGTGTTGCCATCAAAACTCTCCTTCTAGTCGAAGATGATGCACATTATCCTAACACATTCTCTCCCATCTGTCTTTACAGTATAGTTTCATACGGCGAGTAAAAGGGGAAAACGTTTTTATCAGGCATAGTAATCTGATGCTAGAGGTTAGTAAGTGGACTATAGCATGATGCAAATATGCACGAAGGGGTTTTAAAGTTGTAGTTTGTTTAAAAGATTTCTAACCTGATCGGTGTAAAAATAATAAAATAACTATAATAATAAATAATATAATAAATAATAATAATAATTATAATAATAAAAAATAAATAAATAACTCATCTACTTATTTCTTTGTAATTTAATGTAGGGTGTATTATTGCAGTGGTTGTTGTGGTAATGGCTGGACTGATGACTCATAGTATAAAGTAATACAGTAACGATTTCTTTGTTTGCAGAGATTTAAAGTTCTAACTTGCGTTACGTGTGTACTAAAGTAAACCCATAATGCATGAATCTTTTTTTTTTTTTTTTTTTTTTTTTTTATTCCGTTTTTTTTAAATGCTCCCTCAGCATTTAAAGACAGCTCCTGTGTTCCCTGCTGCTGGGGTTGGAGTTTCACCATTGTTTTTGCTTCAACTTCATCCTATAAATAGTTTGCAGCACACAGCTGTAAGCCCACACAGGCTCTAAAATAAGAGCCTGTGAATACGGAATCAGGAAGTAGCAGATGGCTGGTTCCTTTATTGGCCAGCAAAAAGCAAGAGCTCTCTTTTAAAAGATGTGTGCATCCCGGCTAGCATCTTTTTATTTTTTCCCCCTCCCGCCCTTACCGTTCATTGGCTATGCAAGCTACCATTACATACTTAAAAGTATGACCGCTGTTCGCTGCCGGGCCTCATGTCCCTGTGTCGTGATTGGCCGGCCAGGACACGGAGCCTCCAGAGGAGCTGGTCAAGCACCAGAGCAACATCAGCGAGCTGAAGCGCTCCTTTCTGGAGACGGCTACCGCCAGTCCCGGCATGACTGAGTGGGAGAAGAGACTCTCTTCCTCCCCGGGCCTCTCCCCCAAGCTGGACGAGGCACCTATGATCGAGCCGCTCAGCCCTCTGGATGTAAGACTCAGCCTGTGTTGGAGCATGACCTCACACAGCTGTCTATAAGGGTTAACTAAGTGGTGCGCTTCCTCTAGCACATGTGACTACATTCGCCTTTGTATACTGTTATGATGATGCAAAGTTGATTATTATATTAAAGTTAATGTGTGCGTCCATCTCTGCTGTGATTAATATCGTAATAGGACATCTGGGTAATGGTGCAGCTATTAATCAGTAATACACTGTAATGAGCATCAGCGTTAATACTGTACGTCAGTGCTGAGCGTAGGGGTTTTAACCAGACTTGTACCATATGTTGTCCGGTGTAATCTGAGATCGTGTAGGATGAATGAGCGGCACTTGTCCGCAGTATGTGACGATGAATCACGGACATCAAGAGCGTGATGCACAGCAGAGCTGTGTTGATCTTCTAGAGGGGGGGGGGGGCTCGGTTGATGCAGATCTTCACCACCCACTGGCCCCGGTCTTTATAGTCTGCTGTCTATTTGTGTGACACGCTGCTTCTCCTCCGCAGGCTAAAGGCGAGGAAGTGAGCGGAGACGAGGCGAAGGACGAGGATGGTGCCACCGAGGTGAGCCGTCCGTCACGTCACTAAAGTCTCTTGTGTGGTTATCTGCTGTAGGGTTGCTGTACAACACAGTCAGCCCTGTGTCTCTGTGTCTTCGGGAGCCCACTGTTGAGCATGTCTTCTGTGTCTTCTCTCTGTGTCTTCTCTCTCCTGAGCGCTCTAATTCTGTGTGTGTGTGAGAGATGCTATGTCTCTCAGCTAACGCTCTGTGTTAAAGCGAGCGGCTCAGTCTCTCGTAGGCCCCCGGTGTCTGTAAGCCCAGTGTCTCCCCAGCAGGTGGCGACCTCCGCGCTGAAATGCACGCCGGACAGCAACGTCACGGAGGGTCCGCACGGCCTCAGCGCGTCCACCACCCTGGACGACGACGTCTTCTCCACCGGGACCCCCCGCGGCGAGGACAAGACCCCCGACTCCCAGGACGAGCTGTCGGAGCGGTCGGAGGCAAAGGTCAGCCCTGCCACCGTGCGGCAGGAGGTGTCGCAGGCCATCGGCGACAAGCGGGGCACGCTCATCATCCTGAAGGAGGCGGGCGAGCCGGAGTCCCTGAAGGACGCAGAAGAAGAGGAATGCACCGCCAACGGGACGCACGTCGACATGTCCGACGACGACCCCCTGAAGACGGCTGTGCACACCAACGCCGCCTGGGCAACGCGCGCGGCCTCTCCCAAGAGGGCCACCGCTTCCTGGGTCTCCGAGGCAACGAGGGAAGAGTGGCGGGTCGCCGGCGGGACGGAGAAGGCCGTCCAGCTGAAGATGTCGTCCGAAGGTTTCCAAGAGTCCTTCACCTTTGAGGGCGTCCAGCCGGAGAGTTCCAAGAGCACCCTGACCACCGCTAGCACTTTCAGCGAGGCATCCACCGCCACCTTAGCAGTGGTACCGTATGAGAGGACTTAAACATAGCAGCTTCATATCACCACCACCCAGAGCCTCCCCCATCTTACCTGCCCTCGGCCACCAGCTCAACCAGTCTAACTGCAATATAACAGAGCGCTCTGCATGGCTACACCACCCTAAATGACCAGCGTATAGTCATGACACCAGGCCACACCGCTCTGCTCCTTGTTCTCGTGTTATTTGGGTTGTTTTTAGCTCTTGGCGCTGGCTGCCACCGCTGATGAGCAAGGATCAGATGGAGGAAGGGGGTCTGTTTATTTGTTTTGTTTTCCACTGGTATCACTTCTCTTAGGCTGTGGTTCTCAAACTGGGTGGAATTGTATTGAAATTATAATTTTCTCAATAATTAAAAAGCATCACGGTCATATTAAAGTTATGCTTTAAGGGTTTGAATGTTGGGGGGACCCAAAGGTTTGAGAAGCATGGCTCTAAGGAAGTGATGGCACCCTTTGGCTGGTTGCCAGCACTGCAGCTTTCCCTACCCTGCTCCTCCATAACAAGTCTGCTACCAGGTGGATATTGTATGGGTCTAGTACAGTGTGCGTCTAAGACTCAGACGACCGTCATTGGGATACATATTAAAATAACCGCTGCGATACTAATCCTAAAGCAGGATGTCACTTTTCAGTAACCCATACAATGTGTTGCAAAGCTGTTCTTGTTTTGCCCTCCCGCTGTTTGCTTACTGTCTGGTGTACGTGGTGTGTTTCCTTTCTGACTGTCGTCTCTCTCCCGCTCCTTCTGTCCTGTCAAGACCACACTGGGCTGGGTCCCCTCTTGTCAACAGGTGACCACTCCCCTCTGCACTCCAACGCTCCAGATTGTCTTGTTCTCAGAAGAGCCACATGGCCAATTGGATATGCACACAAAGTTTAAGGAGTTCCAAAACACACACAGATAACTATCTGTGTGTGTTTTCTGTGTGTATCTGCTTTACAGAAATCAGTAATTGTCTCTCTCAGTTGTGTTTTGGCAGCACACCGCTGAACAGTTTCCCTGTCACGGGTGTGTTATGCGACGGCCATGTGTTGTGCACTATTCACACGCGGCTCTCCGTCATCCACAGACACCGGCCAAGACTGAGCAGGAGAAGACTGCAGTTGCCCCGACGACCACGGTGAATATTTCCACTCCACACGCAGCACACACCGCAGAGGAGGAGATACGGGTGCCGGGCCTAACCGTGCCCGCGGTCCCCACGGAGGGCCAAGCAGGTCACGCTGTGTCCGCCGAGACGGAGCCTCCCGCGGGCACACGTTGGTCACGGCCTCCCCCGCTCCCCGGGGCTCCAGACACTGCCGCTGCAGGGGAGCTTAAGCTTAACGTAGCGCCGGAACCGGAGCCCGCGTCGGTAATGCAGTCAGCGGCAGGGAGGGAGTGCGATAGCCAGGCTGTCGACGGGGGCTCGCCTCAGCCCCTTGTTTCGGAGCAGAGCCGCAGTACACCAGAGGCTCACCAGCCTGTAAGGGGCGCCCAGGAGGCGGAGACCGCAAGGGTAGCCAGCGGCGTAGAGGTGTGTAGGGCTGTGGACGACTCCATCCACGCAGAGGTGGACGGTAAGAAGGTCCACTTCTGTGCTGAGGTGCAGTACTTCAACACAGAGGTGTTCCCAACAGAGATAGCGGACACTATCCAGGAGGAGGAGGAAGCAGGGGCGTCTCCGGTGACAGCAGGAGAAGGTGGGCAGGTCTTTACGGTCAGCTCAGAAGGTGAGCTAGAGAGAAGTGGTGAGGGACGGAGAGGAGGGGAGTTTGTAGCTGACACACAGGACAGAGAGGACTGTAAAGAGGAAGGTGATTCAGGCCAAAGGGCGCAGGTGGAGGAACCCTTCCCTGTAAAGCCGCCTGAGCTCGTGTTAGTCTTGAAGGAGGAGGACATGCACAGAGACTACTCGACATCTAGTCTCCAACAAGCGGGTCAGGTGGGTCAGAGCCGGACCCCTGACAGCCCTCCAGACTCGCTGCCTCAGTCAGAGGTAAACCCACCCGAGATTGACGGCCTGGGCCGCCTAACGCCACAACCTCCTTCCCCTTAGACCGCCACCAATCACAAAACGGCAACCTCCTTGACGTCGCTGTGTTTGTCACTGACTGGATCAGGGGGGCCTATCAAATGACACCCACCCAATGGAAACCTTGTGATTTGCATTCCCCTCGTGGTCCCGTCCTGCTTTTCAGCACACAGCTTGTCTCCTTCACTGGAGCAGGGTGGCCATCGCACCACTGCTTGCTTGCCTGTTGAGATTTGGGTCCTTAAATGAATGGCTTGGGTCATGTGGCATTTCTTTGTGCTCCCTTGATTACATTAGAAACGTATTAGGTGATGTGATAGAGCGGGAACAAAGGCCCAGTGCATCTAGCGTAATGTGATTTCTTCTCCAACACGTGCCATTTTAATCCCTCTCTTGTGAACTCTAACAGACATAATGCTCTTATATTGCTCTTAGTAATACGGTAGTGGAGTATGCAATAACTCGTGCCCCTGTTCTCTCTGTGCACATCTGCTCCAGAGTCCCGAGGTCACCGCACATGAAGAGCTTGGTGCCAAAGACCCTCCTGTAGTCCACACCGAGACCAAAACAGTCACCTATGAGGCCGCGGAGGTACGGAACATAACTGCCTGCGTTCTAAAGCGTACAATAACGATGAATGTTTCAAACACGGCTCGTTTGCAACGGGAGGTTGCATACATCTGAGTCACTGCTCAGCTCGGGTGTTTGCGTGTATGGGTGCAATAACTCTGTTAATAGCACACTGTCTCGTCAACAGGCTGAAACCAACGGCGACGCCGACCCAGGGGTGTTGCTGAGCGCTCAGACCATCACCTCGGAAACCACCAGCACCACGACGACCACACACATCACAAAGGTCAGATTTCTATGAATGGACCCCGAAGCCTTGTCTACACACTGTACATGTTTCTTTATTTCTTTATTTTATGCTTTTCACTGAGATACAGTAGCTCCTCTCTGGCATAAATATAGAGCATCTTTAAGTAGCATGTTAGGAGTTCAACACACAAATACACAGCATGCTGGGTTCATGTTCGAGCCAAAGAATATCCCAGGTTATCTTTATTTAAATTTCCGGTTAGAACCCTTGAACGAGAAGCGTTGTTTTAGTCTGACTTGTGTCCTGTGCTGTGCAGACGGTGAAAGGAGGAATATCTGAGACGAGAATCGAGAAGAGGATCGTCATCACAGGAGACACGGACATCGACCACGACGAGGTCTGTCTAGATTCTTGTCACCTATTAATTTCTCGTACGTTTTTGGCCGCTAGCCTTAGCCTTTCTCTGTGTCGGTTGTGGACTTGTACTGTTGACCAGCGTTGAGTAAGCCTAAATGGAGCTGTTGTCCTCTTCCGGCCCTCCAGCCAGAGATTAGCAGCCAGCCATGTGATACAAGCAGCCTTAACGTGTGACGTTTTCCACCTTAACATGCAGTTGTGACTTGACCAATGTTGTAAGTATTACAGCTGTAACTAATGGTGGCTTCCCTGATGTCATATTGTCCTTACAACCCAACATCCCCACTCCCTCCTCACCTCCCTGCCCCGCCATGCCCTATTCCTCGTTCTGTCTCCCCCCGGTGGTCTCTCCCGGCGCCGCATGTAGGCTCTGGCTCAGGCCATTAAGGAGGCTAAAGAACAGCACCCTGACATGTCAGTGACCAAAGTAGTGGTACATAAAGAGACAGAGATCACACCAGAGGAGGGGGAGGACTGACCCAGGTAAGAGGATGAGGTCTGGTCGGGTGTGGTCTATCTGAACTTGCAGGCTGGCCTCTATTCTCGGCATGCTGCTGCTTCCCACCGGTACTTCTCTCACGTTTGCAGACAGGCCTTGCTTCTGTAGCGCTAACATTGTGCTGTTCTGACCACAGGTCACACTAGGCCGATGTGGCAGCCTCAGTGGAGAATGACGAGGCACAAAAGCACTAACTGTAATGCTTGTAGGATGCCCAACACTGCCCCCTCCTGTTGCTTTGCCTCCTAGAGTGTTTGAGTTTCTCATGACCCCCATAAAGGTAGTAGTGCTTAGCTCGAGACCAACCCCCTTTTAATTGCATATTACTTAATGTAGTCAGGCCACTGAGAAATCACTCGAGTATAGAGGTTGTAGTTTATATATCAACAAACAAACAAAACACAACATTGGAATTTCTGCAAAAGCTATCTGAAAACGACTTTCCACCTATTATTCATCCAACCAGGATTAAAAAGGTTACTATTTGGCCTTGGGTTTGATTATTATAGAAACTGATAAAATCCCAATTTTAATGTTTTCCCATCCCAAATCTAATTCTGTAGAGCAAAAGACGATGAGATGTTAAAACTCCAATGTTGACGTGTTTAGCAGTCATATTGCATTACCTGTGTTTAGAAACCAAAGTTGCAGTGTAATGTTTTGTCAACATTGTATGATAGCTGTACAATAGACAACCAGGGATGAGTGAAAGAATACCTGCTGAACCAGCTCTGCTTTCTTCTTTCTTTTTGCACTAGCGCTCGGATTTTGTGGTTTGCAAAGTCGTGTGTGTTGACTGAAATCTGATCTCCTGAGATGTACCTCAGGCTAGTGTTAAGGATTTAAACATGGCTTCTGCACCAGAAGTCACAACCAAACATAAGTAGGCTACTTAGTTTGATACTGGCATTTTAAAAGGTTTTTGATTTGTGTCAATACACAACACTGTTTAATATACCTTGACCATGTCTGCTAACATTCTGTGAGGATATAATCGTTGAAAGACAAAATTACACATGTTCAGTGAATAGCTACACATTTTGCCAAACTACTTCAAATGGAGTTTGGGGGGGAATGGTGATTCTAGTATTTGCATTAAATGGGTCTGATGCTCACTTTGTAAGGTTTCTGCCAGCCTTGTCGACACAAACATTAGTTTGAACTTGTCTGCTGTCAGTAATATAATGGTTATGATGACGGCAAGCTATGTGATACAATCTCTCATTCCTCTCTGCCACAACACATCTGCACTCTGCACTAACCGCACTTTAAATTTTTAAAGACTTTTTTGATTTCTGATATCCTTTTCTTATTTCATTACCCTCTGAGTGAAATAACATAAACAGGGCCTGGGTTTTAGATGGGTCCGTGCGTGCGTGCATGTGTGTGTGTGTGTGACTCACCAAATGGGAATGGTTGGCTTTGTGTATGATCTTGCCCTCAACCCGGTGTGCAGGACAGTCTCATGTCTGCTTGTCATAATGGAATAGCTTTAAGTAATGCTGTTAACATTCTGCCCAGTGTTTTGTGGTCTATATGCTTTCATATGTTTCACTGTATATACACACAGGGCAGCAGCCGCAAGAGTACAGAAACCATAGAAAGGTTAGTCTTGCCCCTAGAATGCCAGTTTAAAGCAGAGTGACAAGGGGATTTCTAATTAAAATATTTTGATTTATGTAATTATATATAATATATATATATTTAGTAGATTTTTATTTTGTATATATTTTACATAGTAGATTTTTCCTGGAGTTCATGAGGTGGTGACAAACTATGAACTGCTTGTTTTCAAGAGTCATTCCTCAGGAAGTTTAAAAGCCACCATTTTAAAGAAGTGTTTGTACTTGCCAATAAGGTTGACGCCTTATTGTAAAACTGTATTTTAACCTCTCTACCAAGAGTCCAAATGCCCTGTGTGTATATCTACATACTTTTTGGTAAGAACTGCTCTTGTGCTGTTAAGCTGTGTGGCTCCAGTGTGTGAAGAGTGTAGCATGGCACACTGTTCTAATGCATGTTCTGTGTGCTCCCCCTAGGAATGAGGGCGTGGGCTGTTTTCTAATCAAGGACTCAACCTCCCAGGATTCCACATACTACACCGCGGGGCACTCAGAAGACTCATACTCTCCAAATGCTGCAGCTCACCATTAGTCCCCGCCATCGCAGAATGCATTTTGCATGAGCAGGACACAATGTTGTATTATCAAAGAATGGCCAGATTTCTACAAACCATAAGATAAAATCGGTTGTTGATCCATCTGCACGCTGAATCCGTGTGTGGAGCAAGCTAAAATTTTATTTCACTGCCTTATGACTTTGATGTGTTTTTATGATTATTGAGAGTAATTAATTATTGTAGCAACATTTTATTTATGAAATAAAGCCATCACTGCAGAAACCTAAGGATGCTTTAGGCTGTATATGTAGAGCATAAACTATATAACATTGCTGTAGAAGTGCCATAATACTCAAACACTCACTCCACAAACTTAAAGATCTTTTTTAATTGCCACTACAGAAATTAGTATAGCCCAATATTGTACATAGGCCAACCTAAGCTTTCATATGAAATGGAAAATTAATTGTATGATTTTGTTTGTGTTTTGAATTGTACTTTTTTAATGATCATTTCAGTATTCATGATTTTTCTCACTAAACGTTTCCATGGCTGCATCTTTCAGCCCCCAAACTCCAAAGAACAACAATGGACATTTATTTGCAGGACATTACTTTTTTGTGTGCCCTTGCAAGCCTTGAAAGTCGGAGGGTTGATTCTTTTTGCATTTGTGACTGTACCAGAGATCCTAGACGGTATGGCTTGTATGAATGAGCTCTGTCTGAAATTATGCAAGCCCAGCGTGATCGGTCAGCATCCCTTCCTCAGCTGTCTAAACTGTCATAATTATTACTTACTATTCATGTATAGCAATGTTTCCTCTATGGTGAAATAAAGGTGGCAAACGCATCAAGTTAAATAAAGTTAAGTCTTTGGCATTTTTTTGGTTAAAATAAAAATATTTATTACATTAATGAAATCTGTGTCATCACCTGTTTAATCCTGACAATATTTCAGACAATACCTAAATATACTTAATTTTGTAATATATTTGTGCTAACATCTTTGTTACTAATACATTGGATCCCATTTTATCTATCGTATTAATAACTAGGGCATTCTGAACCTACATATAATGTGTACCAACGCGTTACATAGCTTGGTCGTTTAAAAGCTACGACAGTATCAGAAAAAACGATTGCAGGGCCGGTATTCACAAAGCATCTTAAGGCTAAAAGTAGCTCTTAACTTGCCGATTTAGGATAAACTCCTAAAAAGAATGCAGCGTCCATCAATCTTCATCCGTTTATCCATAGTCGGGTCGCGGGGGCAGCAGCTTCAGCAGGGGACCCCAAACCTCCCTTTCCCGAGCAACATCAGCAAGCTCTGACTGGGGGATCCCGAGGCGTTCCCAGG
>JAODUH010000009.1:181472-197742 GCA_027564835.1 Typhlichthys subterraneus | reverse complement strand
CTCCATAGTCCCCTCACTCGCGAACAAGACCCCGAGGTACTTAAACTCCTTCACTTGGGGTAAGGACTCATTCCCCATCTGGGAATGCGTGTGTCATTCCTAAATTTAGGACTCCTACATTTTTTGTCTGAGTATTTCACAAAGCGTTTTAGCGCTAAAACTAGCTCCTAAATCTGTGAAAGGTCACGAGTCCTCTTGACTAACAGGACCAACTCCTACATGGTTGAGCAGGCCATAGGGGCAGGCAGAGATTTTACATTTGTGGAACAATAGCTTCAAATGCATGACACTCCCATGACACCTATATTATGTATAACAAATTATAATTTTCCGAGTACGCTGCCTAAACCATGCCTGCCAACACTCCCGATAGTAGCGGCAGTCTCCCTATTTTTAAACGGTATGTATTGTGGAACCTGGCAACCCAACAGAGAGGCAGAGGTGAGCATTGGCAAACAAGCGTGTGTTTGACCTGTCATTGCCCCAACGCAATAATGGCACAGCTGCGCTCTGAAAAACATTATTGTGCGCTGCTAAACAATGGGTTTTCCCTGCATATTTCTAACCTGTTACTTAACGTGTTTACATTTGTGATTTTAGTGTATCTAAAAAATGTCTAAATTATCACAATGCTGTGCTCTCCCCTCTGCAACACACTGAAATATCTCTGACAATGGATGTACTACACTTTTATGTTGGCTATTTTACTATTAGCTATGCATTTAAGACTAATTAAAAGTCATTTTAGTTTCACATAATTGTATTTAGGGTAATGTGGGTGGGGGTTTGAGTATAGACCATTGGCAGATAACCTGGAAAATCTCCCAATTTTCCCAGGCAAATGTTAGCAAGTATGCTAAAGCACCTGTAAATAACTCAGGATTTACAGGAGTTACATCATATGTACAATCATCATTTTATTAGATTGCACTGAATGGGGTTGTTGGTTTAAAAATGTTTATTTTATAATAATATAATAGGGTCAGTGTCCTATAGTTTCCTTCCAGCATAATTTCTGCACAATTTTCCTGTTGTTGGGAAATTATTATTGCCTAAATGAAGTACAAAATGTACAATGTGATGTTATAGTTATAGTTAATAACAAGTAAAGTATTAAGTCACATTTGAATTAAGCATGTTAGCAAAGCCTTTGTTTTATCCAACTTACAAGTGAGGTAGAGAACAAACCTACACCAATTCTAATCATTCTGCACATGATACACTCACCAGCCATCTTTATCGTGTAGTATGGCTACTGTTAAGGTAATGCAGCTACTAGCCCACCATCAGTGAATCATGTGGCTGCCTACAATTCAATATAGTATATTGTAGAGAGCTTGAGTTGTTGCTACAGTAAGATGTGATAGTTAGTGCCACACATGGTTGTTAAAGCGTTTCAGAAACAGCTGTCATTTTTATACACTGCAGTCTGGAGTTTACATGGTGCGATAAACAAAACACATTCAGTGTGCATAAAGTTCTGTGGGCAAAAACAAGTTACTTTAATGAAGGTCAGAGAAGGGTGCCTTTTAGCTAGAGGCCCCAAATGGTCAGACGCCCCTGGGCCCATAAACCAGCCGGCTGTGCCATTGGGGTGCATCCATGATAAATACATGTGACGTTTTACATAGGTTTTCAGGCTATGAAAAATATATGCTTTGTGTGGTTCCCGAGGCCCCACCCTTTGTGTGTGTAGTGCACCTGGGTGCATTCCTGCTTGCGTGCGTGTCTGTTTGCGTGTGCGCTCCGATCCTGTAGGTGGCAGCAAAACAATGCAGCATTTCCTCCGGAGTCGATAGTCACAACAAGAGGAGGAAGAGGAAGAACCACAGCTTCGGATCGTCGTCGACTGCCTTGCGTGACAACAAGGATCGCGTTCAGGCTTCGGGTATTACATTTTTATTCACTATTTATTGTTTCGTAGTGGCTCTCAAACCCAGTTAATGTGTTTTACTGTATTGTTCCGAAGCGCAGCGCTGTTGTTTTGTATGTGTAAAGTGCCCGGAGACACTGATACATGCCAATGGAGGCTTGCTGACCAAAATGGCTGGGCGCAGTGAAATGTGAAATATTCTTGCTAAGGTTATCCTTTCCGTACGCAACACAGCAGGCACCCAAACACAATGCTAGAACACCCCGCTTACATTTTTAAACGTTGCGTAAAATTCTTAACACGGAATCCTTTTTTTTTTTTTACCTTTCCAAAATCGCGCTTTTAACGCTGTCGGGCCTTTTTCCGTGCAGATCTGCACGACTGATTTGGACACTTGTTTACTTTCTGTGTTTTCGATCCCTATCGATCAACGTTAATACACGTTATTTTGACGTTTGCTCGTCGTCCTTATAGCCTACGTGAAAATAGAATTTATTTCGCGTACTTGATATGTATAAATTATTATTGAATTATTTACGCTCCACCCATTTACTGGCCGCGTCCATACCTGTAGTGTAGTTACGGAAAAGTTTCATCGTTCCCTGTTTTTCGTTACAGGTTGCTCCTATTTGACCTGCAACATGTCCGACTTATTGAGATATATCGATTATGACCATAAAGCCACCTTTCTGAAGATGCTCAACCAACAGAGAATGGAGGGCGAGCACTGTGATGTGGTGGTTGTGGTGGAAAATATTGAATTCAGGGCTCACCGTTGTGTCTTGGCCGCTTGCAGCAACTACTTCAAAAAGCTCTTCAAGAAACAGAGCGACGAGGACAACTCCATCGTGGAGCTGGACTTCATCCGCTCGGACATCTTCGAAGAAGTCCTCAACTACATGTACACGGCTCGGCTGGCGGTGCGGAAGAAGGACATTAACATGATGATGTCGTCCGGCCAGATCCTGGGCATCAACTTCCTCGACAACCTGTGCACCCAGAAACGTGAGTTGACCAACATGAAGACCCGGGAGAACCAGGCCCCAGGGGACCATGGGATGCGGGCTCAGGATGCCATCCTTAAGGAGCTGGCCATGGAGGAGGTAAGGAAGAACAGTTTCTACGACCAGGGGATGGACGGAATGGGAGCTGGGGGCTCTCACGTCTCCCAGCCCCACAACTACAGCACCAGCATGGGCAAAGACCCCCACGGCCACGGCTGGGGCTCTTCCACCTCCAGCGACATGAAGCTGGAGTACCTGCTGTACGGCCACCGCGACCACGGCTCCTGCCAGGGCCCCGGTGGAAAGCCCGTGGACCACAATGCCAAGAAGGAGCGTCTGCTCACGGCCAATAGGCCGTACGGCTGTGAGCACTGCCCCAAAGCCTTCACCACCGCCGCCCACCTCAAAGAACACCTGAAGATCCACTCGGGCTTCAAGCCGCACCGCTGCGTGGTGTGCGGCAAGGCCTTCATCCGAGGGCCCGACCTCAAGAGGCATGAGCGGGTCCACAGCAACGAGAGGCCCTTCGGCTGCCAGATGTGCGAAAAGGCCTTCAAACACAAGTCCCACCTCAAGGACCACGAGCGGCAGCATCGGGGCGAGAGGCCCTTCAACTGCGGCTCGTGCGACAAGGCCTTCATCAAAGCGTCTGACCTGAAGCGCCACTGGAACACCATGCACAGTGGGAACCCGCGCAGACAGATGTCCCTGTCTCCCGCAGCCTCCCAGCAAGGCCAGGCAGAAGCCACGGACCAGAGAGACTGGAAAATGGAGACCGGGCCACACTCGCATAATTCGGGCGACTGCTGAGCCGCTGCTGACATAAAGACGAGCGCTTACCGACGTGACACACAAGCGCACACACACACACAACACACACACACACCACACACTCTCACTCATTGTCCACACGGATGTGAACACAAACATGCAGACAGTAACCAAACTCTTGTGAGGGGCTCTTGTAGCCTGCTGTCACATGGATGGTGATCTGAGTGACACTCCAGAGGTCATAGCATGTTCATGAGACTGTGGCGCTGTATTATTATTCTAAAGATTTATGTAAAAAAAAAAAAAAAACAATGTTCTTTTTCGCCTGTAAAATCATGTAAATGTTTAGTTCACTCTACTATACGTATATTTTTCACAAAGCATTGTCGCTATCTAGACTTGGGGGTCCTCCATAACATTATTCTCTTTTACTTTTATGGGATATGTAACATTTAAATGTTTTGTTTAACCCTTACTGGATTTTAAAATTATAAGAGAGAGTGAGAAAGATGGGGAGAGAAAAAATGAATTTTCTGCATAACATATGTTGCGTTGACTATATTCATGTGGATGTTTTTAATGGATGTGTTTAGTTGTATTGATTGATTGATATTACACTGTAAGTATGATCCACAAATTTGCATTTGACGCAGGTGATACCAAAGTCTTGGGCGTTTACTGGATGGTCTCAGAGGCTGTCCTGTCCAAGCAACCGGCCAACTAGATTTACTGTTATACAGTATAACTGTCATCCAGCTATCAACAGTTAATGATAGATGTCTGTATATACTGTAGCTTAGTTTGTTGCACAATTAGATTACACAATGAAATATGCACATATAACATTGTCCTACTTATACACTTTGACAATAAATACCATTTCCTGCATTGTATCGTTTTCCTAAATTTGGGATATTTATTGGTTTTGAGGGACTCAAGCCCAACCTGAGGTTTGCCACGCCCATGTCAAGTTAAAGCTTGTGTGAAAGTGGGCAGGGTTTATAACTATAGCTTTTACACTCATAGGGATTTCATTTCAAGTTGAAGGGAAAACTTTTAAGTTCACGTTTTAACTCCCAAAATCACCTAAATGAATGTTATGCTTTAGTCCTATTGTACTTACTGGGTAAACAAACACTTAAGTGTGTTTTTTTTACTGCTGGTATAAAGCTACATTATGTCCTACATAGTGACTTAAAATAGAAATAGTTTTACAATTAGCCTACAGTTGTTCAAAGGAATCGACTAAACAAATGCCAGTTTGTTTATTTTCAGTTTTACCATTACCATTTTACGCCTGTGGTTTACTGTAATGCCAATTTTATAATGGCTTTAGTTAAAATGTTACGTGTTTTGTTTATTAAATGACATGAATGTAAACCAGTGCATATGAAGGATATAGGTATATAATGGCACACTTATGTCAGCCAAAGTTAGAAGATTAGGCTCTTCGGCACAAAGCAGTAGGGTAATTTAAATGTTTGCATCAGGCAAATAGTCACATCTGGCGCACAGCTCCTTTTATGCCTCGTTTTTCAGGTCAAATTCACTAGTTTGAATTTCATTATTTCTATCGGAATGAATGTTTTATATGAGAGAGAAAACACCTGAAAAGACATCTGGCTAATTGAAAGGCCCAGCAAAAAAAAACGTTCAAACGTCCCATACTCAGAGCGCAACACTAGATGGTGCCCTGTTCACAGTGACTGACCTGTTGCTGGCCGATTTGACCCGTTGGTGTCTGACTCGACAAGCGCGATTACGATCAGAGTGTAAATAATTGGTCTTACACATTCTGCCTCTATAGTTTGTGAGAGTAGCTGACCTCAGTTCTGAGCACGTCGTGGGTGCCTGTGTTGTAAATGCATGCACCATTACACCTTCATGTTTTTTTCATATACATTTCCATGCAGCGAAGCACATTTTGTGTTGTGCCAACACAGACTCAAGGCTTCATATATAGGCGCTATTTCTGAGCAAGTGACCACTACATGTTGTATCGTCCTTGTGTATTGTGAGTTGTTGATCTATTCATAACAGGGGGAAAGGTTGGATCGCCTGTAATTTGGGGTGAAATAACTATGGAAAACTGACATCACGTCTATTGGAAAAGGAGGGCATTGCCTAACTGGTATTAGTAAATGCCCAAGATCTGTTTTCTGCATTTCCCGGCCCGTCTGTGTGTGTGCGTGAGTATAATTCCAGTGAGTGATGCAGGAGCTGCGTTTTATAGCGGTTATACGCTGATTGGGATGTGAGAATGATGTGTGTTTATGCAGTTCTATTGTGTGTGGGTGTGTGTGTGTGTGTTTTCTAAGCACATTTATATGTGTGTGCACGCATGTGTGCGTGTGCATGCATGTGTAATGACTGAAGGGGGTTGTGTGTGTGTGTGTGTGTGTGTTCCTGTGTTGTATGCATTAATTACGGCTGAGTGTGTGAGTGAGGGTGCATTCGTGTGTTGCTGTATGTGTGCGTGTCTATGTGCATCAGTCCTGGAGCATGTGCATGTGCCTCAGTGCTAATGTGTTTACATGTATGCATGAGCTTGCATGTGCATGTGTGCACTTTGGCAGTGTTTAGGGAATATATTATTGTATTTCTCACACACACACACACACACACACACACACTGTATATTACTGTTATGCGCTATGTGCAAATAATGATTTTGTAAGCATTTATGCACAGATTATGATGAATTTGTGTGTGTACGTGCATGCGCTCTTGCGTGTGTTTTTGCATGTGTGCACACATAGTTGTGTAAATATGTATGTATGTATATGAGTATAATGTGCGTGTTCAGTTCTTTTTTGTGTATTTGTCTTTTTTCCTGTGCATGTACGTGCATGAGTTTGTACATGTATTTGTGTATCTCGATGTATGCTATGAATGTATGTGAGTATGTGTATTTATATTTGTGTGTGTGTCTGTGTTTGTACGTACGTACAGTATTCGTGTGGGCGCCTATGCGCGTGTGTGTGTGTGTGTGTGTGTGTGTATACGTACAGTATTCGTGTGTGTGTGTGTGTGTGAGCACTGCAGCAGCAGGTTTCCATTACCCTGGTCCCTGTGATTCCCTCCGCCAGACCACAATCCTTGTGTCTCCACGCAGGCTCCGCCCAGCCATAGCCTTTCCACAGAGGAGCAGCGTCTAATTAAAAAACACTTTAATTACATTCATCTCATCTCTCTCACACACACACACACACACACACACACGGCGAAAATAAAACAACTTAAACAATTCCCTGTGATATACGGCATGAAAATGAAGTCCAGCGCAGTTTATTTACATATATAAAGCGTTTAAATCAAAGACTGACGTTCGTGTGATGCCTTCCTCACTTCGGGAACCATCTGGAGCCACGCAGTCTCCACGTTTAAAGACTTACGCATGTATCCCTGTATTGTCTATTCTCAACACAGTTTATACTCAAAGGCTTCTTAGCCAATGCAAAACATGCACATAAATGATCTACGTCTGCCTTCAGATTATGTTTAAACAGCCGCAATATGATTTGTAGGTGCTCCCTTTATTAATGTATTGTGTTTGGTTAACGGTTAACCAGTACCAGGTCTTTAAAGTGAGTGTCATGCGAATGGAAGGACAGCGATGGTCTCTGCGGAATGTTCTCGGGAGGGTTCAGTCACTGCCTTGGACTCAGAAGCTGGCCGGCCTTCCTCATTCCTGTGGGACCACATAGCAGCATGTTTATTAAAAGTAACCCTGTGTCCACTGTCTTCACACACACACACACACACAAGGTATGCCGTTGACCTTAGTAGTCTGCGTGCTTATAAGCCCCCTGTTAGCCCGGGGGATGGGATGGGATGGGGGGGGGGGGGTTATCATGCCATCAGTGATGTCTGCCGGCTAGGTTCATTGTTCAACGCCGGGCCAGATGTTCCAGCTGAGACTTTAATCACATCACTGCTCCTCCCTCGCCGGGGTACCCAGTGGCTTTCCCCGGCCTCGCACCTCAACTCCCTCTCCTCCTCATCTTCCCTACAGTATTCGCCTCCCTGTTCCTCTCCGGTCCTGTGTTCTGAGAGAGTTGAGTTGTTTTCATATTTCATGAAGCTGAATGAAGCTGTGTTCCAGTCCCTAAATATGTGGGATTTAGGCGACACTTACTCTCTGTTTAGATCCTTATGTAATATGTTGGCATAATGGAATAATAACACCAGTGGTTGTGTTTCAATTTCTTTTTAACTGAATCAGTGTGAATGTGTTCCCATCTGAAGCTGATGTTCAGTAAATGCTGCTATTAAAGCTTATAGTGTCATATATTTTTGCCATTTGAGTACAGTATGTTTCTCAGTATGTTAGCGAAACGTTGTTTAGAAGTATGTGTTTCCAATAAAGACGTAGTCAACAGCATTACAAATAAATAAAACTTGAAAACGATCATGCTTGATCCCCAGCAGACCTATTAACCCAAAACATAAACACACCAAGTTCTTGACGGACCCCACCTCAACACACACACACGCACACACACACACACGCACACACACACCTCACACATAGTGTCTTTTGCAAAATATGGCCCTGCTTTGTGTAGACAACCGTGATTTACTCGCATGACACACAGAATCATCCAAATTGCATTTCACCAGCAGGCTTCTCTGAATAGTCACTTCTATTTCCAAATTGGTAATCAGCTCCAGACAAATACCCACCCACCCTCTGCCTGCCCCTCATAATAACAATAATAATAACTGCATCTCAACTCATTGTGTAGTCTTCCCTTAAGGGGATCAAGGACACACTTCTGTTTTTAGGCAGATATGTAAGCCTGTGTGTTATAGCTTTAGAGTGTTCCCTGTTCAGGGTTGCCCCCTCCATTAGGGACTCTGATGTGGTTCTCTGGTCTCGGTGGGGTGAGCTAGCATTCACAGCCCTGACGATATTACCAGCCAGGTCTGTGGAGCCCAGCGGTGTTATGGCAGGAAGAGATGCATATTAAGTGAAACATCCGTGGCTGTCAGCCATGACAACACTGTGATGGCCTGTGTACCCCTTCTGTGACCCCCTTGGCAAACCTGTTGAAACGTGGCAAGTTAAATTGGACGCGGGCCTAAAGCAGAGAGTCTTCTCAGAGATCAATTAACAACAGCCCCGGGCTCCAAGTACCCATCCCTGTGTGTGTCCTCCCGCAATGGGCAAGCAAGCCATAGCGGTAAAACAACTGTGTTTCTGTCCTGACTGACGCTGCTCCCCAAGGTCCAGGGTCCTGACACTATGCACATCAATCAAGATCCAGCATTCAAACTGAACTGGCTCCAACACAGTGCTCTGACCAAGCCCGTGATCAGCAAAGGGGGAGATGTTTATTTAAAACAGTGTATTGTGAGTAATTGAAAAATGTTATTCAAAAACATTGATGGAAGAAATTACTAATTATATTGGTAAAAAAAAAAACAAGTATGAACTTTTTCCTTAAAGTGAATTAATTGATTATTTGGATGAATCTAATTTAAAAGGTGAAATTACTATTGAGGACTTGACATTCCACTCAAGATGACAGTTATATTTTCTCATGTCCCTCCCCCCCCTTCAACCCACACACACACACACACACACACACACAGTAACTCGAATCAGTCCTGTTGTTATCTGCAGCTGAGTTCTCTTTGGTCCTCTGGTCTGCAGAGGAGCTGGTCCGTGAACAGTGCAGGCCTTGTCTCCGCAACCATCACAAGTGGTCAACAGGCACCAAGGCCAAACCTTATTCACTCGCAATTTGGCAACCAACACCAAGCTTAATACGTTGTGGTGATCCATTGGTTAGCAGCTGTTAAACCTTTATTATATCTAAGACAATATTGTGGCTTGGTTTCAAAACATAGGTACTGGTTTCCGAGGCTGGGAAACCGCCAACCAGCTGAATGGCTGAAATAGAACAAAGAGGGCTGTGGGAAGACACTTGCAGCTTGCAGTTGTTACATAGGTGTACATGCAGTACGACATTAGTGTGTGTTTATTGCTGTCGGCCCAGCAGTGTCTTTAAGGGCTTTACACTGGAGCTTGGACTCCCAGGGCTTTTAAACACAAGGGGCTAAAACAAAGTGGGCATTTGGATAAAACAAAGTAGGCTTGGGTCTGAGGAGTGTTTCTTCTTCAGAGAGTGGGGTAAAAGGGGTCATATTGCGCAAGTGCCTACAGCACAACCTGCAGTCATAAACACCTCCCAGGAAGAGCGATATTTCCAGAGCCAGGCCTGCTGCCAGAGAGGCATGTTGAATCCTCTCGATGACACACCCGCCCGTTTGGATTCAAAATGTGGGTTTCACAAAACAGGTGTGCTTGGAGCTGGGAGCGGAAGATACCATTATAGAAGACACAAAGGGGGTGTCGGCCACTGACTGTGTTTGCACCATCTCTCAATCCACCCGCGAGACACTTAAGGTAAAGATAATGGTACGTAATAGAAACAAAGGCAGGGAAGGAGAGGACATTAGCATGACTAAGTGAGTATGAAATGCTAACAGCTTATCGGAGCGGAGCATGGGAATGTAAACATTATACAAGACTGACTCCTAAGTCTATACACACACACATTGGCTTGGTGCGGGTCCTTCTCCAGTGTACACACACACCTATGACATGGCCCTGTTGGCTCTATGCCAGGCACATTGAAAGGTTAAAGACACCCCATTTGATGGAGAGATTTCCTCAGTGAATAATTCACCAACTTGATATGTTAATGTTGACCAGAGCTCAAGACAAGTGATGGAAAGTACACAAACTTTGAACACACACACACACACGCGCACGCGTTTAGGTGCTGTGCAGAATAATCTTTAAACATGCACGCACACGTGATAGCCAGCTTTTGATGTTAAGTGCTTCCTGTCCGTCCCTGACTGAGGGAGGGATGATTTATTGATGACCCCGCCGTGACTCCCCCTCACCTATGCCAAAATGAATGTTGCACTGTTGTTCTTGAGGTGACGCGAATCCAAGTGCCACTCCGGAGGTGCAAGCGCATAATCCCTGCAATTACTCAAAGATGTTTAAACCCCAAGGAGAGGCTAGTCATTATCCTATGATACGAGATGTGATGTTACGGGACAACTATTCTTGTGTTATACTTCATTTCACAGGAGGCGTTCCGAATGGAATCTATTTTAATTAATATGAAATGTTGAGCGTTAAACTTATTTACTTAAACATCAGGAATGTAATGATTGTGTTGATTATTGGCTTCCAGTGTGGGTAACATATCATAATGTGATTTGGGCCAGACACACACTGAACACATTATGCTTTTGAACCATTTTTGTTTCGCTTTTCTAAACAGGCAAGCAAAGGCGTCCGCCTGCTCTAATCTGTATCCGTGGGCTGCTGGCTGCTCTAATGAAAAGCATTCCTGCCTGAGAGAGGGAAAGATGGCTGTTCCGCAGTCCTTTAATTTCCAAGATTTGTACCTTTGATTTTGGCTTCCCCCTAATCGCCCCGCTCTTATAACCAGGTTGTGCCTGTGTGTGTGTGTGTGTGTGTGTGCGTGTGTGGGCATGTTTATGTGTGTGAGAAAGGGGGGTGGGGATTTGGCACATGTGGTTTTGGGTAGCCTTCAAGAGCACGCCACATGTTGCAGAACTCCTATCTGCCTGCCAAGGTGGTGCTGAATATGAAACGTGATAGGCAGCCATGTTTTTCTCCTGCTGACCCACAGAGAGGAATGCAGACTGTTGCTGTGCGGATCTGTCATCAAGCTCGCAGGAGAAGAAGCTAGCCATCACATATCACACAGAAACATGCAGTGTTAGTACTATTAATTGTATCACTATATAAATGGGTCACATAGAAATGACTTACCTGTTCTGCAGTAGTGTGACACGCTCATTTATTCAACAAGCTTACAGTTTGCCGATTTGGATGACTGTATCTGTATGGTTAATACATGTATAGGTTCTGCTATATATGAGAGCTGCTTCTACTGTATATTATCTATAAGATTAACTTCCTATACAGTCTCCAACAACAACATGTCGCAGACTCAACCATCAAGATGAGACAGTCCCAACAAGTGTGCAGGCAGAAGGGATACAGTAACATGTTTGTTTGTACATCTTTCATTTAACACAGTTGGACCATCGGCTGTCGGTGGACAATAATAACAATAATAATAATAATATTAATAAACTTGATTTGTATAGCACTTTTCATAGAAGAATTGCGACTCAATGTGCTTTACAGAGAGGGATTACATGCATGGCCGTTCTACCCACAAGACAGCATGCAGGGCCTGATAAAACCCACTCCACTTAAAGCATTCTTAGTCAGGGACGCCTCTTTGCAGAAGATAGATTAGTCCTCTCTATCGGAACCCTAGAACCAGAACGTCAACATTTTAAAGTGTACTGCACCCCAGCTCTGAGCCCGGCTCCACCCACTACAGCTGAGTGAGGGGAGGGGCTGAGAGGGGACCCTCTCTGTAACGGATCTGACGTGTAGTTCTGTGTTCAGCCCATAAAATGCCAATTTTTCTCAAAAGTGGAATTTTGGCAATATTATTACCACCAGCATTGATGTGTGTCATCACAGATCAATCTATTGCTTCATTTAGCCTACAACACAAAAACTATATTTGAATAGGAAGCTTAAATGTAAACTTGAAATATGAGCTTCCAAATTGGAAACTCAGTGTTGGAACCACAATAGATACATCAGAACTGGAACCCTGCAGAACCTTGGAATAAGAACCTGTTTAGTCAAAGTGTCAAACAGAGACATGTTGAGAAGTGATATGGTAACAACGTACAGACACTTGTAGGCACAAGGGCTCAGCACACTGCAATAGGACAGCTATGTATTACCACAGAGATTTTCAACTATTTACAGTATTAGAAATCACCCTGGTTTGCTGTGCTGTGTTTTACAGATTAGCGGTTATGGCACAATTTAATAATAATAACCTATCTGCACAAATAAAACACAATAATAAAAGTTACATTTATGTTTGTGTTCCACAATACAAAAACACATTGTTTTAAAGAGTTGTTATTGAGCCGAAAGACCTCTTACCTTTTAATCGTGCATGCTGTAACTGTCTGAAAACGGCAGGAGTCATATCAATCAAAATGTTCGATCATTTTTCTGTCTCTTTCTCTCCATCTGTCTAAACAGGTGTCAGGACAGAACCAAATGTGTGAACATCTGAAGTGCCTTGCGTCATTTGGCAATGGTACAAATGCTGCCTGAAACATTGTTTGGGGTCTGTCCTCTCACTTCATTTGTGCCTTACTGTATTTCTCTGGTTTGTTTACTTGGAATCAAAGTTCAAATGAGACTCTTCAGATGGGAGGATGGTTTGTTAGCAAACGTAAATCTATTGCAGTTATCAAAGCTGTGCTGGCTGTTATGGTTTCAACTTGTAGCCTATATGTGTGTATGAAGACATTTAATGTTACCGTCTTAATTGAACGAGCATAAACACATTCAAGTTATTGGAACAACATTTAGTCATAAAATCAAGTTTACTTAGTTTACTTCCAATACTAAGAATACAGCAATGCATACTTTAAAATAAAAAATATGAATATGGTTAGAAAAGCACAGTATACTGTAGTAGTGGAAATTAGATCATTTTCACTGCCCTGGGCCCTAACTATTTAAGACATATGATGACGTTTAGATAATGATTTCTTCCCACGAAGTGGACTTACAGTACAGTGATTTCAAAATGAATGTTTCCATCTGTGCTGCCATGCTGGAAAAAAAAATTCCCACTGGGGTTGTGACATTAGCTTGATCGCACCATTGTAAAATCGGACAAGAATCTTTGGAGGGAATGCAAACCTCTAACAACCGCCAAATGACAGCCTATCTCTCCATGTGGCGGCACCAAGACAGCGTCTCTCATCATTGTCCTAGCATCCCTTTTACATTCATTCGGATAGTGTTTAGCGCTAGCTGCATGGTCAGACAGTTAGCAGAGCGGGACTCCAGCAGGGTCCCAAAGCTGACGACCAGATGCACACAATTAACCCAGTCTACTCCAGATTAGTCTCCTTTTGAAGTTCAAGTTCCTTTTTTCTTGTGACATTTTCCTTTGCCAACCGGCGATGCCCTGTAACCTGAGACAGGGCGGGGGAGGGGTGGGTATGTGGGTCGTTTTGGGTGGTCCTCCCCAGATTAAGGAATGCTGGAGGTCTGCCTGTGAGCTCATGCTGCTTGCTGGGTCGTAGAGTATCTGATATGGCAAGTGTAACTGGAACAGCTTGTGATCACCGCTACACATGAGGGGTTTCACCTGTGAAGGTCCATAAAGGTCATGAGCCCTCATTAAATATGGGAAATGAAGGGGTTGTATTTGCTAACAAAAACTGACTATATAACTGAAACTATTTTGTAAGTATTTTTATTTTATGTCCTGGGTTTATTTTCAACATAATGCGTTTCTAAGCATTTCATTTGTTAAAATGATTATTGGCATGAAAACGATCCATCTATGAACACCGTGGGTACTTAAAAGTTACCCATGGTGATGGAGACAGATAACACTTGTGGTTAATGTGGTGGGTTCATACATCGCTGAGACATTCTTTACATCACATATTTAGTTATAGTGGGTGTGTGTCTTATAGCAGACATTATAGGCCAGACATTTACAATTTAACATTTCCACGATGCAATGGTTTTTTGCCTTCTGTGACTTTTATATACAGTACATGTGTTTCCAGTGTTACTGTAGTGTCTGCGCCTGTCTTGTCTCTAACCCTTATACTGCCACCCTGCTTTCACCTCTGACTTTACATATGTATTCATTTATTTTCAGTTAGCATTATATGCTGTATCTTCCCTGTATGATTATTGACAGTCTATAATTATGAGCCATGCTGGCAGCTCCATAAACTATTATAAAGCTCATAAATTGATGCACATAAAATGATATCATGTCTGAGGTCACAGTAGGCACCAGCTTTTAAAGGGGCTCGCTCTCGAGAACGCTTGCTAACCTTGAGCTCAAATCAAAACAATATTCCTCTAATCACACGTTGAAATGCATTGTGAAGCAAAGCGTAGGACTCTGGTAGTACTATGGCTTTGTTGTCATGACAGGTCTTCGCCATTTTGTGTCCCAATTACAGAGCCAGGGCTGTGAAGTATCGGATTATATTTTCGGCATGCACAGAGAACGGTATGGTAACGAAATGTCCTGGACAGTATTTGGATTTGGATTTACAAATGTGACATTTAAGTGTACAGTGTACACTGTCCTTGTATGGCAAGCCGTTTTGACTAGTATCCATTCATTAGTTGTGTCCATGGTTTCAATTAAGCCGAGGCCCGGAATGGCTCGGCCCCCTTAGTTCTGGCCAGGGACTGACTGACCTGGTACCAGACACAATATTCACTTTGTGAGTACAGTCTGGCCACGCTCCATTGGGAAATGTAAATAGTAGTTGTCTCCTACCTCGGGTTCATTTTGAAACTATTGGACAGCGGTGAAGCAATCAGCGTTGCTACAACTGTTTTGATCACCTCATCTAGCTCTACCACCATTTTGAAACTTGACGTCATCGCACTTGCCCATGCTGATTGGTCTGCCAGCAAGGTGCTGTGAAAACACTAATGTGATCAGGGTTTACAGACTATTTTCCAGTGAACCCTGACGATTCAACCTTGGCCTTCTGACACCTCTTCCCTTGTCTGAAAAAAGAAGCATATACTAAAACACGCACACACCATGAGCTTATAGGCCTATAGGCTAGTTATGCATTAGGCCTACATGCAATTTTGTTAGTCATTATTCACGGTAAATGTGCCTGCATAATGACCGCAGTTAATCAATTTAGCCTACAGTGACTGGTCACCACAATGCGTTTTCCCCAAATAAACAAAACGGTGGCTGCAGTGGCCATATACAGTAACGTCCGGTCCAGAGGTGGTAATGAGGACCCAAGTGCAATTAGTGCAGGAATATTGTTATGATGGTTTATTGAAGACCGGGTTTGCAGATCAGAACTCAATTGGTGACAGGTGAGGCAAACACACATGGAGAACTGGAGACAGCGAGGACATCCACAGGTTGTGAGGGGAAGTGCAGGCAGTAACAATAACCAGTTTGCATTTTGATGCATTACTTGAAAACCATTTAAGTCCACGTTTTCTCCTAGTGAATGATGAAGTGGTTGATGGAGGGGTAACACTGGTCAAAACTGAGCTTTAAATATAATAGGCTATTTCGTTTTCCTCAATAAATTAAGGAATAACCTAGAAGCTATAGCCTAGGTCTTAACTTTTCCTATTTAAACGCCTCACTTTTCATTAGTTAACATAATAAAACAACGTGGCGTTAATCTGAAATATCTTCCTCATAGTGGCAACTTTAGAGTGCGGTGCCAAAAACACTGAAAAATGTCCACCTTTCTCGCTTTTTTATCATTATGATTTGTACAATCTTTGGTTATACAGTATCTTCTCGTGGGAGACACTTATTTGTAATAGGCTTTGTTATTTGCTAAAAAAGGAATGTTGACGATGATGGTGTAAACTTTGTATTAAATTAATGTATTTATAGCTTACTACACCATCCATCCATCCATCCATCCATCTTCATCCGCTTATCCAGAGTCGGGTCGCGGGGGCAGCAGCTCCAGCAGGGGA
>JAODUH010000009.1:160872-178051 GCA_027564835.1 Typhlichthys subterraneus | reverse complement strand
GGGACATATTGTTCGGTATACCATGACATTATTCCATGTATTATATAAAGACTCGGTAAGGTAAGAGGTACATTCCATCAACAAAACCGTGGAGATCCAAGAATCAAGTTACCGTACCGGTACGGTACCGTAGTCATATCAACGCTGGCTGACACTATCTAGGTTAGCATGGTAACGATAATTCCACTGACACAATCAAAGTGACTATACACGTCAGGTAAGTTCACTTGTAGACCACCATAGCAGAGGAAATGTTACATTACATGGACATGATACCACTATTTTATTTGGCCAGGTAAAGTAATGATATTTGCCAAGTTATGTTCACTATATTAATCTTTCAGCTACCCCCCACTCCCACTCGTTTTGTCAAGTCGTAAAACATATGACACACACAACTTCGTAACGTCGGTTGGGATGAATGACTGGCTACTAAAATGCACCCTACACCGGTTATCCACGTCACGACAGGTCGGGGCTTCGCCGCGGCCCGTTTTCGTCTCTGGCTAACATAAAATGGCGGTGAAAGCTATCTAGCTAGCGTTAGCATACTAGCTAGGAACGAACTCGTTAGAGGGAGTGTGACATCAGTCAAAAAACATAAGTCTCCACTTCTACAACCTCAACAGCCATCGGGTCGAGAAGTGTACATTGGCCTACCTTTAAATTTGAGGTCGACAGGAGGATCAAGAATAAGTATCTGCTCCAACTTTGACATTTTAGCTGGGGATGCACTTGAATGCGATATCGGGGAGTCACTGACAAGTGGAAATCCTAGATCCCTCGCCGCCACTGAGTCAAATGCTGACTGAGCTCTGCGAACGAGCATGTGGATACAAATACTTGAACGCGCGTGTGCGCAACCTTGTTGCGCGTTCACATGGTAGGTAGGTGATGTGATTAGTTGTACTGTGGTACAGTTTACCTAAAAAGCTAATCCAAATCGACAAAAAAAAAAAAAAAATCAAACAAACAATATATTATGGCATATTGGGAAGGCCTTGACGTCCTTGATTTTATATAGTTCTATGGATTTGACATTTTGAAGTTATGGGAACATGCACATAAACATTATAGTATAGCCTAAAACTGTTCTTGTGCCAGACCAAAAACCACCTTTGGGACAGATATGTCTGTTTTGAACTTCACTCATTATTTTTACAATAATATACTTATTATGTTCATGTAGCTGTCCAAAAGAAATTTTGCATAGAACAATGTTGAAAATGAAACATCTCTGTTTACGCAATGCAATAAGATAAATTATTGCATTTAGAGTTGATCATTTATTACATTCAGTGTAGGTCTCCCTTTGCTAAACAGAACTTAATAGTATTCCATACCATAATTCCATTTTCATGAGATGAAATGCATACATAAATTGCCCACAGAAACACAATCCACTCCATCGTATTTGTGCTATTTCGATCACTTCAACAGCTCTTATATTTTTTCTAATGTCAAAACATGACCAAATACAGTAGTTTCATTTCACACTGGGTTCTAAGACCTGTTTCCTAATGGCTCTGCATGTTTAAGTACATACATACTTGTGATAGATACGGTCCTATTCATGCCTTTGTTTCTTGGTATTACACGGTCTTGTTCATCATGGCCTTCAAATCAGGTTCAATTTAATGTTGTGGTTCCTGGCAGAATTTCCCAGACACATATTATCATTCCAGAGGCTAACAAATACACAACACAAAACCTCAAAAAGAATAGTGAGCACTACTACAGTATTTTAATACATATATTTACTGCACATATTTTATCTGGTTCTTAAGAGTACAAAAAGTCATATATATGTATCTAAGGCTTACATTATGAGGTTGTTTGTTTATAACTGACAGTTTTAAAAAATACAGCCTCTTCAGGAATTAGATGTTCTTAGTAATGCAATACAAAAAATTCAACAAAAGGCACTTGAGTCGCTATGAACATAGCAGTCAGTCAATAATAATCAGAATCCATTCAGAAATACACAATACTAAAATTCTCATTAACCATTTGTGTTACTGAAATATGTTGCTGTATAATATGCTCAAATTGGGCAAATTTGTAAATTCAAGCAGCAAATATAACATAAAGGTATCTTGGATTCTATGGCTCTGAAGATACACATGCAATAACTCATTTTATTGGCAGATCAATGCATTATCTAAGGCAAATTAGGTAACTTTAACAGTGTTTATATTATATAAACATATTACTGTAGGTAAACACATAGTAGTGTTGTTGTGCTATTTGTTTTAGGCCATAAAGCTGGTCAAACTGAAGCCTTGTACCAAACCAAACAAACAGAAATGTACATTGTGCAATTGAGTAATGGCAATTTATGATAGTTGTAAAGAAAAATAGAGAACATTAGCAGACATCTCATGTATTATTGACACACATTCAAATGACTTAATGACGTAAGAAATTGTGCCATATTAAACCAATATTGACGTCATAATCTACAGAGCAAATGGCTTTTAAAATAAACAAGTAACTGCATCTACAATCTAAATTCATGTTTAAAAGAGACATCATCTAGATGTGCTATTAGTTTGTTTAAATATAATTGCAGATCAAAATAGTTATTCACAAAATGTGTTATGTATTTTTTCCAAATGTCCTCTATATGAGATACATTGAGTTTTCCAAAATGACATCACAGGTCACATGATTTTTGTATACTGCCAAACTAGAGGTCAAACAAACGTGTGAATATTAACACTGGTTTACACACAATTGATTTACGTAGCTTGCCGTCTGTCATTAGACATTGCAGCATTAAGACAAGGTTTACAATGCCACTTTTGAAAAGACTAGCTAGGACTATGAAATTTGTCTCTGCCCAAGTCCTGCTCTACAGCTCAATATGCTTTGCTCAGATTAAAGTGTGGAAACCCTGTCCACATTAGCGTTTTCACAGCCACTCTGCTGGCAGACAAATCAGTGTGGGTTACGTTGAAGTCAAGCATGTTTCAAAATGGTAGTAGAGCTAGACGAGGTGATCAAAACATGTGTACAAATGCCGATTGGTTAAATGAAGTCCAATATGTTTCATATTAACCAGAGGTCTACTCCCAGTAGGAAGCAACATCTGCTAACACTTCCCAATGGAGCGTGGCCACAAAGTGAATGTTGCGTCTGGTTATACCAGGCAATGGACAACGATCTATTCCAGGAATTACCTGTCCTGCAATTGACTTTGCATTGTTTGAAGGTGCCTCCTCATCACTTTCATCTGATAACAAATAACTAAAAACATTCCTCAATGTTGCTGTGTGCCAGGATGCATAACAACATGGTAAGGAACCCAGAACCATGTTTACATATGCTGTTGAACTGAACAAATTAGCCTTTAAATGTATCAGCTATTCTAAGATAATTGTAAGATAATACACTTTTTTTCTCAAATTTGCCAAATATGTCCTCACATACCACTAGTTTACCATTCTCTGTGCATGTTAAAAAACACAGCCCTGGCTCTGTAACAACAATGCCATTGACTTTGCAATGCATTTCAATGTGCAGGGCGGTGCTTCTGAGGGAGTTTCTTTTGATTTGAGCTTGAAGTTAGCAAGCGTTCTCAAGAATGAGTAACCCTGCCTTTAAGGAAACAAAAGTGGTTTGTGATGGAAGCATCAGCAAGAAGAATGGGAAAACTGTTGAACCCTGACAAATATGTCTACATGTGGTGACCGATTGACATATAGGATGCTAAAATTATCTTTTGACATGGGGAAATATATGTTTTTAGCTAGGTAAAGCAATTTAGCATGATCTTGCACCCGATCATGTTCTCCTCCAGTAATTTCAGTGTAATATTACACCTATAGTGCTGTTGCTATTGCCGTATCCATTTATGTCTCCTTAAACACTAATATTTTGGCTTGACAGTTTATTAAAAACAAGTTCTGGGTTCCTTTCCTTGTTGGCAATGCATCCCGACACACAAACATCTTTTAGGCATGCTTCAGTTTGCTGTTATCAGACGTACGCACCATCGTGCCATACAAAGTTAATGGAAATAAAACAATTTTTGACCCCCATCTTGGCGCAAGCACCATAATCACGTGACCTGTGATGCTTTGACGTCAGCAGGTGGGCTTTACAGTCTGTTTCAGAACAGACAACATAGCGTGATTCCATGTGTAATTCCAACATATGACCAACTGAGGGAGACAAAGTGTGACAAATGTGCAAGCCTTCTAAGTGTCAGCAAAACTGGTAAAAAGGTAAATTGCATACATACATTTCTTAGGGTTTTATGCTTAACAGATGTTGTGAGAGGCCTCGAATGAACAGACAACACTGTTCTATCCTAGGACCAATAACTAATAGCTAATGATGGTAATCTCGCTGGCCTTAGTCGGTACTAGCAGCATCTTCTGGTGGATGGAGGAGGCTGCCGGCTTAGTTTGAAAGAATCATCGCTGTCCACTTCAAGGTTCTCCAGGGGAGGAATCTGTTTGCCTAAAATACAGCAGAGTTCAGTGTAATAATTTTAAGCATGTTATATTCAAGAGTAGATAGTACATATAGATTAAGTTACATTGAGCTCTAATCATCCATGTGGGGAAACTGGGTCATTATGTTAGAACATAAATATATACACATAAACATGACAATATGTTGACAGAACTATTAGTAGAAACATTTGTCTGAAATTGACTGACCCCAAGCCCCACCCCCATTAGTTACTGTAACTAGGTTAGCTATATCAGCACATTAGGCTATAACCAGAGCCAATGGAAGTTCGAAATGTTCAACGGTCACATGGTTCATGGAGGCAAACCTATGGCATTTAAGTTCCAGGAAATGCTTGGTGGGCAATTTGAATATATATACACAGATATATAACTTAATTTTCTGGTAATTAGTAGTCAATAAATGCAACAATTTACATTGAAAATAGAATTTATATGGTACTTTTAGAATTTAGGCTAACATCCAGGAATTATTTTGAGTCTCCACGAACCGCCATTGTTGTGAAAAAAAAAGGTCAGTTGGAGTGAGCGGAGATGACGCGACTCTCTCTTTACATGGCTCTGGCTAGAAGCATAACCTAACAAGAAAACAGACAGTTGACAATTTGTCAGATTCCAAACTTGCACAACTGTTATTAGAGGACAGGGCAGAAAGGGGCTGGGCTTGGGATAGGTCAACTGGACAGCAAAGTTAGTTACATAATTATATTATAGTTTCAATATTATATGATACTAAGTAATGTAGCTACTTTATGTTTAATAGTGAAAGACAATTATTATAATACAGTGTAACTGAAACTTTGCTACCTGAAACCTGAAACAATGACACGATAACAATTAGGAAGTGTGAATGAAACGTACTGATTTTTTGAAAGAGTTCCTCAACATTGACAGCGTTTCGGGCGCTAGTCTCGATAAAGATAGCTGCGATCGACTCGGCAAACTCCTTAGCTTCCTTCATAGGCACTTCCCTGTAAAAGAGCAAGGACCAAAAATAAGTATTAGATTTACAGTGTGACATTACAGGTATATTTCAAGGTCTTTCATTTAGCCCTACATCTATTAAGCATACAGACATTAATCACACAGTTAAATGCTAGAACTATTTGGTTAGTATAGACAGAGACATCTAAAGAAAATATGTGAAAAAAGAGAGACAATACTTAGAGTTAATACAAACCTGATATCTCCCAAGTCATTCTTGTTCCCTGCTATGGCAACAACTATGTCTTCTGGACCATGTTCCTTCAGCTCCTTCACCCATTTCTTCAATGTCTGGAAAGAGTCCTGGAATAAAAACAATAGAACAGATTGTGCATTAGAACATCCTATCCATCCATTTTAACCCAGAAACAAGTAATCTGCTCATATTCTGCTAATTGTATGCCTGCCTGCCTGTCTAGCTAACATTCTAACACACACACTCACACCTGTTGTGCACAGCTAGTACTGGCACCTGAACCGCTACGATGGAGCAATATCCATGGGTTTGCCTCGCACAAAAGCACCTTACAGTAACAGCTGTTGCTGGAGTAGAGTTACACTTAACTGCATGCCTTTAGTGAACCAGTCAGCAGGTCTCAATATACAGCACCAGTGTGTTCCCGTGTGTCTAACAATTCAACCTCCTTTCATCCTTACCAGTTTAGTTATGTCATACACAATGACTGCAGCTGCCGAACCTCTGTAGTACATAGGAGCTAGTGAGTGAAACTAGAAAGAGAAGCACACTCCTAGTTATACACGTATCGTATAGTAGCAAAAACAGTCCTGATATTAAAGTAATACATGATAGTCATTCATGATATACTTAGAGGAATATCACTGAATGCACGGGCCGTGATTGTAAAACGATAAAATGTTAAGACACGGAGATGAAAAGATGATCAAATAAGTAATGTACACACCCTCTCCTGTCCTGCTGTGTCCCATATAAGGAATTTGTGCAGCTCATTTCCACACGGCACTGTCTTGGTGAGGAAGGATGCACTGTGGACAATAGAGTAGTGCTTATTAGTAAGCAGACTGAGAAAACATAATTCTGCTCTGCTCATTTTAAATTCAATTAGCTTTTCATATGTGGTGCTGCTTTGACGACAGTAGTAGCTTGTAGTAGCTAGTAGATGAGTAGTAGCAATAATTGGACTGAGAAGATAGCATTGTGTCCAATTCATTTTCCAATAGTAAAATGCACTAGGTCACTGTATCCATGTTGACACTGGAGAGGAGCTGGTTTATGGTCCGCCAATGACATGACAGTGTTAAGACAGGTCACAATAACAACATGCATTGTGAATGTGTAGTCTGTGAAGTGGCATAGATGGAATCTCTACAATGTCATTGTGTTGAACATATATACCTGTAGATAATAACTATGTGCGTCTTGTTGTTGTTTCTGCTACTCTCAGAAAGAAAACAAGCTTTTTTCTGGTTGGAGCATCTATAGCTCCTCATGTAGTCCCCCAGGGGGAGTTACAATGGATATTGGGTTTTTTTCCCCCTCAAATTAAGATACATGTTTACAGTCAAAACAATATAATCTATCACTTTTACACCATTTGGGTGGGGGACTGATTTGTAAGCCTGCACCCATATTATTTGACACCGGATGAGGATGGATAGATGGACCTAACACAACCCACACCTGAACCCATAAATGATAATGTTGATTGAACGGCATCACACTCCCTCTGTGTGAGAGCTTCTCCATTCTTTGTTTTCATATACAGTAGCTGTTCCAGGTGTGAAAGTTAATAGTGCATGTGTGTGGCCCACGAAGCATTTATTTTGGTGTGAGATGCTGGTGCTCTAATATGACATCTAGTGGCAGACAAGATAATATATACTTTAAGAAGTAATCGGTATATCATTGCATTCTGTTGTGGCTTCAATCTGCTACAGTATAGCCTAACCAAAATTATTAACCATCGATAGAATGTATTCCTCAAATGATGGAAAGCTGTCTCATCCATCTGTCGGAATGTAGTTAAATGAATATTACATTTACATTGTGTTGTGGTATTCAACCGTGTACAACCGCTTACCCTATCGTTGGACTTATATTGTGGTCAAAATGATCTTGTACAAAACGGCACACAATACTTGACTTCCCAACTCCAGTGTCCTAGAGAAAAAGGAACATTAATTTTAATCATCACATGATCAGTCATTGTAACACTGGGACAGAGTGTCTAAAATTAAAACTGAACATGCGAGCAAAAATTCGACCATCCTCTCCCAAAGTGACATTTGTCAATGTATAGAGAGAAATAGAGAGGCAGGCTATGGTCTTGGAATGCATGTCAGCGCCAGCTGAACGTTATTATGCGCCGTGACGACCGTGACTGGTGAAGTGAAGTTCCTTGTTCTACTTAGAAAGGGATTGGACTATTTTGCGAACACAGCAATAATCAAATTGTTTCTTCGTGTTTATGCTTGTAATGTAGTCGAAACCATGCTTTGCCGGATGGTGACGCAATTGTCAGAATTGTGTGTAAACCCAGAAATAAGAAGATAAATCCATCTAAAAAATGAAGCATAAATAAATTACTGAACAAATAATATTTGTGCTGCGCCCACCAGTGGCCCAGAATGCAAGATGGACAATACATTTTAGATCTATTAAGTTATTTTAAAGTACCGTACTGTTTAAAAATACACAAAAGCATTAGCTACTTGTAAAATGGAATTACGTATTATGAGTTTATTGTCGTTTTTATGTACGGTAGTTGTCCTCAGCATCTTGTCAGGAAGACACAGCATAAAGGAATTTTCCAAAACGATAAACGAAAACATCCACTTACCCCTAAAAGACAGACTTTGAGCTCCCTTATGGACATTGTAAGCGAAATGTTAAATCATATTTTTGAGGTAATATTTAATGTCGTTCACTCGTCATCCTTACATATTTTTTTTCCTGGATAAAAGAGAAGAAACCCGACCCCTAGGCGAGACTGACCATATTAAAGATATAACGGAAACCAGTTCTAGCGACGACAACAGTCACGTGATGGTATGTATTCGTGATTCAGACTATTATATATTAGTAGGCTTTACTCAGAAACAATAAGTTATAACTAAACATGCTCGTAAAACATACTCACTTGAAATCTTCGTAGACTATTAAAAGGCAAAATTTTAACAAAGCTAGCGATGACTAACACTTACTAGGTATTTAGTATGTAATGGAAAATAAGTAGCCTAGCAGTATTTGGGTATTTGGGCAGTATTTGTATTTTGCCTACATTTCCAAATAAAAGCAAAGTGGATAAAAACACTAAACCTTTGAGTAGATTGGGCAGAGAGAGAGAAATCATATTTTCAACGTGACTGTTTGACTGAATTGACACTTTATTATTCTTTAACAAAAAGCTACAAATGACTAATATGAAAATAACTGTCAGAATATCTTGACTCCAGTCTAGAATTAATCTTTCGATTAAGAGATTAACAAACAATAACATTTAAATCATGACTAGAAACAAGCAAGACCAGTCACATACTAAATAAAGACAATCATAAAAATATGACAAAACTCAAAAAGAGTTGCAAAATACAGTATGTTTGCAATTTTACAGTATTATTTATAAACATGAAACTATCACAGAAACCAGACGATGATAATATGACCTTGCAATAGCCATACACCAGTTATTCTGAAATGATTGACTTGACAGCATGAACTTTTGGAACTGATCCTATAAATCACAACGCCGCAATTCAAGATGACCTAAGAAGACAAGACAAAATGTGCAACAAAAGTAAATGAATCGTCCACATATCTCACACATTTAGCCATCACTCACGACATGCATGGCCTTACATTACATTTCCAGTGATGTATTGGAAATATGTATCCACTGGTCAGCTGGGAGGCTTAACACCACTATGTTTATATGCAGTAAAAGAAAAAAAGCCTCTATAATATACTTATATATTACTACAAAAGCATGTCAATTAAAATAAATGCATCTTCCTTAAATAGCTCTCCATAACAACCGAAGACTCTTTAAATATATAATCTACAGACCAATCAGACATTCTTCATAATTCAATGAGCTTGCATTAGTGGTTCTTTTGGGTGGCTTGCCCAGTCCTCAGCTATGGTGCTGTGGGTGTCATATTAGACACATGTAGGCAGTTCTATGACACGACAGGCTAGGGTGGAAACTGTACGCTTCTATGTTCCATAATGACAGACACGTATTTTGTCTGTAATAACTGCAGTGTGTATTTCTTCCAGCACATCATCAAGGTCTGAGCCACACATCTGATTTCTCACATTCTCTTCTTGGCACATGCATCTCCACAGATTGTGACACCTGTCGCTTTGCAACAGACACTTGGGGATATACTGTAGCAGTTGGTCTTTCTGGGTGTGTGTGTGTTTTATCAGAGACAATGAAACGCCAATTTACTTGAGTGTTGTTGAGAGGCCGGGCTGGCCGCTCACAAGTTGGTCTCTCTGCGGTCTTTGCTCGGCGACGGTTTAGGTGGATCCTTTGCTGCCTTGCCATTGGTTATGGCGGCAGGGTCAGAAGTGGCGGCGGTGGCAGCCACGGAGCGCTTGCTGTGCTCTTCGCTGCGGGCCTCCGGGCTGGGCTGTGTGGGCAGGGCCTGCTCGGCCGGGGGCTGGGCGGTCAGTTCTTGCTGCAGCTTGTGGCCCTGCAGAAGACGCAGTTGGACGCGCAGCTCCAAGATGGCCTCCTGTTCCTCGTGGATGGCCTGGTTCAGGTGGGTGTTTTTATTCTGCAACATAACATTTAGACACCGTGTGTGTTTAGCATTCACAGTTCAATTCAATAGCTTTATATAGTGGTTATTAATACCCTTCAAACCTGATCTTAAACGATGTATGTCTACTAACGTATGTCGAGACAGATGTGTGTGCGCACATCCTTAATAATACTAACTCATGATAATAAAATAGAAGTCCTAATAATGGATGTGGTTGTGAAGACGCAACAGCTACTAATGTCTCCCGCGGCGTGCTGCCCGTCTCACCTCCAGCTCCTCGTTCTGCTTCTGCAGGTCTTCCAGGATAATCTGGAGCTCCTCCTCATCCTCGCTCTCGCTCTCGCTGTCCGAGGAGTACTCCTCGGTCTCGCTGCGACCCTGCTGCCGACTGGGAGAAACAAAGCTGGCTTTACGGCGATCACCATCGTCGTCATCACAACAAGGGTCCAACACGTGTCTACAGCTGTCAGCTGAGAGGAGTCGTCATTCATAAAGACATACTCATATACTAATGCATGAGCCTACCTCTGGCAGGTGTACATATATGACCATATGGGTCACAGTGTTTGTGGAGAGAGAACCCACCTTCAGTGGGGTTTTTTTACGTTTCGTTAATCTCGTCACTGCTTTGTAAAACTCCAGTTTAATGTCTTACTTGGTAGAAGTATTATTGTTGTTTACAGAAACCAGCCTATTGGGTTGGTTTAATAAACACTGTATATATCCTCTTTTCCCCTGCCAAACTAGCCTGGCTCCCCCCGACTATTGCTCTCAGATCAGTTTACTTAGATGAGATTATAGTGGGGAAACCCTGTTCACATTAGCGTTCTCACAGCCACCCTTCTGGCGGACCAATCAGGATGGGGTAGTGAGATGACGTTGAAGTCAAGTGTGTTTCTAAATGGTGGTAGAGCTAGATGAGGCGATCAAAACAGCTGTAGCAACACCGATTTGTTCAGCGCTGTCCAATAGTTTCAAAGTTAACCAGAGGTCTACGCCCAGTAGGAGGAAATGACTGTTAACCCCTCCCAATGGAGCGTGGCCAGACATATTCACAAAGTGAACGTGGTCTGGTTACACCAGGCTACTGTGTTAACTGTAGAGTAGCCAACCTAGGATCAGTTACTCCATGCTGGCATCCTACCTCTGTATGTCTGCGATCTCTGCCCGTAACCTCTCGATCTCCTCCTTCTCTGTGGCAATCTGCCTACGCAACACCTGCTCCAGGGAGATCAGCTCCTCCTGCTCCGTCAGGATCTCATTCTCCTGGAGGAGAGCAGCGTGGTGATGACACACATCATCAGAATGGAACACAGTGGAACGCCTTTGTTATGTTGTAAAAACACCATTTGGACACAGGGACACCTGCAGAAGTGTTCCTGTGTGTGTGTGTATGCGTGCGTGCCTGTTGTGTGTGTGTGATGTACCTGTGCCAGAAGGATGTTGATCACCTCCTCCTCATTTTCCGTCATCTCCTCCTTAGAGACGTCCTCCTTTGACAGGCTGGCGATCTCCTGCGCAATCTTACTCTCACATTCCTAGTAAAGCACATGGGAGTGTTCAGGGAAATGAGTCAGACCCTGGGCTTATTTATGTTGCAGGCGCAAGATTAGAACTGGGAAATCATATCTTACTCTAAAATTAACTTTTCTTTTATTTCAAGTGGCCCTTGAACTGATGTCAAAGTGACTAGTATCAAATCGGAGTGTTTTGCTATAACAGGTTATTATCATCTAGTATATAAACCATGCACACGTTCTATGCGTTACAGCTGTCCTAGAATGGTGGACATATGGGCAGCCAAGGATGGATCCATCCACTTGCCTGCCGCTTGGCCTCTCTCAGCTTGCGTTTGAGAGCGGTGAGGATGCGTTGAACCTCCCAGAGACGTTCCTCCTTGGACAGATCCTTCACACCAGCCTGGAGGTCCCTGTGCAAGCAGTTCAACAGGAACTCCTGGCGCGCGCACACACACACACATTCACACGACACCGCGGCTATTTAGTTCAACCATTACCTGAACCAATGCAGTGCAGAAGCAATAAGAAGACTACATGCTCCTTTCCTGATCATACAAAAGACTGTAAATACTAATAGTATCTGTACTAGCAACACATTTATCAGAGCTACTGCACATGTACTAGCTACTGAAATAGTCTGAATTATCAGCAGTGTTAAATAAACCCCAGTGGCTGCAAACCGTATGACATTATGAATATTAAGAGCTCACTTGCCATGGATCCATGTTTAAGCAGCAGCTACTTAACTAATAAGCCAATTCATTCCTTATTGTTCACATGTATGAACCCCAGAGACACACAAGCCATCAGGAATAGGATATAGCATCCCATGCAGACAGATGTCCACAGGCAACAACATAGTGTGTAGAAGAAAGATGACAGTCTCTAACTTCAGCTACTGGCTGTGTCCGTTTAATCACAACAAAGCTGAGTTGAATGGTAAACAACATAATGGAACCCTATGGGATCTCATGTACAATTCATCTTAGGCTTAGACTCTTGACAGCTCACGTTGGCCTCTGACCCCTGAATGGAGTGTGCATGGTTACACTGACGACTGTCTGGAACCCGCCTGTACCAGTGTGCCTTGCTCAAGACACCTGGCAGGAGGAACACCCCCCCCAACCCACCTGCCGCCTGATCTCCTCTTTGATGCTCTCCTGTGTCTCGGGCAGCGCCGGCATGGTGGCCATGTTGGACCAGCGAAGCGGTCGCACCACGGGCTTCAGCGGCACGTCCCCGAACAGCTCCTTCACATGGGTGAAGAACACGTACAGGACACGGTTCCCGATCTGGACACGAGCCGGGGGGGCCGGCGGTGGAACAACAAAGCTCACTTTAATAAAAAGCATTAAAATACCAGCAAACCATAATGACAAACAAATGAAGAAATAAAACATTCTCTCAGTCAATCATTCATAATAATTCACCATGTGACTCCCCCGCCCCCCCCACGTGTTGAACAAGTGGAGCAGGCATTCCCCTTGGAGAACACGCTGGTTGAGAACTGGGCCACCAATGAACAGGCAGACAGTCAGGGCCAATAGAATGGAGCTGGTACGCTGCTGTGTTGCTATGCTAAATATAAAGCTCACTCCTTGCACAAGCATACTGGAGCGTCTGCATTAGAGGTTTGAGTTCACATCATTCTAGTATATCCCATCTGTTTGTCCTGTGTCTAGTCTGTGTGGCGCAGACAGCCACAGTGCCTGACCTGCACAGTGGGGTTGAGGACGATGGAGATGTTCTGGATGTTCATCTTGGTGTCGGCCTCACGCGCGATCACGTGGTCCATGTGCGTCACCAGCCAGGACAGCAGCAGCCGGTTGCCGGGGGTGACCTCCGCCAGCAGCCTGTGGAACTCGGGCAGCTTGTCCGCGTCGGCCGGGCGGCCGCATGCGTCCTCCAGGCGCTGGGCAGTCTCGCGGCCCAGCAGGTTCTCGGGCAGCTCCCGCAGGTACTGCTTCAGCAGGCTGGCCACCGTGTGGGGGTCATACTCCTCCAGACACGGGCACTCCTCGCGGTCGTACGCCGCCTTCAGCTCGTCCACCTTGGACTTCATGCCTGGTGGGGAAAGCAGGCGTGGCACGGTTACGTCACAAACACACATACACGCTGTTTCAACAGGAAATTAAAGTTCAGTGGGACTCAAAGAGGAGCTGATGGGGGAGGGACTTGAATGTGAGAGGCAGGTGTTGCTGGCTGCTCCGTCCCCATCAGCAGATACTTTGAATTGGGCGTGGCTTCAACAAACTCAGTTTACCAATCAGGTGGGCTGTGGGCGTTACACAGCCCACCTCTGATTAGAGAGCAGCAACATTTAAATTTGATTATGCATGAGTGCATGAAAAGGACACTCATACTCATATATGAAGTGTAGAGCTATTTTCATCCATTACTTTATAGGGTGCAGTGTCTTTATAAGCAGGTGTGTCAAAATCCCTGACAACTTTTTTTATTTGCATGATCTAAATTGAATGGATAAACAGGCAACCAGAATGATGCCTGTGTAAAAAGGACAGCCTACTTACTACACAAGTACTACTCGTGTAAACTAGCCATTTGAAGACTTGTTGTTCATCTTGAACACACATTTTGATGAATGACAACTCAAATGTAAACATGCAAGCAGAAATTCCCTGATATTTCATGATTCGACCCAGAAAATAATCGAATTCCTTGACTTTCCATGTATGGAATACTTTCAAATTCCCTGACCATTTGGAACCCTGTAGAATGTGGCGATACATGAATGATCAATCCTACTTTCAATCGATACCTAATCTTGTCTGTAGTGAACACTGGGTCAAACAGCAGTGGATTGCCAAGAAAGATAGGAAGAACTAAATGATAGCATTATATAATGATAGAGTTATTATAACAGCATGGTGTACATAGTGTGCCAATTGCTGTTGGGTCTCACAGTGACCAAGTACCACATACAGTTGACTCGTTAAAGGAGGAGCCAGCCATCTTGGAGAAAGATTGTTGATATTTCAACTCGATCAAAAACAAAAACACCTCTCCCTTCAATGCCATAGGGTGCTCCCTCAGAAGCTCCGCCTCAACCCCAAATAGGACACGCACAGCCAAGTCCAGTGGCCTATACTACAAACAGAGTTCAACCTACTAAGATTTAACATGGGGTTATCAGGGAAAGTCAGGGTTGATCAACTTTGCCTGCCTAAACTGCTGATAAACAGTACTACAACTGCGATGAAGATTGTGTGTGATGAGTTTGTGCGCGTTCACATAAAAGGGGTGCGGTCAGCAACACATGGCGAGTTTTTGTGTAAAGGCGCATGCTCCGCCCGTCCCATGTGTTTGCATATTGAAACTATGCATTTTTATTGTAAAAGGCAAGCTATTGCGTTACCTGAGAATACATGAAAAGCCCATTTGATCCTAGAATGCTTAATGTCCGGGGGACCCAACAAATGTGTACAGTAGCTTTGCTTGCGTGCATGTTATGAACAAGCCTACTGTACTTTACAGTTCTCTATTAAAATACGATTTCACAAATGGCCCGATTCTTCCGATCGCTACATTAATAGCTAAATTAGATTTGAAAAAAATAGGTCTCAATTTTTAAATGTTTTAATTGTGTAACTGCACGGGACATAAAACGACGTGCATGCTCCTATCCTATACATAACTGATCATGTTTAAGTTGTATTATAATAGCAAGAAACTGCATCACTAAACTGCTCGGAGCAGTTAGAGATGCAGCGTAAATTGCCATGACAGCATACCTCGTGCAAAACCTCTCCACCTTTCCTAGTATGGGTTACTCGGCAAGTTACACCCGATATCTCAAAGTCATTTCCTTCCTTCCTACTACCTTCCTTCGTAGTATAGGCCACAGGACAGTGTTGTGTGGTGCGGTCTGCACCACTTTGGGCTGTGTAGAAACAACGTTATAGCGTCTATCAGCACGCACACAGAACAGACGGCTAGTGGGCCGTGAAATTGCCCGAATTTGACTAAAAAGTGCCTCATCTTGCAATGGCTGACTCCACCTTTAAGCAGCTACAGGTGTAAACAAACGGGTGTAAAGGCCACCGTACAGTGACATGATACCAGCCCCGATGCCACGCCACACCTGAGACGCGGTAGATGCCCTCGCACTTCATGCCATAGCTCTCTATGTAGTCCACACACTCCCTGAAGACGGCGGGCAGCTGGATGCCGTCGTACAGCGCCGTCCTCTTCACCGCCTCCGCCAGCGGGGCCCCGAACACGGGCCTGAAGGTGGGGGCCTCCACCGGCGCGGGCTCCGCCGCGTCCGCCGGCCCCGCCGCCGTCGGCTTCTTCTTCTTCTTCTTCTCCTTCCACTGCTTGACCACGTCGGCCGCCGTCAGGTCCTTGGACTTCTTGTCCTTGGCCTTGTCCTCCTTGGGGCCCTTCTCCTTCACCTTGAAGTCCTTCTCCTTCTTCTTGGAGAAGCTGGGCTTCTTGAACACGTGGATCCCCTTGGAGCGCTTCATCTTGGACGGACTCTCCGCCTCCTCGGCCGAGCTGTCCTCCTGGAAGGCGGCGTATCCCTCCGCTGCGGAGCCAGAAACAGGATTAGAGCAGAGGCAGGGCTTTACTAGTCTCCGTACTGTGCACCTACAGCAGATGCATGACAGCAGCAGAACAGGAGGAGAGAGGGGGAGGGAAAGAGAGAGAGAGAAGCGGGGGAACGGGGACTAGAAAAACAGGTCAGACACAGATTTAGCTTCACTCCCAGCACACCTTTGGGCTCCTCTGTCTCTGAGTGAGCTGCGACGCTGGGTTCACATCACTTCTCACCAAACAGCTAGCTAGTTTATACATTTGCGGCCGCCAGTTATTGTGCGGCCTGGCTGGGCTCACATTAATAGCACCCTGTGTCACACAGCTGTCTGCAACACAACTACACCCTGAGTGTGTTCTGAGCCAGCCAGCTAAATAAAGTCATGTGAAGGCTAACAAGAAAAAGACATTATGAAAGGACAATGCGTCACTTGACAAGAAGGGTGTGCAGTAGCACACATTACAAGCCTAATTCAAAGCTGTCGACAGTTAAATTTGGTTTTAATTAGTCAAAAATTACTATTTAATTTTTTGTCAATAATGGCATGCTTGCTGTACATTAATTATTGTTGTTGTTTTTTTGTTGCTTTTTTACTGTCTGTCTTGAGAATAAAACTGTGTCTCAACCACACGTTAAATAAATATACACACAAAGTAAGTAGGTACATGTACAGTATCTCACAAAAGTGAGTACACCCCTCACATATTTGCAAATATGTGAGCATATCTTTTCAACAATGAAGAAATGATTGGACATTTTCACTTAGGGGTGTACTCCCTTTTGTTGCCAGCGTAGGCTGTGTGTTGAGTTATTTTGAGGGGACAGCAAATTTACACTGTTCTACAAGCTGTACAATCACTACTTTACATTGCAGAAAAGTGTCA
>JAODUH010000009.1:137606-152528 GCA_027564835.1 Typhlichthys subterraneus | reverse complement strand
ATATAAATATAAAAACATCTATAACACAACCAGACATGCTACTTGGTAGCTGGATGAACGCTGGACAACTTGTTTACGTAATAAATACCTTAATATTATGGATATAACAAACCAAAAAATGCTTGTCATTTGAATGAAGGGGCCCATATGCTAACGTTAGTTTAGCTAGCTTCTAAACAGCTAAGCTAGCTGCTTGGCAAGCCTATCCGTCACGATTACTGGCTTTCTTTCATATAGACATAAACGAAATGAAATATATATACGTTTCCAGGCAGTACACTCGACTGTACAATTGTTGTTTAGATTCTGACACCCCGAAAAATTTAAGAGAATAAACTTTACCAACTACTATCCCGTTCGTCAATTTCAGAGTCCAGCTTCTGCCTGTCTGTATACCAAATAAGCCAATATGCGCCTGCGCAATAACGCGCGTACCAACTAGGATATGTAGTTCAGTAGTTACAGTAGAGGCAGAAAACTACAGAATTTGATTTCATTTTAGTAGCTTGCCCAAGTAATCATGTAGGCTACATTCCCTGCCCAGGAGTATTCTGGAAATCATAAGGGATGTTTAGGTTATAGTATCATTTTGATATTAACATTGAGGTTGCAATTGCAAAATATTTAACAGTGAATAAAAACAGTGTTAAAAATAGTTTGGAAGAGAAAGTACATTTGTACAACCACATGCTAGTCCTAATCACACGTAATTTCCCTAACACTGTGGCTGGCTTCAGAAGCCTGATGGTCATTATGACATATGGAAAACATTAGGCATGCCCTCCATTAGCCATGGCCTTATTTTTTTTTCCTGAACTCCCACAGCTGCGCTGGTGAAATGAGGCTGTGATTCAATATCATAAAAAAAGACAAACAAGCTCTCATTGTACTTCAGGCACATTAGTCCTTGCAAACTACTCTTGCTTGCCAAGTGGAAAGATAATCACTGATAGAGCACCCTGCATCCTTTGAAAATGCACCACATTACAAAGAGTGGTTGTGTAGTGTTAGTAGATTGGCATCAGTTAACACGCTCCCTCCTGCTTGCATGTGATGGTCAGTGAGAACTGGAACACCTGTGGACCAGAATGGTATAATAACAATGTTTCTCCAGGAAATTATGTGTTTCCTGACGGTAACACTAAGCTAAGATTAGAGCAAGGAGACTCAGGTCTCATGTCCACATTTGGGAAGACAAACATTAAATGTTCTTCCACCCACCCAGTTATTGAATATAAAGAGATCCTTCAGTAAGATAGTGGCATTTACAGACTAACAATCAATTTACCACAACAACAACACCAACAACATGCTACATCACCAAACAATTCTTTATTTGGCACGAGACCATTATTGTAAAAATACATTATTCATATACACCTCTAGTAAAAACACTATTGAAAACATCTCTAAAAATATACATTGAGGAATGATAAAAAATGTTTAAAACAATTCAGAAGGGTTGGGGAATAGAGGGGGTATTTTACAAAGGTGATGGAGAAATGTTAACACGTAGATCCTTGTGGTGCCCTCAGTCCAGTATGGTCCACACATTGGGTACCAACATGTCCGCACTTCAGAATAGACAGTTCATGCACTTGACAGCCTTGCTGCCATAATCCACGCACTCTGGTCCGATGCACTGGCAGCAGGCATTGTGAAACCAACGATATTTGGATCCTCCCATGGACTCGCAGTATAGTTTACACTGACGTATGGACACGCAGTCATCAAGGTAGACCACCGTGCACATGTTATCTGGAGTTAGAGAGGGACGTGAGTGTCACAGAACAAAAGCATGACCAACACAACTATAAAAGCAAAAGATGGTTTAAAGGGAGCTACATTACGCTTGTTCTCGTATTTACTATAGGGGGATAATGAATTTGCTGCTACTAAGTGTGACCATATGTTTTCGAGGTCCTAATGAATGAACAGCCCAGCTCTTTAAGCACATTCTCCTAGAAGCATGTCTTTTTATAGCAAATAAGTACTGGGTCAGGGGTTGAGAGCCAAAACAACCACAGCGGAAAATAAGAAATGGCGTCGGTACAACAGTAACAAGCGTTACAAAACACTAACATCTTTCCTCAGGCTGCCAGAGTCCTCATAAAACCTCCTGTTAAATCAACATTTGGTATTGTATAACATTTAGATTACTTTTGAAGTTTATAGCATAAACAAATAGATTAAGTATCTACCAGTTAAAAAATAGAGGGTGCTTTAGGGAATTGATGTCACTTGCCATACACATACACTCATCCAGTGGTTGGCCTGCCACTAAAATGAGCCAGTGAATTATAGCAAATGCAATAACCTTTGTTTCAACAGTAGATTTTAAGGGGTTGTGCGACTAATATTTTGGTACACTAAACATGCAAACTCAACTTTATATAGACACAATAGAGAGGTTTTGAGGAACCATATAGTCTAAATCAATAGTGGATGGATGCAGTCGACTAACAGTGGATTTATTATTAAGCTACAGAAGTGAGGCCTTAAGAATATATAAATTCTGCTGTAAGACAAATGCTACCTTGCGTGTCGTAGCTAGCATGGATGCTGTTGCCAGGCAGGGAGACGTTCTGGTGCTGGTCGTCGAGTGTCTCCAGGAAGGACACCAGGTTCTCGTGATGGGACAGTTCCTCGGCAACAGGAAAAGACACCACCATCATGTTGATTGGTGCGTCACCCTCGGTGAGGGCACGGAACAGCGATGGGATTGGACGGTGCAATTCCTCCACGGTGCTCTTTGACGTCGCCGGAGAATCACTGTAGTTCTTGGGGTTGCACATCCCTGGCACACACAGGAATGCACGGACAGATCAGTGTGCGCGATGACGCTGTGCTTATTTGCTAATTGACATGGTCAGCTATTACCTGTCAGAGATATCTCCTGTTAATCACAGCCTTTCGAAACAGCTCATTTACCTTCCAGAAACAGTAGTAATCACTCCACAAAGTCCCTGCATCCTGAGATATGAGTTTCCTAACCCTTTGAATGAGTCGACGTGAATTAGAGCTAATGGGTAAATCATTTAACGGAGAGCCGAGTCTGACGCGGGAATTGGATTACAGGCCGATGCTAGCGGTGGAGCCAAAACAGCTGTTTTAGATCACGTATACACATGGGGTACTCTCCCTTCCCTCCCTCCTGTCCTCCCCTCCTCTAGAACGCACACTGTCCTCTCCCCAGCCCTCCTCCACCAGACTGCACACGGCCCGTACCTCTAACCACTCGCAGATATGCACTTCAAAGCAGCTAGCGTTTGGCACAGACGACATGTTTACAATGGAAACCTACTGAAAACGGCGCTGTAAAACAGAACCCAACGAATGGGAAATACACAGTGAAATAAATACAAACAAAACACCACTGTCATAACATCTGTAGACCAGCAGCACATTTTCACACATGAAAGGGTTACATGTACATCTGCTTGTCAGCACATACAGCAAACGATGTCGCTCAAAGCTGTTCTTTCAACAGTATTGTGTTAAAGGGGGGATTTAGAGGGCCACAGAAGGGCCGATCATCAGTGGTTGTCGGATTGTATTTTCTGCCCTCTTTACACCCCCGCTGTGCTTTGGAGAGGCCATGCGGTCAAAGTTCATGTAAGAACAGTGACCTCCTACCTCTCCTTTGGCCTGGCCCCTGCCTTCTTTGGTCAGCTAGAATTCTTTATGTGGTAGGTGCTACTAAATAAAAGCAATATTCTTTTCCTTTCTTGTGGTCCAAAACATGGCTGTCCTGACCAGGGCTGAGAGGTGACACAAGAATGGTCTCTAATTGAACGTTCTTCTTAGTGTGTTGAAGTTCACATTAGTAATTGTTTGTTTCTATTTTGTCAAACATACTTTTTTTATATACATTATAATTATTTTCCACTGCCTGCCAACCCTGTGCATTCATTTAATGTACAACTCCAGTAGACATTTCTGTTGTTATGTCCAGTGTTGGGCAGTAACTAGTTATTAGTAACTAATTACTGTAATATTATTACTTTTTTCAATAACTTGTAGTGTAACTAATTACTATTTCTAAAACAGTAATAATATTACAATTGCTAATGCATCAGTAATGCTGCATTACATTACAAGAACAAGATTTCGGGTCCTAGTAAACATAGGGTAGGCTTATTGAACCAACCTGTCAATCATCTGAGAGGCTGCAATGTTTTCACTTTGCCTCCTAAGGTTAATTATTGGTCCAATCAAGAGGATTCAATTCTAAATGAGCTGGCTAAACAAGTTGTTATTTTTCAGAAGAAGCAAAGCAGGGTAGTGATTGTGAAAGTAATAAGTTAATAGTAACTTATTATAATTCCTGAGTAACTTGCCCAACACTGGTTACGTCACATGCATAAATAAATAAATACATTAATTTATTAATTTATTAATTCATTAATTTTAGTCCTGCTGTGTTAACAAACATGGATGCCTGGCCTTGTTCATGGATACGCAGCATGTGTCCTAGTTCTGTTTTTAAACCAAGGTGCTTTTGAACTGTCAAGCTGTCAGAAGTGCCTTATCTCCACATGACAGATTTGGCAGTCCAGCTGCCTAGGTGGTAAAGGCCCTAAGGTAAATAAAAGGTTTCCGTTCAATCCCTGTAAGGGCCGATCTCTGCAAATAATCCCCTGCATTTCTACGGCCCTTGACCATGACAGTGCATTAAAAATCCCACTGGATTCTTCAGCAAGATAACGTATAAATACGACAATATATGAAGACGGTAAATTGCTGTAATATTACAGCAATTTCAGTACAAATGTCTGTCCAAAATGAATAAGGGCATGTACGCTATACAATAGGTGTGAATAATTAAATAAAATATGAGTTTATACTGCATGTTTGTCTTCCTGTCCCATATTATATGTGTTGTGTAACTCTATGTAAACTATTAGCGTTATATGTTTATTGTGTTTCTCCATTTGTAGGAGCTAATGTGTCAAGCTAGCACAGTGAGCTATAGCAGTGTTAGCGTCGCGGTGCACTCACCAACACAGTCACAGCACTCCTCCCATAGAGTGCCTAGACACAGCATGCACTCTTTACAGCACGAGCAGTTCCCATCAGATGGACGGCACTGGCACAGCTCCTAGGGAAGGCGCACACGCACACACACACACGTTAGAAGATAATACAATATACATAACATATAACAGCTAAGAGGCACCAACATTACGGCAAACTTTAGGTTGAAAGAGAAAGACAAACATTTTTATAGAATAACAATTGACAAATACACGTAATGGTTTATTTTATGTCCTTTTATCCTGTGATACATTCAACTCCCTGCGGCATATTAGTATTGTCATACAATTCAATACATGTATACACAATCACAGCTATTTTAAAGTAATTCCTGAAGTGTATTGAACTGTAAGCATATTATACTAGCTGTGTTTGTAGATGTGGAAGGCAATATCAATGTAAAACTTTATGAAACAGATTGTAGAAATTGTATCGGCAAAGCATTTTAACGTGCTCTGGTAAGATGGTGGCAGCAGTGGAAAGTAAACACGTGGCACATCACACAGTGTACTTGGTGTACACATTTAAACAAGAAACATGCCATTAAAATGTCAACGCCAAGAGCAACAACTGGCTATGCATCCAGTACAATAGTCAGTCAGTATCACATGGTGTCTATGACAGCTTCATGGCCTTCACATCCCTACTGTATGGAATCATGTACTGACATGTCAAGAGAAACTGGCCTGTCAACAGAAACCATAACCTGTGCACCAAAGTGGCATGGTCTTTTCTTTAATAAATTAGCAGTCAACCCTATTATGAATAACTTTTTAAATTCATTTATATCAAAATGATGTTGCAGATTAGAAGAAAAAAAGATTATCGTGCAAATTAAAGGAACCACACTATTACATGAAACATAGGCTTTCAGCAGATTGATAGGGAGTAGTTAGAAAAACAAAATGGCAGAGAACTGGAACATAATTCACCCATATAAACCAATCAAAATAATAATACAATGTGTTAAACAGACCACTTTAATGTCCAAAAGTCAGAGATAACAACCAGTCTGGAATTAGGTTGCATTTTATTTGAACCACCAATAAAATACAGTGCTGCATTCATGGGTGACTCAACCTGGAAAAACCCTAGTTTATTATAGTCCTGCCACCTCTCTTTATAGACGAGAGCAGCGATATGCTGTCACAAGATCTTCTGCAGTCACACAGTTATTGCCAGTCCCTAAACCAAGCTGCACAAAGGACTGCATTCGTCTACGAAAGTGTCCTCACGTACTGTAGGTGAGAATAAATAACAACTGTGTCCTCACATCTCGGCTGACGTGTCTCCCGTGACTACCGCAGAAGAAGAAAGAGACCTGAACGCCAGAGTTCGTTGTTTTGCCCCCCTCGACAGAGAACAGGGATCACATTCCACAAAGTCAAGGTCACGGCGATGTAGGGGGGGAGGGGTCATACGGATGAAAACACCTGGTGAACAGAACATGGCCCACCTCCCTCCCTATAGAATAACACGGTGCCCTGCCCCTCTCCTTCACCCGTGTTATTCTCCTCGTTCAGCCTCTCTCCCCTTGCTCTGCTCTCGTTCTACCCCCCCACCCCACCCCCGCCCATCTGCCTTTGTGTCTTTCTGCAGAAACCACCGACTCCTGAACATAAACAGAGTCCAGGCATGAAAAAGCGTGACTCACTCACCGAGGAGCGCTTACACAACCACACACATCCTCTCCATCCACGTACTCTGCACTTCGGAGAAATCGAGAGGACTCCTCGAAGTGGAATTTTTATTTATTTCAGCAGCGAGGAAATATGTGTAATAACATGGTCATGTTGAAGTGGGCTTTAGAAGGTCCTAAAAATTACATACTCCTCAGAGGATAATGTACGTATTTGATTCAAGAAACAACAGTTACTCTAATCTAACGGCAGCAGAGGTAAGATTATGACTGACTGTCTTTGCAGACTGAGAACACAACAAAGTTTCACTAGACGTACTATCTTATTACAAGTGGAAGCAAACAGAAATCATTGTAGTCAGTCAAGGCCGAGGGAGAGAGAGAGAGAGAGAGGGAGAGAGAGAGAGAGGAGAGAGAGGACCCAGGAGAGAAAGTGTGTAGTTAGACAGAGCGTGTGCTGCCTTGCCTGCCCTGTGTACAACTATGAGACAGCGGCCCCACCCTGCTAATGGCTGGCTCAGGACAAAGCTGGCTGTGCTGCTGCTGGCTAGCTGCCTGGCTGTGGCTCTCTGCACGCTTTTACTGGCTAGAAGAAGGCTGCTTTCACCACGCAAACCCCCCGCTGCCCACCCCGTCACACACACACACACACCTTCGTCTGACCCCCCCCCCCCCCCCAACCCCCCCCAGTTCTTCCCCTCAGGGGTTTGTATATTTCAGACAAATGAGTGGCGACGCCAGTAGAGCCTTGGCATGCGCAAGACAACACGTCCCACTAATCACCGGCAACATGGAGTCTTTCCAGCAGGGCTGAGGTGGCTCAGATCTCCTTCACAGCACGCCATGACCCTCCTTCCCCTCACACACACACACACACACACACACAAACACCCGTCCCGACAGCAAACAGGCCGTGTCGCAGAAGCACTAATGCTGGTCCCAGCACAGATCCGTCTGACCAGATAGCGTGCACGAGAAAACAAACCGTACATACAGCATTACAAACAAACCATCTGCACACACTCGACCTTCCATATCCTACAAAACGTGTGAATGTAGCCTAGATATTGCTTGAGTGCCCTAGTACACTGTGCACGTCACATGTACTTTGGACAAGCACATATCAACGCACAATTCCAGAACAATGTCTGCTTAATGAAGTTCCACTACAGACATTTGTCTCAAACTAGACATTTCATGCATGGTGTAAGACGCTAAATAAGTATGCTCAAATATTATCAGTAGGTATACACTACTACATGAATAACCTTCACAAAGCGTGTGTGTTGTGTAACACTACATCTTACACACTTTCCCTCACCCTTTCACATGTGCTGAAGCCTGCCTTTTCAAATTATATAATTCTCCTGAGACTCTCTGGAGGCCGAACATGAATCTTCATTCTGTTGTGTTTCAGAACATACTTCACCCTACGGTACGGGAGGTCGGACAGTAGCAGGTTAGCCGTCAAACATAAAGATGTTAAACAGCAAGAAAGAGACACTATGAACACAGGGCGGTCTGCGCACGCACGCACGCATATGACCCATCACCACCCAGCAGAGAGGGCCTTGCTCAGATCTTGATTTCTGCCATGAAGCACATGACACAGTTCGTGCAAGCTAGCAGGGTGCCATTTCTCTACCGGGCCTCTCATTCTATCTGTCCCCTGTGTGTCGAGAAGCACGGAAACTATGCCTGGGCAAACAAAGAGAAGCTGGAATAAAGACGTGCGCTGGAACTCCTTCAAGGCTCCATTCCTTCTCATTGCAGGAATGTCTCTGTATGTTTCAAGATAAAGATTACATCTTTGTTCTGATGTCCAAATCTCTGACTCGTCTTGGACAACAGACAACATCTTGTTCTCCCCTGTCCTCAACCCACAGTATCTAGACTGCTTCTGGCTGCTTCATTTGTACATTGAAGCATATACAGAGAGTTAAGCTAATATTTAGCTGACCAGTGAATTAGCCTATTGTTAGAAACAATACCAAAGCAAAGGAGACATGGGCAACACGGTGACCCAGTGTATAGCACTGTGGCCTCAGAGCAAGAAGGTCCCGGGTTTGAATACCGGTCGTCCCAGCCTTTCTGTGTGGAGTTTGCATGTTCTGCCCGTGTCTGCGTGGGTGTGCTCCGGTTTCCCTCACTATAAATGAAACACGTTAGGTTAACTCTCTCCAGTCAGTGTCATGTGACCAGCGAATTTCGCTACATGTATGTGTATGTGACAATAAAAGCACCTTTACACACAATGTTTAGAATAGCTTGCCGTGTCACGGTTTGAGGTTAAAAGCACTGACATTGTTGCACTCATGCAAGTTGGCGTGAGTCTGCTTGCAAATATCATAAAATTGATCAAAGGATCTATTTACAATACCAGTCATGTCTGCTAGTAGAGTACTTTCTATAATAGCCTGGTGTAACCAGACCATGTTCACTTTATGAAAAGGTCTGGCCACGCTCCATTGGGAGGGGTTAACAGTTGTTTCCTCCTACTGGGAGTAGACCTCTGATTAACTTTGAAACTATTGGACAGTGCTGAACCAATCGTCGTTGCTACAGCTGTTTTGATCATCTCGTCTAGCTCTACCACCATTTAGAAACACGCTTGACTTCAACGTCATCTCACTACCCCATCCTGATTGGTCTGCCAGCAGGGTGGCTGTGAGAACGCTAATGTGAACAGGGTTTCCCCACTATAATCTCATCTAAGTAAACTGAGCTGAGAGCAATAGTCGGGGGGAGCCAGGCTAGTGAGTAGTGCGACCAGAGCAATATTTTAAACATAGTTATAGGTAACTGGCAGCTATTTGGTAGCATTACATCTGTACTCCGTACGTTCACACTCATTGTGAAATACATGTGAGCAAGGCTTACGTTTGTGTGTTTACTTGGCTCTCCAGATTAGTCATTCTCCTTTAATGTTTGCAGGCTTGTTTCGAGTTTGTGTTTTTAATAGGAAGCACATTGTAATGGAAAGAAGGCCTGATTTGGATGTAAGAGGAAGCCTCTGTTACCAGGGGGTTTGGACCACACTATTGTGTCAATGCCGTATTGGCCACAACAGCATGCTGGCAGTGAGGTTCTTACCTGTATCAGGCACTTGCTGACGTCGCTGGCACACAGAGCCTTGTTACAGCCACTGGTCACTGACAGCGATGTCAGGAGGACAGCGAGGACAGCAGCTGAGGCTGGGAGCAAAAGCTGACCATACCTCATCCTGAGGGCTATGCAGCACACCTATATCAACACAGGACCACAGAACCTGACGGGGCTGTAATGGTTTGGCCCGCTAGTGCAAATAAACAGTCATATCACTGGCATTCCAGACCCACACACACAGAGAAGAGCAGTAAGTCCACACACAATAATATCCGTAATTAAAAGCGCGCACACACGTATACATCGTTGGGAAAGTCTTATGTTGCACTGCGTTTTTGCGGGTTCATATTTTAAATCAATGTGCATAACAAACGTGTCATTACGTTCAATTTTGTACGAAAGAAAAACCAACATCTGGCAACATCAGCTTAAATTTGGTTTACGAGGAGAAGAAAAAAACACATTGCGAATCCTCCTAGCGCTGCGATCATGTGTGAGCAGAGCATTCTCAGCCACTTGTTGCACTTTGTGGTACGTCTCATCATGGACTCAAAACATGTGAGGAACATTAGCTTCCTCACAAATGAACGCTTTTTTCTTCCCTCCTTCTGCCCATCGCTACCAGTCTACCATTTCACTCGCACGCTCTACTACGGATACGATATGTGGTTAACAAAAACAAATCACAAATAAAACTTACCACAGCAATCTAAGAAGTTAAGAGCTTTGATTTGCGGCCAACGTCTTTTCACTTTGAACTTCTCCACTTTTCAGGATGGAGTTACGCCGCTAAAGTCCTGTCCACTGTCCAGAGGGCGTCAGTTTCTCCGCAACACAAAGCGACAGGGAGTCGGGCGCCTTAAAGGCGCACGGTCCATTTTCACTTCCAACAACTATGGAGGAAGCATCGGGCCTCAGGTGAGAGTGAGACACGCCACATGAGCGTCTCTTCGAGATAACCGAAGGCAATTAGAGTAGATGAAAGATTCTCTCGCCGAATCATAAATACCAACAGGGACTGTGATGTCCTACAACTGATTCCTAAAGAGCTCCATGCGCTCAAACCTGCGCGTAAAACGTACGCCTGTAGGCTGTCCTGCAGGCAATCAGCAGAAAAGCCATAGGTCTTCAGAGACTGGCCAATGTGGTCATTTGTTGATGTCTTGTTCTTGCCAGTTAATGCTTCTTTTCCAGCCATAAAACCCCCATTAAAAAGGCTTTTGTTCAAAATGTTATCAAGGGCCCAATGAATGGGGCAGTGGCACTACATTAGGTGTGAAAGGGCGATTCGGAAGCTGTGAAGTGCTGGCGCCACGCTGAGATGCTTGCTTTTACACACTATGCTAGCCTACCTCTACAGCGGTAGTGTGTACTGGTAGTATTGTAAAATAAAAAAATTAAGTTGAAATGTTTATATATATATATATATATATATATATATATATGCTACCCTACTAATAACTGAAGAAAACGTTGAATTAGAATTTTGTCCTCCAAAGACAAATCCATTTGGAACATAATGTGTTTACACTGGGGTGTGCGATATGAAAGCATTATACACTTCTCCTATCGCACAATATAGAACCTTTAATATACTGCCCTTCAAAGTGGTCAGGATGACTATTACTTGCATTAACATCCAACAAGAACATGGTATCACACCATCGTTGTGTTGTTGTAAGCACATTATGTTGATAGAATTTGTATAGCATTGGGATAAAAATACATTTTGTACAGGTGCTGCTCATTAATGTACATCGCCATCTACTGGCTGAAATAGAACAGGATAGAGGAGAAATACCACACCAAAAGCAACTGATTTGAAAACCGGACAACGTTTGAATTTCACAACCAATAAAATTTATTCAATTATATATTACAACTATATACAGCTCATGTAACAAGTAAATATTAAAATAGACATTTTTTAGAACTATTGTTCAAAAAAGGCATTATGTTGAAAAAATAGGTTTTGTTGTGATTTCACATTTAAAGTGTAAAAGTAGGCCTATGTTTTTTTTCCTCATGGAAGCCACAACATTTTTTTATTTTAATGTGCGCAAGACACAATGGACAACAAACGATTAGTGGGGGCGCATAAACGGACAGAACACAATGGTGCCAAAAAAGCTGGAACACTTCAGTAAACCTCACAATTTAGTCCACAGTACAGCTTTTCAGGAATAAAGCACAAACAACGCAATGCATGCACAGAATTGAAAAATGCCAATTTAGGAGTGGGCGTGTCTATAAAACAAACAAACACCAGCTGGGGTGCAGAACTCCAGATGAGGAGGGGGAAACATACGAACAAAATCAAAAACACAACAAATGCCAACACATGCTGGAAATTCAGGCCAACGACAACATCAACAACAAAGGACGCTTGATATAAAAACCCAACTTTGGTCCATTAAAACATGACAGAAGTTTGACAATCAAAATAACTATTACTTTTGTTTCTATTTTTTGTCTCATTTCAGTTTTTGTAACACAAATTTTAAACAATAATTACATGGCTATTTACAAATGCACAATCTGTATGTATAAAATAAGTTAAAAAAAAGAGGACAATCTGTACATAATGTAGGAACACTCACTTTGAAAAACAACAACTGAACCATGTTCATTTCTGTGACCCTACTCAAATGAAACACATTAGCAGGCGATGATCTCCATTATATTCTCCCTCTACGATCTCCTGGCTGCAGCTTCCTTATGCTGCACAGCCTGGCCAATGGCCAGGCTTTGAGCCCTGGCCACCCCCGGGGGGCGCCTTGCTCTATACGAAGCAGTCTATCCTGCAGAGGGTTCCCACTATGGTTGGAAGCAGCGGCAGCCTCATATAGAGACTGTTATGAGCTCTGGAGTTTAACAGTTACATCTAATTGCCTTGTCTTACAGCTCTGTTAAGTGCTTTGCACCGCACCCCCCTCCCCAACCCCCCCACCCTAAAACACATGTAGGCTGTAGCGGCTGCCGTGGCAACGCGTCCCCATGATGCGGCTCATATGGGCGTGAGGTCAAAGTCGTCATTGACCTCTACGAGTGGGATGTAAAACTCTGGGATCTCGAAGATGCTGGTGGACTTGTAGGTGGCCAGGTCTAGCTCCTGGAGCTTCAGCTGCCACTCCAGGCGTTGCACGGCGTTGAGTGCAGCTGCTTCATGCTGCTGCCTCATCAGAAGACATGTCTGGGGAGGGGAAAGGACTCCATGAGTTCACTTAACCCTTACACAATTGTTTTGCTTACGTTAACTCGTGTATAAAAGGTTTGCATTTGGTTTGTTTGTTGACAACTGAAAATTGTTTTTCCATCGATAATATTAGGGTTGCGTTGGGTCCCGAAACCCAGTGCGAATATAGCACCGGTTCCTATATGATCGAATTATAACGCAAATTTCGGTACCACTCAGACTAAATCTACATTATATGTTTTTAAAACAGGAGTAAAAAACTAAAACAATCTACCTCCAGACGAGTGTTTCAGCTCCGTATAAGAACGAACACAAATTGCATGGAAATGTTTATGACCAGTCAGGTAGTAGCCGATGTAAACAGGAAGCATTTTGTCAGAACAAATCTGGCATGTATTGTTATAAAAATATATCACTTAACATGGGTGGGCCTTATTGGGAACTCCTAACCCAGTGCCATGCGAGTGCCATGCTCTAACCACAGAGCTATACACAAGATCCACAAATTACATATTCAACATAGAGGGGAAATATAAGGCCATACAAGGAACAATTACAGCAAACTCACCTTTAATTTATCAAACTTGTCATCAACGTCTTGTAACCAGGACATAAACTGCCGGCCATTAAATCGGTCTCTCACTGATGTTTTGCCATCATCACTCTGTAAAACAAACATCTTATAACTCCATGGAAGTCTAAAAATTTATTCAGACTGATTATACTGATTACACTAAACAGCAAACTATGTAAAACTGACAAACAACCACATCCATCTGCACAAACATTAATAGTTAACTGTGTGTGTACCAGCGTTTCCGTTATCCGGTAATTGCCAGGACTTTGACCGGAAGTAAAATATATCAAAGTCCAGTAAATTTTAACCTCTCCGGTCAATATGTCCGGAGAGACACCAGAGAAAGCTCACGTCGCAGATATATATAATACGTCACAGATAGGTTAGCTGTGGATTTTACCATTACCACTACAATTAATGTCACTAAAAATACAAAGTGTCACATTTCCGTCGGGTTTCCTGTTTTTTCTCCTCGCCTGAACATTTAGCCCACTTTATAGAAAACACCGATATACACTGTATCAGTATTTAACCTAAATATATCGGGATATGATTTTTGGTCTATATCAGACAGTTGCCTGCACCATGACAAACAGAAACGAGTGCGCAGCGAGATACTCTTAGGAGAACAGAAAACAAGGCCAAACAAGCCAACATTATTATAAAGCATGCTATTTTATGAAACAAAGTAGGACTAATGACACGACCATGAATCCAGGCAAGGCCGCAAACGGCTCTGTAGTTGACCCACAGTGAAACACAGTTATAAATAAATACGCAGACCGGCGGTAGGCTATTCGTCAATTCATATGTTGCTGGTACAGCAGACTACTGTGTACAAGCCTGTGTTTTAACAGAAATAGCATACATTACATTTACGTTAGGCCTACAGTAACTTTGTGTACAATACCAGAAACATAGTTTTTGATAACCGGTATAGCCCAACATAAACACAAATGTAGACCTAGTCTAAACTCAACTTGAGTATATCATACTGTTTGTTGCTACCACATTTGAGTCATCAGTAGGCTATTGCAGCAGTGGTCGTCCTGTCCACGACAGTCAGCGATAGATACAGTATCAAGAGAATGATATACAGTATCTGACAAAAGTGAGTACACCACTCACATATTTGCAAATATGTGAGCATATCTTTTCTTATATTTTTAGTGATTGTACAGCTTGTAGAACAGTGTAAATTTGCTGTCCCCTCAAAATAACACACAGCCATTAATGTCTAAAACGCTGGCAACAAAATTGAGTACACCCCTAATTGAAAATGTCCAAACTAGGCCCAAAATGTCAATATTTTGTGTGGCCACCATCATTTTCCAGCACTGCCTTAACCCTCTTGGGCATGGAGTTCAC
>JAODUH010000009.1:124659-137506 GCA_027564835.1 Typhlichthys subterraneus | reverse complement strand
TCGAAATTAATATTGATATTGCAATTTTCATGATCAATATCGCAATATCACATTTGATCAATATCGTGCACCCCTACATTCTAGTGTCACACAACACACCCTTTCAATGCTGTGTTGCAGCCGTAGCTTCATACGCATGACCTCCTGTTGTTTGAACATGTCCTTCAGCTGTTCAGGTAGTGACGGAGGTGGTGTAATCTGTTCACAAGGACACATGTTAACAGCGATAACAGAGCTTCAATTCTATACATAAACAGCTCTAATGGACCAAGAGCAGGTGTGAGTCACACAGGTAACCAGTGGTTGCGGTAGACTTTGTCATTTTGACAGGCAGGGTCGTAAAAAAACTAATTTTTTTACAGTTTTCATGCCACATTTGCTTTCAGTTTTTTAAAAGATGGCGTCCAAATAATGACAACTGTAATCATACTGCACTAAACCTAAAAGCACACTACACGCGCGCTAGCTAAAATGAATGAACAGAACATTTTAGGGAGAACCACAGAGGCTTGGGCCTCGTATTGTTTTAAGAATGTTACGTTAGATTAAATTCACTACCTTAGTATTATTGATTATTAGTGTGTGGGAAATTTCTCGAATATCCAATATTTTCAGGTTCTCAAAACTTTCCCGTTGCACGACATCTGACAAAGTTCCAGTGCCTGTATCGGCGCCGGCAACACAATCCGCTATATTTACACTGATCGGTGCACATACTATAGAAATTAAACCAATACGTCCTACCAACCATAGTAGGCTATATATTTAAGCTTTCGGCCGTTGAGTCAAAGATGCATCCATAAACGGAGAAAAGCTCACGTGTAGACCTTGTTTACAACGAGGGGCAGTGTCTGCGCCTTTTTGAGTTATGAACATAGGATTCGATTGGAATGCCCCGCTGTAAAAACAAGCACAGCTTTCACATACACTCGCTGTATTTGGTGTTGATCGCAGCGATAATTTGGTCCAACATACAATTAAAGACTATGAAATCGGCGTTCCCTCTTCCGGACTAGTACACAGCCCTGTGTAATCTGTCAAACTGACGTACGGCCTTCAGATATTTCCATCAACGTTACAAATATTCAGTCAAATATTCGGTTACGCGACACCTGCCTCCGACAGCGGCTTTGTCATTTCTCACCTCATACTGTGTGCGCTAAAGGCTTGTTCTGGCACATAAGGACGAAACAGTGTTGTGACAGACAAGCGGAGGAGGCTAACCGTTGGAATGCACAGCTTGCTCAGCGGGTTGCCGTCCAGGAGGTAGGATCCGTTGAAGGTGACGTACTCGGCGTAGTACTGCGGCGGCTGCGGCGTGACGCTGCACAGCACCTTGCGCTTCTCCTCGATCTTCCTTCGAATGTGGAGGAACTCGTAGTACGGGTTGGCCCTCTCCGTCTGGTAGGGCTGGATGTCATCCAGCTTCACAGAGTCCACCATGGCTGCCAGAGACTGCTGGCCCTTCTCCCTGGCCAGCGGGGTGGGCCCAGCGGGGCCCAGCGGGGAGGCACACGCCTTGGGCAGCTTCCTCTTACGGGGGTGGGAGGTGTGGGGGTCCGTGTGGGCGTCTGTGGCCGCCTCCTCGTCCGCCGAGTGCTGCTTGGACTTGGAGCAGTCGGAGTCCCCAGAGTGCGGAGACGAGCTCCCCGAGGTGCTCCCCGAGGTGCTCCCGCTGGCGTCCGACTGAGACGCAGGCCGGCCCGACGACGAGGTAGTCGACGACGATGACTCGGGATGCTCTTCGGCGGGGCTGGCCTCTGTCGCTCGCTCCGGGCCGGGGTGTCCCGTGCACTCGAGAGGCCGCTCCGGCGCTACCGAGACGCCCTCTGCTGGCGAACCCTGCGCCAGTACTGAGGGTGTGGCCAGGGCTGTAGTCTCTGCTACGCTCTGCGGTTCCTCCTCCTTGTGTTCCTCCAGGCTCCTAGGGCAGGGCGGCGGGAGTGCAGCCTCGGTTCTCTCCGGCGGAGGAATCACCGGGTCTCGGGAAGGTCTGGGTCTCTTGCAGTGGTGGTCGTCCACATCCCGCTCCCCCTGGGAACACGGGGGCTCCCTATGGGTCTCCTCTATGCTGAGGGGCTGCGTGTTAGCGGGGGGCACGGGGCTGGTGGAGCCCTCTGATACGCCCTCCGCGCCCTCATCGCGTGGTCTCTCCGCACAGTCGGGGGCTCGCTCATGACACTCGGCGCTGTGCGTCGGCACTGCGCCCGCCCGCTGTGAGCTGTCCGCAGCGGCGTGCGGCAGGGGGTCCTGCTGCGGACTACAGGCTTGTGGGAGGGGGCTTGCGTTTGCGAACGCGTCCGCCGCTACGGAGCAGGATGGCGGGGGTAAGTCGCACCGGGTCTCTGCTCTGGCGTTCTCCGCTGGACACTGCGGCGCGGCCCTCGCACTGGCTGTGTCACAGGGGGCCTTGTGCCCCGCCGCAGCTGACGGGCCGACGGCGAGGCTGGCCAGTGGAGGAGGCGGCGGCTCCTTGACGGGGGCTTCTCTGAGTGGCGCGAGACACTCTCTCTCAGCTCCATATTCCTCTGCCTCCGCCAGTCGGGCAGCCGCACCGGCCTTGGGCGCGCTCTCTGCGGGCCTGCACTCCACAGGTACAGGGCTGCCATCCTCGTCCAGGATGGCCCTGAGGTAGGGCGACTCGTGCCTGCCGCACAGCGGGGTGGGGCCGCCCGGGGCCCCGTCTGGAAGACAGTCTCTGTCGAGAGCGCACGGAGACCTGGTGGCATGGAGTGCCAGGGAAGACTGGAGGAAGGGCGGCTGGGAGTCGGAGGCGTCTGGGTTGACGTCAGAGTCGTACTCAGCCGGCCTGGGCGTCAGCGCGGCCGCCGGACACCAGTCCTCCGAGCTGGCCACGGAAACCATGGAGACGGACCTGGACATGGGGCCGAGGCGCTCGCTTTCAGGCCTGGGCGACCTGCTGACGGACGGCGGGGCCTTCCCGTCCAGGGACACGGCCCTGGCGCCGGGGCCTTCCTTCAGCGGCCTGTCTCTGCTCTGGACCTCCGTGGCCTCGGAACTCCTGGACCTCAGCAGCTCTTTGCTCAGGCACGGCTCCGGCTTGACTTTGTCCCGGACCTTGGGCTTGGCGGGCTCTGTGGACGGCCGCTGCTTCAGCCGCTCCCGCTCCTTCTGCTTGATCTTCTCCAGGTGCTTGCGGTGCCATTGCTCGATCTCCTGATCCTTTAGGCTGAGCATGCGCTCGAAGCTGGTCTGCATCAGGTCGTCGTTCACCAGCCTCTTCTCCTTGGGACGGGTGTCGCGGGGCGCCGGCGACGCTTTCAGCTTGGGCCGCTCCGCCTCGGGGTCACACAGCTTGGCCTTGGCCACCCTGGCCTGCTGCTTGTGCCGCTCTTTGTCTTTGTCCCGGTGCTCCGGCCGCTCTCGACACTTCTCAGAGGGCTTCGCCGCCTCTTTGGGTTTCACCAGCGTGGACTTGTTGCCTTCAGATGCGTAGGCCTTCTTGTCCTCCAAGAGCAGCTTCAGGTTGCAGCCATCTTTGGCCTTGTCTTTTTTTTTCCGGTCACTGTCCTTGTCTTTCCATCGGTCGGATTTACTGTGATCTGTGCTTTTCTCCAGAGGTTTGACTTTTTTGTCGACGTTTGGCCGGTCCTTTTCCCGGTTTTCCACACCGCCGTATTCTCTCTCAGGCCGGTCCCGGTCAGCCCGCTTCTCCGGCTTATCCCTGGTTTTCCTGGCGTCCTCGTGCCTCTTGGCTGCAGACAGAGGCTTCGCCTTCTCCCCCTCTCGATGGCTTTTATCCCCGGGGGAGTGGGACGCGCTGGTCGCCGTTCTCTCCTTTTCACTCCAGCGGTCCGTCGAGTTCTGCGCTTCCGTCCTGTCGCCGTGCTCCGACCGGACCTTTTTGTCCTTGTCGGGATGCCTCCTCTCCGGCTCCTTCTCCTTGGCGGCGGGCCTCTTGTCGCTGCGCGGGCCTCGCTCGGCGGCCTCCAGCTGCTCTTGATCAGCCGAGCAGACGCTCACAGGCCTGTCGTCCGCCTCCTCCTTCGCGCCGCCGCCCTGCGGCGTCTCCTCTGGTAGACGCTCGTCTCGCTCGCCGGCCTTCGGATCTTTTCCCTTCTCCTTCTTCACGGCCTTGTCCCGCTCCTCTCTGGGCCTCCTGTCTCTGCCCCCCAGGGGCTTGTCTTTCGCTCCCCTCTCCTCCTTAGCGGGCGAGCCCTCCGAGGCCTTGCGGGGCGAGCTGCACTCCTCCGCCTCCCTCTTCGTCGGCACGGGCTCGTCGGCCTCGTCGCTCTTGAAGAAGTTCTCCTTCCAGAACTCGCGGTCGAACTCCAGGTTTCTGTGGCTGTCCTTCCGCGCCTCCTTCTGCCTGTGGCGGCTCCTCTCCGCCTCGTAGTCCCGCCCGTGCTTGTCCTTCTCCCGGTGCTTCAGCTTGTGCTTCTTCACCACCTTGCCGTCCGCGTCCGCCTTCCGCAGCACTGCCTCCGCTGCCTCCACCCCTGCCGGGTCTGCGTGGGGGCTGGAGGCCCCGTCCTCCCCCTCCAAGACGAGCTCCCTCTGCTGGTGCTTGCTCTTCTCCTTGTGCTTGCAGCCCCTGGTGCTGGAGCCCTCCGTGCAGCAGTCCGCCTCGCCGTAGTGGTTGTAGCGTGCGGCGTCGGCAGGGCACGGCCCCTCGCCGACCTTGGCGTTCTCCTGCTTGAGCGGGGTGGCCTGCTTGTCGGTCAGCTTGGCGGTCTTCACGGAGGACAGGTGGAAGAGGTGGACGGACGCGTCGTCCTTGGGGCTGAAGGACATCTTGAAGGAGTCCTCGTCGCGGCAACGCTCCGCCCCGTCGGGGCCGCCGGTGGCAGCAACGGCGGAGGCCGCCGGGAACAGGGCCTTGCTGTTCTCCTTGCCGTCCTCCTGGTTCTCCTTGTTCTTGCTCTGGCTCTTGCTCTTGCGCTTCACCTTGCCCTTGTGCTCGCCGCCCTCCTTCCGGCCGGCGCGGGGGCCCTCGGCCTGGGGGGGCCACTCCGGCACGCCGTCCAGCTCGTCGCTGGACGTGTCCGGGGTGCAGCGGAGGACGCAGGCCGCCGCCGCCTGCTTCTTGACCTTGCCCTGCTTCCCGGCCACGTGGTTCCCCTCCTTCCTTGGCTCCCGGTGCAGGATGTGCCGCTCGCTCAGGGCTCTGCTCACATCCTCCTCATCCTCCTCCTCACCCTCCTCCCGCTCCTCCCGCTCCTCCTCCTCGTCCTTGAACTCGTACTCGTCCAGCCCCGACATGGAGGAGGAGGCCTTCACCGCCGCAGGCTTGCCATCAGAGTCCTTCTCCGCGTCAGAGTCCTCTATGATGGAGTCCACACTGGACGCATTGACGGACGGAGGATCCTCAGACTCTGTGGCAGAAAAGAGAAAGACTCATTCAAGACAGAATCATCATAATAATAATAATTATTCAGTACTTTGGGCTTCATGTGCTAACGTGTTAGCACCAGTTTTAGGTGGCGTGCCTAAAAACATGGCATTGTATGTACGAACGGCACTCACACGTCTAAAACGCTATCTGCGGTCTGGCTGCGCACGATTTTACTTGGTGCTCGCTAACGTACATACATGAGGCTTACTATACCGTTAACTATGTAATATGAGGCTCATGAATTATGCCTCACATAATTTCATGACCCCCCCAATAGAATGCTGCAGACCCAGAGCTGTATGCATCACAGAAGTAACAGGGATCAGTTGTACTGCCAGTATAGGGCAGCCGTGTGCTCTCCCTCCCACCTGATGAGCTGTCGTCCTGCTCCGACACCTCCCCCTTCAGCAGCAGCTCCAGCTCCTGGGAGTCGGCCACGTCTACCGGCCGCTCCCCGCGCCTGTTGGCCTGGAAGGCGTTGCCGCCGTGCCGCAGCAGCAGCTTCACGATCTGCCCGACACACATAACACAAGCAAGTGGTTAGCTGGCGGATGGTGCATTAGGTACTGAACATGTCAGTCTTCTGCACACATCCTATGATGTAGCGATGCAGCAGCATGTACTTAGCATGTGGGGCTAATTACAGCCATGAAATGTGAACGCAGGTCTAAGTGTCTCTCTCACATCTTTATGGCCACTGCTGGAAGCATCGTGGAGCGGCGTGTCGTCATCCAGACCCTGGGTGTTGACCTCGGCTCCCGCTGCTATAAGAACTTTGGCCACGTCATAGAAGCCAAGGTTACAGGCTTCATGGAGGGGAGTCCAACCTGAGAGGAGCCCAAATAGCATCTTAGGTGTGGTCAAGATACATTTACTGTAAAGGTGTACGACATTTTTAGATTTTCCATCGGCACAAACTGTTTCAAGAGAACAATACGTGTGTTATTTTTCTATGCTAAATAAAACTAAATTCAAAGCCATCTGGCTGCGCAGATCAAGTGATGCCCCCCTTGGGGAAACATGGTTGGCTGGGGAGATGTACATCCAGACTGAGTTTGCAAGACAGTAAACATGATCTTCCATGCCCTCTCACTGCACCGAGTAACCTCAATGCATCGCACGCCACCATGTGCATGTGTCCCACAGTCATGAATGTAGTGGGACATAGTGGGACCTGTCTAAATGACGGACCACACCACATGTTCCCATCATTGTTCAAAAATAACTTCAATGATGGATAATATTCAGTTAACGTGATCTCTGGTGAAAATATCTAAATTATAGAATTACATATCAACTCGTTACGAGAACAACTTAAGAAAAAGGTGTGAAACACTTCAGCCTATCCCCAATTTATTCTACTTGAGAAAAAGAAATAATATTGGAACAGAAGAGCCATCATTTATAGTTTGCATACAAACGCAATGATCTGTGCCCTTCCATGACTTCTCTCACTCTGCCACCTCCTTTAGCGTTAACTCATTCGGCTGTGAAAAGTCCTATCATTTACAATGACGTAGGCCAGGTTGGTTACATGCATCGGACCGGCTTCCTACCTGCAAAGTCCTTCACATTGACGTCAGCCCCCTGGCTGATGAGCTCCTTGACCTGCTTGGCGTCTCCGCGGATGGCGGCCATATGAAGAGGAGTCTCCCCTCGCTCGTTCCTCTTGTTGACCTTGTCCTTCTGTCGAGACGATGTGCTGCTGGGAACTCTCTTCTGCACCGGGGTTACCTGTGTCGGGTGGCTGGGGGTGGAGTCTGGACACAAGCACAAAGATAAGGACGGAAGCCATATTGGATGACCGCATAACAAAAACCTTCATATGAAGCAGGTTAGTAGTAGTAGTAACAACAACCAAAAAATTGTAATAACACATTTCATTTAGGATTCATTTCAAAATAAGGACAACATATACATAGATATAAAACATTTGGCTAAGACGTATATATTATAGTAATAAACATTTGACCAAGGGAGAATATTCATTCTAGAAACAAGACACACCCAAACCAAAGTGAACTCTAACTAAGTTAGCTTCATGCTCTTTTGGGTTTCATTTAGATTTTGTTTAAAAGGGACAGTGAACCTGACTAGCATTACCAACCTTGAATAATTACTAATGATGTAACCCTTGAGCACGTGTCACACACATACTACAGGAACAGCTCAATATCAAACAGTAAGTAAGTTCTAGGTGTGAATGTCTCTTATCTGTTAGTTCTCCCTCAAACTACTTTCCTATGATGATAAATAAGAGACTAAATGACAAAAACAGAACAAAAACTGACATATGCATAGCATACTGTTAGCGGACTGCCTCGGGCCTACAGCAAACACAGCAGCAGCCGTCGAGGCTAAGGCCGGGGTGAGAGAGAGGCAGACCTGGGCTGTTGGCCGTCATCTGCATCAGAAGAGCGATCTGCTTGCGCTCCGACAGAGGGTAGCCGAACAGGAGGTTGGGAGCCTGCGACCTCTTGCCTGCGACCTCCTTCCTGGCCTTCTTCTTGTCCGGCCCATCTTTATCTGCGGCGAGGAGAGGGAGGGAGAGCCACACTTAGAAGTGACCATGAGCAACCTGCGCCCGGGGCGGGGCTCTAGCGCAACGCACCGGGAGGCAGCCAGCCGACGGCCACGCTCCGCTGCCTCTCCTTGTATCTGTCAGTCACTGAGGAGCAGATGACAAGCAGGAGGTTTGGACAACGGGGAAGAAAGGCTTCAACGAAGAAGAAGAAGAAGAAGAGGAAGAAGGAGGGGAGCATTCTCTTAAGATAGCCAAACGCAAGCAGCGCTCTCTTGGGGCCCCCGGCTGTCAGTGTGTTAACTGAAGAAACATGCCTGAACACTAACAGGGTCGGATGCAGGGCCAAACACACACGCATGCATGTGTGTGTGGGTGGATTTACGGCGGCAGAGTTGCAGGTGGTGAGAGAGAGAGAGAGGGCTTCTAATAAGAGAGGGGGAGGGGGGTGGTGTCGCAGGCTGAGGCTCCATATACAGTGGGTTACCTGCGTATATCCTGCAGGGAGGCACTAATCTCTCCCCCCAGGTGTCACTCGACTGCCCTGCGTCAGAGTCATCTATGGTGCACAGCGGGGTGGGTGGGGTGGAGGAGGGGAGGGGGGAAGGGGGGGGGGCAGGAAAAAGAAGGGAGCAGATAATCACTGCATTAGCGCGCGCACACTCTCTCTCTCTCTACCACCCTGGGTGGTCTTTTGCTCACAAATACAGACGTGAGCTTGAGCGCGCACACACACACACACACACACACACCAGAGGAGAGGGGGTAAGGCGATACCAGGTGAGGGCCGGAGACACCGCTCCCCACCTTTCTACATCTGCTCCACATGGTGGGGGGGCTGGAGTGGGGGTGGGGGGGCCTGGAGGCGCCTGCTCACACTACAGTGGAGCTGGTGCTCTAGGCCTATACACAGAGGGAATGACTTGCAGATTTGGACGCGCGACAACACACGGGAACAGCAGTGCGCCAAGCCTCGCTCTGCAGTGGAGGCATCCATGGAAACCTCACATACAAACTTTGATGTAATTAGAAGTGGCAGCGCACAGCAGCCCGAGAGACGCAGCATCAACATGTACTTACACCGAGAACACGATCACAGTAATAGAATGCAGCCTAGTTACACAAGAGCAGACTGCAGAAAAGGTACATTAACTCAGACTACAGCTCAAGTGGGGTGTTCAACAAAAAGCATGGGCCCTGGCTGAGTGCATCCTCAGAGTGTAGAAATAACAAAATTACGGTCACCTAGGCAACTGATGTATGCGATCTGGCAATGCTGCACGAGACACAACATGACAATGCAGTCTGAAAGATAGCTTACAGCAGTGCCTTTAAGCTTCTTGGGCCTATTAAAGGGTTTTGACTTGTTGGACAGTGTGACAGCGAGCCACAAGGGGGCAGTGCAGCGACGTGGCAGGTAGCCAGAAGAATGGCTGTAGGAGGGGAAGGGGGAGGGGCCACAGCAGTAACTAGTACCTGTGTCTGAGTCTCGCTCCTCTGTGCGGGGCGGGCTGGCTGTGAAGGAGAGCTTGCGCTTCATGGAAGACTTAGCCTTTCCTTCCTTCCCCACGAGGTCACCTCGGTCCAGTTTAGGAGTCTTGGTGAACGGGGACAACTTTTCTTTGCTCTGCCACGACACAAGCATATTGGCTTATTGTAAGGTACACGGCAGGCGCACACACATATACACAAACGTGGGGTATAGGTGGACCACAACAAGGTTAGGTGAGTGAGAGAGTAACATTTCAGGAAACACAATGTCTGCTAGCTCAGATGCTACAGTTACAGACTGCGTCAGGAATCCTTTATTTGGGTCTCGCCATATGCAAATAATGTCGGTGTTATTGCTCAGCGACGATTGAACAGGATCTGTGTAACAGATCATAGCTACAATGTTTACAAGCCGATTAGGTTATTATAAGCCCAACATGTGAAATGACTCCATATTCCCATAGACAATCAAGTTGTAATTAAGGCTGTAATATGTCAGAGAGGGGTGGGTGTATTAAATACATTGATTGCAGGCACACACACATAATTTTTGGATTGCCTAATCCTTTATGACAGCAGCAGTTAGCTTGATGATAGCAGTAGTGTGTAGGTAACATATTCAAAGCAAAAACAAACATTGGACTTACTTAAGATAGGCCTATTTGCCATGAACCATATTAAATAAATATTGCAGAGGGCAACATTTCAACTCTTCAATGTTCAGTATATATAAAATACACTGCTGTTTGGAAATAAAAACCAAACCGATGCTGGACACCATCATGTTTTTTTGCTCGCCACACAGAGCTGAACTGGAGCAAATCCACCCAACGCAAGTTAAACATGAGGTAGACGCAGCTCGCTGAGCTGTCGCTGCTCTTACTGACGATCATTTAAAAAGAAATGTGAAAACAGTAATACCAACCTTTGGAAATGTGTGTGGTATGCTAGCCTACAATACTACAGCATAAAATAACTTCAAAAAGGTGGCCACTGGCTGTGCATTGGCCAAAATGTTAAACCATGTTGCCATGGGTACTATATGCAATGTGGATCCCTGCATATGCCTGATTCAGTTTGATGGGACTAGAAAGAACAGGCAAGACAGTTCAATACCAGTGACATCAATTCCTAGAGAGTGAGAGAGAGAGACACATACCTTCTTCCCCCCCTGCTTATCCACCATGGCACCATCTCGGTCGCTGCCAGGTTTGGCCATGGCGTGGCGCTGGACTAGCTGCGACAGACACAGCGACACAGTAGCTTCATGGTGCACCTGACGGACACGACACAAGGTGGACCACTGTGACAAATAGGCCAATAGCCCTGTGGAGCCACACCACACTGAACAACACGATGCATAGAACAAACACCCTTCAGCACCACTTGTACATGTTCTTGACTGTATTCAGACTAGATATGAAAAGCATGAATCATGACATGACCCCTTGAGAAAGAATGGGAGGGAGGGGGTAGGACTTCAACTTATATCTTAGGAACCACTGGGGAAGCCCCTTATAGAGGGTATATTGGTACTTATTTTAATATTGTATTTCAGAGAAAACCACCAAGCAAGTCATTGACTGCTTGCATGAACTGCGGCTATGTTACACTGTGCGTAACAAACGCGTCGTTGACGTGTTGATGGTGGGACTGGGCTACGTGTCAGTCTGAAGTGAGCTATACAGTTCACTAGAAAGACCTTGAAACACCAGTGCGAGGAAGGAAATGGCATGGCACGTCAGCATGAGTAACAGGCTTAGGGACAGTGTCAAGGCTCTTTATGTTTCCCCAGAGGCTGCTGACAGCACTGGCCTACTCTCCACCACACATCAGTGATGTGGTTAATACCAGGACTAACATAGTAGCGCAGCACAGCACAGGTGGGCCATATGAACAGTCAGCAGCACATGCTCTCAATCATGATTATGTGGAACTGTACGAACAGTAAAGATACTGACACAATCACCCACATTATGTAATGCTCTCGATCTCTCGCTCCCCCACATTTTTTACTTCTAACATTAGATGCAGTCTCTACTTTGACACACTTGTCCAACAACTGAAGGAAATTGTAGTTAGGGCTATGGAAAATAATTATTATAATTTTGGTCAATAAGGAAATCACAAGACAACATAAGAAAACACAAGACAATAGGAGTTTACTTGCAAAACGTAATGTGCAAAATACATTTTCTCAATTATATTGTTATTATTTTTATTGTTAGGAGCCGAACTTGAAATCACAATTAAAATTTGATTGCACAGCCCTAATTGTAGTAATAAAGTATACTGTACACTGTTAAAATTGTAATTGCCAGGAGTTTATTGAACTTATGCTATAGAATTAACAAGCAACCTCAAAGTTGTGCTGATATTATCAAGTCTAGTGTTGTTGGAACTGGAAATATAAATTATATTTTACCATTTAAAATAAAATAAATAAAAATACAGTATATACAATGGATGGATACACTCAGGCCCCGATCACACAGATGCGGCCGCTTCAAAAGTGCTTTGATAAAGCCCCGATCACAGAGATGGGCTGCCTAAGCCAAAGAGAATGGCTGCATGGGCCAACTGTCCCATTAACCAAGAGTGCGACTGCGCGTCTAAAAATCGCCAGTGCAAACAGTGGTTTCTAGCTACGCGTCTGATTGAGGCCACACACACACACACGCCTTTAAATAGGTAAAGATGACAATCTGGATTTTCACATTCAAATGTCTTTTGTGAACATTGTGAATGAACCATCCATGTACACTGACAACATGTGAAACTCCAGCACAGCGATGAATAAGACTCAAGCTGTTGCATAGATAAATACTACTGTGTAAATTACATGCATTCATCATCCATCCAACAGTGTTTATTGCAGCAGACCGCAGCATCATTCATCCCGCATTCGATTCATCTAATCAAGTTTTTATGCATTGGTGTTTATGGAATAATATAGTGTAAAGGTCTGAAAGTACTCATTCAAACAGGTCATTTGGCAGACAGTTTTATTCAAAACAACTTAAAATACGCAAGGAGCCAGATAAGGGGCCAACTACATAGGTCAAACACACAACCTTTCCCCTAGGAGTCGAATAAGACTATTAGATTACAACCTATTCATTAATTTAGCCAGGAGAAATAACAACAATACTGTGGGAATGTGTCTGTGCAGACAGACAATATCAGATTCAGGATATACTGTATCGGGGCACATCGGGAAAAGTAATGTTAGGCAGGATATGACCGTACACAACAAATGTACAGGTGCATCTCAATAAATTGGTGGAAAAAAATAAGTAATTTCAATATTTAAATTGACAAAGTGAAACTCATAGTCGATTAATTACACAAAGTGAAATAGTTCAAGCCTGTGATTTAATCTTGATTATTGACTCGTGTCTCATCTTCCTCTTGACCATACCCCATAAAGCACAGTAATCCCATGGTCATTGAACCAGGTATTGGTACCTTTGGCAGTG
>JAODUH010000009.1:99741-124559 GCA_027564835.1 Typhlichthys subterraneus | reverse complement strand
TTTAGGTAGACTTCCTTCGCCAGATATTCGTAGGGGGGCGGCGCCCGTGCGCCCATAATGTACCGGCCGCTCCTGATAGTTAGGGTACCAAAGTGCAGGCCTGGAACAGGGCACAAAACAAAATGCTGACTTCGCTGTGGCCTAGCACGAGGCAAGTGCATGACTACAATTACACAAGTATTTAAGCACTGACTGGGCAGTTGGCCATTCACATCCATTGGACATTTACCATACCAACAGCACGGCAAGAAGCCATGGTCCACTATGAGGCAAGCTCAAACAACGGTTAGGATGACCCCCACCCACCCACACATCAGAAATGCAGGAACTGGCAATGCTGTAGCTTCCATTGGTTTCCAGGAAATCCCTACCTCTTTTATTTTGGAAAACAAAACTATTTGAAGAAAAAAAATGTAGAATTGAATATGAATGACCTTTTCAATCCAGACTAAGGAAGGATGGGTTTAACCATGTCAAACAGCGAGTGATGCAACGCGAGGGGTTCCTCCTTTCCGTCTGCCAGTCAGCGGTACAGTGAATTATTCAGCAGTCAAGGAGAAGATGCTCCAGAGCGAGGTCTCTGACCAGACAGCACAAGCGATGTGTTCAGCTCCCCTACCACATGGCAGGGGTCTTAGCTTTAACAGGAGCACATCAAGCATGCCGTCCAGACCCGGGGAGCAGGTCTCACCTAGGCCTATTCAAATGCTAGTCGGTTCCAAAATGTGATTTAATCATTAGAAATAGCTTTAGCTGATGTGTAGCCATCTGCCTGTCACGTTGTACGTGTTATCGCTGCAGTGTATTTCAGAACCTAGCATACATGTACATCGACAGTGTGAAAGATGGATCTCGCGGTCAAAAGCATGGCCTCGTTTTAAGAAAGAAAACGGCGACAAGGCAAGTTGCGCATTTTACCTTTTGATCTGCCAGCAACTGATACAGGACGGCTGAAATAATGTCAAGTAAATTTTACTTAACTTGCATGCAAAAATGCAAGCATGCCCAAACTGACGGGACACTTCTGTTTACCTCTTTGAGGCGTCTGTTTCTTCTTTTTTTCCTAACCCAAATGCATCACATCAACTTCCTTATGACGAAAGCGATCATAACAAACAAAATCACACGAACTCTCCCTCTCTTCCAGCTCTACCTGTAGTGGAGCTGAATGCGCCGTGTAGAGCACCAGCATAACCAGCTAGAGCTGAAGCCACGCTAAAACAATTAAAATAGTTTTCTAGCGTTATGAGCTTACGTTTTATTTGTTTTATTTTTTACTTTTAATTACACTGGGCTTTGTTAACAATGCGCGCCGCCGCTGATCTAAAAATATATCGTATTTTTGCTCTCTGAACAACAATAGGCCTAGTTAACCTCAAAAGGTTGACATATCCACATTTTAAAAAGGCTATTCTTATTTATCTTATTTTTTATAAATGAAGGGAAAAAGAACCCTTCCTGAATCCTGTCAGTGTCACCATTGACCTTGATTTGACTGATTATAGCCTAAATGAAAAGTCAGGAAATTTTCCCTCTTGAAAAATATGTATTTATTCTCCCGAAAATATTGGAATCGGAACCGGGAATCGATAAGAACCGGGAATCGATAAGAACCGGAATTGATAAGCAGAATCGAAATCGGAACCGATTAAATTCAAACGATACCCAACCCTAAACATGAGAAAAAGTTCACGTACAGTATATCAAACGTCCTTCCGCGCCTTTTGAGCTGGCTGTTAAGTTAACGGAGCCTGTGTTGCCTGCATGGCGGGATCTTCTGAGTCTCCATGTCTCTGGATGTATTTATAAACTGGTGTTCCTGACTGACATTAACAACAACCACCTCCCTGCATCCCTGACAGCAGAGTGGCTAGTGCAGCTGCGTGGTAACCCGTGCTTGGACCAGCTATGGTGGAGAAGGAGAGAGGGCATGAAGGTGGGTGGACCAGCCCATGTGTGCTTGTGTGTGGGGTGGGGTCCTGAGAGAGCTGAAGTGCAGTAACCTGATCCCACTGACTGCAGGATAGGACGAGGTGCGGGACAGGCTAAAAATAGCAGCCTGCCCGACGCACAGCGCAGCGCATGTCATCACACCAGCAACGCAGGCAGACGCACACTTACACGCACGTGATGTCGTGGCCGCCCCCGAGACAAGGGCAGCCACTGAAGAATACAGACACTTCGTACATACTGTGTGTGCAGACAGTATATAATATCAAAACCCGACCAGGTGCTCTTAATGTCAGCAGTGGTTATCGTCAGCCCTGGAGACAGCTCCTCCTGCAATGGCAGCCCAGCAGCTCCTGTACGACACTGACGGAGACACTACGCTGGCTGGCTGCGTCACCAACAGCTCACGTGGTCGCTGCTGTGCGCTCCATCAGCCTAAGTGATGGGGGAGGTCTCTCTCAGCTATGTGCTCCCTCCCAGACCGTCTCCACCTACTCATACGACCCCCTTAGAAGAGAGAGGCAGGACAAAGCCAGGAGCCGAGGCCTGATGATTGAGACGGGAAGGGTAGAGACACAATACCCTGCGAAAATGTAGCTGCCATCAACTTATGCACGCACACATTACAAAAAGCCTGTGCTTCTACATTGCAGTTTAGCATTTATGGACACAAACAAAACACCAACATGCTGCGCGCACACACACACAAAGCTGTGCTGTGTCCTAGAACGGTCCCCTTTAATGATCTCCTAGCAGGGAAAGCCCCTCATAATAAAGCATGTGGTCAGTAGCCTAATCTTTTTAGCTGTGTAACAATGCAGACTGGAGAAAGGAGAACGGCCTGGCTGCTTCCATTATGAAGACATGCCATTAGTATCATGACCCAAAGGCTTATTTAGAAGAACACGTCACTGCAAGTACACAGGTAACAAAGACATTATATATGCATTTGGTTTTAAATAATACTATTCTGCTCATAAAATACAGGCAGTCCAACTGCGCTCAACTTGACATCCTAGTCATAACAGAAATTAAGGCTTATTTCGAGGCTGACCAACAAACGAAAGCCGACACTAGATGCCCACACTGTTCACCTCTCTGACTCCATGACAGACTAAACACAGCTTTCCCAACCAGCAGTCTGGCCCATGCCTCACTAAGTTGGAAGGCTGCATACACCAGCCAGTCTAACTGGTAAACCAGTTAAACCACTTCTCATCAGGAAGAAAAGAGACGGGTTAGCCATCAATCATGGTCTTAACAGGAATATGCCATGATAACTGAGTCCAAACGTAGTCAGAATAAAAGCATTCCCTGGTGCCACTTGTAATCCCGAGATTTAAATTGTTACAAGAGTAAGACATTATGCATTTTATGTGTGCTAAATGTATATTCTTATGTAAGAGCGCGCAGGCTGCACTGTTGGCCAGTGATATCCATCACTTAAAAGCTCCCATAAAACCGGAATAACCCTAAAACTACAAGAGAGAGGCTCACACACAAATCAAAACCCTCATAAAATAGCCTTGCACTTGCCCATGAGAGGCGTCAATGGGGTTAACTTCATTGGCAAGGCATTATGGTCCAGCCCAGGCCTTGACATAGTGAAACGCGCCCGTTAAGCCGGTCCAAAGAATAGTCTGTAAGAGTCCTAATAAGACTACTGCCACTAGCTTTGAATGCAGGTTAATGATCAGGAACCCCAGCAGTAGAAGAGAACAATGAGCCCTTTTGCTGACGATCACGGGTTAAAATGGTTGTAGCGGAGGGAGGGAGGGATTAGGGCAAAGGGTAGGACGTAGGCGTGGCTCTTTTTCTACAGACAACCTGAATATTTAATCCAAAACCAAGGCTCATGTGAACAGCATGACTGGGTTTTGTGCAAGGTGTTTGGTAAAAAAAAAAAAAGTGCCCCAAGATACAAAAGTGTTTTAGCCTACATATTCCGTTGTCAAACATTTTTAAAACCTCATTTTGATTTTTTCTAAATAGTACCCTGGTAATGAGATTATTTACTGTACAAATCTAACAGATTGACAACCCAGGTATTCAAAAATGTTTTTAAAAATATAAAATAATAATGTACAAGGTAGAAAGCATAATGACCATATGGAACATTTTAGCAATAGCCGAAAACTAAGGCCCCAGAGACACAATGCAAGAAGACTAGCAGTAATTTAGCAACAACAAACAATGGAACGTCAATGTCAATGAAATTCAGTGACTTAAAACGGCGAGTTAAACTTATCTCAATTTCAGGCAACGAGATTGAGGAGACTACCAATCGGAGATAAAGATATCATTGACTGACAGATTTTCTGTGGGAAATATACAAAAGGGATACCTACCTACACAACCAAAGCTTGGAATGTAAACAAGCAACCAATTTTCATATACTAAACGCTACGTGTGAATTACATGCAATGTGTCTCGCTTAAAGATATAGTCAGCTATTGTAAGATAATTATAAATGTCTTCTTGCAAAATCCTTGCATTTTACTATCTTACTGCTCTGAGTTGAAAAAAATAATAATCAGGTACTTCTACACAGCCCTGGCTCTGTAAATAGTAACATAAACAAAGTGGCAAACACCGCTCACAACAACAATGCCCTTGGCATTGTGCGGGGTGGAGCTTCTGAGGGAATAGGTTTTGATTTGAGCTGTAAATTAGCAAGCGTTCGAGAATTACTAACCCACCATCGAGAATTGCTAACCCACCATTTAAGAGGTATGTCCCCTCTTGTAAAGTTCTTTCAATGGATGTTACTGTAATGTATAAGAAGTGTATGCTTAGGTTCAAATCTTTGCACTCAAACAAGGCCATCCCTTTTACAGAGCTTAGACTAGTCCAAGTGCCTTTGGCCTACAGAGACCTCGACAGCATGACAGTGGCCACCAAGGTGTGATAACCACATCAGCCATTGGGGCCATATGAGCAACAAGAGGCACCTGTCTGAAGCAGGGCGTAAACAAAGGGGAAATGTTGTGTCAATTGTCATTAAGCCCATCAAGACACCTGTCACTTCCCATCAGGCGTGATGAGATGTCGGTCAGATCATGGGCTCTGCACATGGCCCTGCATGCCATGCCTAAGCCCAACATGACCAATATGAACTGCGGCTGCACAGTGTAGGGTTGGGCCAATAGTCGATGCCATCATCCATCGCCGATGGCTGACATGCATCACGATGTTTTGCAGGATCGTGATAAAAAAAATAAACATTTCAAGTGGTGAAAAGGTGTCAAAGCAGCGTTTAGACAAAGTTATAAATGTCTAGTGAAAAACTGCGTAATACGCTTTCTCTGAGGCTCGCCAAATTGCTGTGACAAGGATCATCTTACTTCTATTCTTCCCCTCTCTCTCTCTCTCACAAACACACACACGCAGATGCAAAATACACTTGTGCCTGGGCTGTATCACACCATCTCAATGTCTATCTGGCAATGCAATCAATGCATTATGCTAACATAATGCTAATTGATAACAGCAAAACGAAACAACTTTATAGTTTACTGCTCATGCTCACTCACTTTGCTGTACCTATAGCCTACGGTGCCTACCGTGATATGGTTGGTTGTTCGCTAGCTGACGACAATCACCGTCTGTCCATCTATTGTGCGAATTATAAGAGCATATAAATCCTGCACACTTCAGAAGAGTCCTATTTTATTAGGTATGCTATAAACTCAAAGTAGCTAGTTACTGACTGATTTTTACCGACTACATTTTGCAGGGATGCGGACGGCGTTATAACAGATCGGACTAGACCAGAACAGGCCTATGCAAAGGGGTAAAATGTATTACTGTAGACATCGTCCGATGCCAATTTGGTAGACATCGAACAACCCTAGGACAGTGCTGGTCCACACTATGCTGAGGCCTGTGTGAAAGAAGAGCATTCAATTGAGGCTGGGCGATATACCGGTATTTAACTTATACCAGTATTTTTTTACAAGAGAGATAAAATCTGACAATATCTTTTATATCGATATAGTTATATTATGCGTTTATTCATTCATTTTTCTATTTGTTCATCTCTCCCTACATTTCTGCACTTGGCTTGAGTGAGGAGTCCTGGGCACATGATTTAGTACATTCGGAGTGTCGAAGGGGCAGAGACACTAGAGAAAGCTCACGTATCGGCCTACTAACTCCGCTTGCACAAGTTGACAAGAGTGAGCATTTGAAGCCCACCTTTTTTTTCCCAGAGAAGCCAATGAGAGAGCAGATACTGAGTCACATGCTCAATTTATGTTTCTGACAACAGTTACAGGTAGCCAGCTAGTAGTGATGCACAGGTTCGGTTCGGATAAGCTTATCAGAAAAGATTGCGGGTGGGTCGGGTCAAAACGAGGCAATGCAGCGGTCCGACCAAGTTATAAATATATACTGAATCATTGTGTGCGAGCGGGGATTCTCCGATTCTTGCTCTCTCAAGCACACACACACACACTATGCACAGCTCTAAAGCAGCAGTGCAGATCCTCTCATGCCCTGGCTGTCAATAGACTAATCTGCAGCCATACCGAACTATAAAGTTGGTTAGGCCTGCGTAAACTTGTTTATTTAGTAGCATATACACAGATGTGCCACTGCCTATAGACTATGCAGTCATGCATTATGCTACCATAGTCTATTGCTAACAGATAAACAAGCTTATAGCAAGGCTACTGCTCACTCACTTTGCCGTGGCTCCAGAGATAGGCATAAGAACATGCCCGTTTGAAACGTGCGTTAAATTATCCCCATTGATATACAGGCACAAGATGGCTGTTTGCTGGTTGAGTTCTGGTGGTTGATGAACGCATATTTTTGCGGGTCAGGCGGTGCGGGTTGGCTCTCATAACGGGTCGGGTGGGTGAGGGTTGTAAAAAACCATGACATCATTCCCAGCTAGTAATCAAAAACCCAATGTGTATTAAAATGAATAGTCATTATATCTGCAACTTCTCTACTATGGATTTAACCATGTAAAACTACAATTAATGTAGCTAAAAATAAAAAAGGTAATATTTCCATCGGGTTTCCTGATTTTTCCTTTGTTTAAATTACCACAATTAGCATAAATAGCTTGTTTCTACCGGTAGGCTTAACTATGGATGTACTGTAAGATATTTAACAAATGCAGAACAGATGCAGCAGTATCATAGTTCTATGATTATAATATAGTCTTAACAGAACCAATATAAAGTAAGATTTTCCAATGCTCTCGTTGTTTAGCCTTATAGATTGTGATCATTGTTGACAGTATTTTTGTTGACTAGTCTAAGTAAAATGTGTTGAGTTTCAATGATTGGGAAATGATAGTCATCATTACTATAGGAACATCTCTATTATGTCCTGTTTGCACAAATGTGTATGTGTACAAGAGAGTAAAACATGTAATTGTTTTATTTTGATAAAAATGTATGTGCTCGTTACATCTCACATTTGGCATTGATGTAGGCCTGAACATTTGGCCCACTTTACAGAAAATAACAATATATATCATGTATCGGTATTTAACCTAAATATAAGGGATATGATTTCTGGTCCATATCACCTAGCCTTACATAGCTTCAAACTTGATCATTTAATGTATAGAGTTCTGGTTAACCCACACCAGGGTTTTGCCTGCCTGAAGACTGGCTATCACCGTATTCTGCTGTTCTTGACCGGTCGCAAGTTATTATGTCGTCAGGAAGAAGGGCTCAAGAATGTGATGCTGGAGCCACAGTCTTGTCTTCCGAAAAGTGTGGCTACTGATATTGCTATTGGGAAATGGAAACCTAGCCTATAGCCTAAGGATAGGGCTGGAAAATAATTAAATATAAATATATATTTTGATATACATTGTTTCAATAATGTACTAATAATGTACTAATGTGTTAGCACCCCTTTTAGGTGTAATTTTGTTGCACTAAAAAGATGGCATTGTATGAACGAACTGGACGCACATGGCTAAAACCCTATAGAGAACACAGGATCACAAGTTGGGCTTTCCTATTCATGCAAATGCATTCATGAGAGGGTCGAGGGGAGATTGGGAGATTCACGCAATTAAATGGGAGATGTGCAAGGAGAGAGTGATTACCCATTAGGTTGAATGTATGAAAACTGTGATGCAAAACGCAAGTTGGTTTTGCATGAAAATTCCCTGCTTCTGAAAAGCAGGCGTTATCCCAGTTAACGCGTTTCTTTGAACAGGGAAAGCAGACAACGGCAAGATTCATCCAAGCAAGATGAAGACGCAGGCCATGATTGCTTGTGTGGTGTTAAAATAAATGGTTATTCAACTTCTTTCATTTAAATGTTATAGACACCCACCCAAACATAATTATTTTGGGGTAGAATTACTCCCGTTATCTATAAGTTTGACGATACATAGCCTAGACAAGTAGGCCATTTCTAAATAGATCTACTTCCTGATCGTTAAACTTGTATTCTTTTCCGAGTTTGCTGTTCCATTGCATTCGGGCGGCGCAACTTACAGCTATGGAAGAAACTGACTACTCGCAGTGTCTACTCCAAGTTTAGAGAGTGGTGCCAAGCGCTGATTACGTGAGCAGCCGCAAGTTTAGTACATCCAGCGTAAAATGCGATGGCACAGCGTGGCCTATCTGCAGACTGGCTGTGCTCGATTTTACACTATGCTCGCTAACGTACAAGATGCGCATGAAGTGCCTGTGCTGTTTCTAGCCAACATGTATCTTTTTTTACTGTTATTGTAGCCTGCTGCCTTGAGGAAATATCAAAAAAGGCCCTGTTGCCACTGCTCAACGAACCTTTGCTTCGTTTCATTGTTCCACCAGCATCCCCCCCCCCCTTCTCTGTCTCCTTTCTATATAGCCTGTGTTTATATGTAGAACAAAAAGCACTTTGTCAGTACAAGTCATAAGAGTTGTCAGACTAAAAAGAAAACATTCTAACATGCTAGACTTTTTGTTGGGATGTAGTGGACATGGTCAGACTCAGAGCATGGTCACCACCACCTAAGTAAACAGGATATGACCCAGGAAAATGAGTAGCAGGTCACAGATGATTTACAAGGTACAGGGTAGGCCCACTGTCAATGGTATTTTTTTCTTAATGAGTAGCAATACAAATATACATCTAGTAGCCCATGTCTAGTCACTGAAATTCAAAACATAAATTATTGTTCACAGAGCATCCAGAAAACTCACAACAAACAAAAACAACACACTTTACACACATTCTGCTGCGGTAAAGCCAGCACATGTTGTGTAACTAATCAGTAGGCTCCACCTTCAGCGTGTGGACACGCACGCACACACACACACACACACACACACACCAGAGGCAAATGCAGATACTGCAGTTGTATGCCTGGCTAGAACCACTACATATTATGTACCTCACTTGCGTTTTCACAACCTGATTTAAACGAAACATAAGCCTACTTAGTGGCTGAGCTTCTACAACTTGACATTCATAGTCTGTGTGAAACTGGGAGAACCTATTGTGATAAGGTTTCTGCTTTTGAGAATTTCAGGAAATTGTGCATTATACTTTTTACAAGTAATCAACATCAATTTGGACAAGGGGGGGTCCCCTGTAAAATTTAACCTTGTGTGATCAGTAAAATAACATTTGCCGTCTTTGAATAACCGATCACTGCTCGTGCCACATTAATGATAAAACTGGCATATGGTTCTGAAAAAGACACTGATAGTAAGTAGCCTAATGTCTTGGTTTACTATGAAAATCTCAGAAGCACTAAGGAAACCATCTATTACAGGAAAACTATGACTCATTCTTATCGTGACTCACAAGAAAAAATACAAATATAAAAAGATGCATTGGGATTTCTGGCTAAATCAAAAGGAAATTCACCACAACAGATTTGTTCTGTCCCAAATGTGTTCAAGTGTGCTCAAATGTGTTCAAGTCTATCAGACGTGAAGAGGAATAGTGCTTAAAGAGGTTGTTTGATTATTCTGGACTCCATATTTCATCTCACCGCACTACGCTTCTACTGTTCATTTTCTAATTCATTTTTTTCTGCTCCAGAATATCTAGCATTGTTTCAAGGACTCAATTTCACAGTTCTACATCCATACTATATTATGCGTTACTAAGACAATTGTTATCATGTACTGTATGAAGCTTTGAATACATCTAAAGAAGGCATTCTGTAGGGATGCACACTTTTTAAAGCCTGACCATCCACCTAGTCAATCTTAAATTGAGTTAATAGTTACTAAATTAATTTTACCGCTCTACGTTAGTTGCAGAGATATTTAGTTTGAAATTGACTAATTTAGTAATTACTGCCTGCACTTGACATTCATTATTTGTGAACTGTCCCTTAGCCGCCAACAATAACTTGTTAACGTCTTCCTCGACTCGGGCACTACAAATGTACACCGCACAGACGTGCCATGACAGCTAGCTATGGTCTTTGGAGTAAAAGTTCAGTAAGGGGGGGTGAATGTAAACGTGGTTGCAGGATATGCATGCCACATATGTGCAAATAAGATCTGTAAGTAGGTCTGTCACGATAACTATTTTTTGTTGTGGCCGATAATTGTCCCAGAAAAATATCGCGATTGTCATTTTAAAAAGGCAGACAATATAATCCAATGAGGCCTAATCCAAGGAGTCGACAAGGAAAGCAGGGAGAAGTTTAACTGAAACACAGGAAACATTTTATATTAATAGTAGCATACTACTGTCAATACAAGCATCCAACACACTGTCGTGGTAAAGGTTGGTTGTGAATTACATATTGACGTGCCCTACACCAGCGGCGATGATTTTGTCCAGACGGAGCAGCAACTTAATCCCTCCCGTTCTTTATCGCATGTGGGCTCCTCCGGTTGGCACCCACCAGTTTCCCCAGCGCAACCGACCTCAAGCACGACACGTTGAATTATCATTACACCTGTGAGGGGGTTATATTAAATTGAATAAGTCTTGTTTCTGTCATAGCCATGTGGAAGACTTGTGGCATCATTTTTGGTACAATAGGCCAGCCCACTGGGTTATGTTACGTTTAGAGTAGTTACATACTGCAGCCTACATGTTTTTAAAATATGTGCCGAAAATCCCGCTAGTGCATCGCACTAATCAGCTAGTATTAGCCGCGATTAGCATTTCTTAACTTTTTACACTTTCATTTGTCCAATATCTGTTATGCAATTATGTGCTAATATATAGGCTGGGATTAAACTTGTTGTGATATGTACTATAGCCATTTCCGATTATATTTGTATACATTTGTTGCATTAAGCCAATAGGCCATCGCTAACAGGCCAACACTAGGCTATTATCCTACTGACACTGGCCTCTATCTGGAGTTTCTCTCCGGGCGCTGCACAGCGGCTGCCCACTGCTCCCTTGGGGGATTGGTTAAATTTCGCTACATGTATGTGGCAATAAAAACACCTTATATTAGCTTATACCTATTATTAGGCTATGTTATTCCAATTCACTGTAGGCTACCCCACCTATTGTAGAATTTGTAGGCTAGTATTAAAGTCTGCATATTTCTGCTATCATACTATAGCCACAGACATAACCACTCAATATTTGTAGAGATACATTATATGTGGATGTTTCTCCAATCAGTGCCTACCAGCTTCATTTAGTTTAATTTAAATGATTTGATATTGCACATGGGGCATAGGCCTATAGCCTACAGTATGGCATAGTTTTAATAAACAAAACTTAGTAATATTTTGTCATGAAGAAAATAAAATTGATTAAAATAGTTATCGTCCACCGTACTGAAAATAATCGAGATTAGTTTTTTAGGCCAAATCGCCCAGCCTTACAGTAGCATACTCGAGACTTGTATTTGCCAAATAAACGCCCTTGTCGTGCAAAAATTATATTATTTTGTACTTGTATATTATATTTATATAATAAATATTCTATATTATAATATTTTTTCATCTCCTCTCCCCGTGTGCTCCCACGGCTCATTTTTACTTGCCGGCCAACATCAAATTCCTGTAATTAGTCCTACAGTCCGAACTATCCAGAAAATGTTTCACACTGCAAATGAAACGAACCATGGGTCAGTTTGATCCAGTCCGAGAGACCACCCCTTTTGTTCGGACCAAATTCTGGTCTTTTGGTTCAGACTGCAGACCGAGGTAGCTTTCACACCTGATATTTAGGTTTGGTCAGAAAGTCCGGACCAAACAAGATAGGTGTGAAAGCATCCTAAGTGAAACACGCTTACACTTCTCCCTTCAATGCCATAGGATGCTCCTTCACAAACTTTGTCCCCAAAATTGGACATGCTTTGCAAAGGATGAAAATCATGGGATAGTGTTGTGGTGTGCACCACTTTATTTCTGTTCCCATTTAGAGCCAGGGTTGTGTAGGAACACCAGATTATTTTTCAGCGCGGACACATAATGGACAGCTAATGGACGGTGAGGATATATTCTCTGAAATTGACAAATAGTGTATTATCTTAAAAAGGTATAGTCAGCTATTGCAAGCTAAATGTAAGCTAATACAATTAGTCCAATTCACTAAATATCTCCTTGCATTTTGCTATCTTACCGTTCTCTGTGCGTGTTGAAAACATTATCTGATACTTCTACACAGCCCTGGCTCCATAAATAGGAATATAAACAAAGTGGCGAACAAGTGCAACAACAAAGCCGTAGTACTACACTTCGCTACACAATGCATTTCAATGTGTGTGTTACGGTTTTGATTTGAGCTCGAAGTTACCAAGCGTTTTCAATAATTAATTCCCTTGCCTTTAATAAGGGAGAGGTGTATTTGTTTTGATGATGAGAACAAATATATGTGACAACATGTCACCTTTAAAAAAAGGTGGAGTAAACAATGCTTGAGAAAGCTTGTTGATATTTGTACTCGACATAAAAACAAATACGGCTTACGGCTAGCCGCTATCTCTTCAGTACTATAGGGTGTTCCTTCAGAAGCTCCGCCCCCCACATTAGACTTGGGTGGCAATGGCTGGAATAGTGTTTTGTGGTGCGGTCCACACAACTGGTAATTTGACCTTTTACAGAACCAGGGCTATAGGAACACCAGTTTAATTTTTCAGCACGCACATAGAAATAGCAGCTAGCAGAACGTTGTGAGATCTAAATTTGATAAAAAAGTACATTAGAATCGCTGACCCAACTGTTAATGAGAGGATGAGACAACGAACATTAAGTTTAGCTGAAAGTCTATTGAGTCCTAAAGCCTATTTAGACCTGAACACAAGGTTACTGGTGAGAACGTAATACGTTATGTTGCTGAATCCTAAATTATGTCAATGAATTTCATAAGCTACATTATAGTGCTCTGACATCAATGCCTGTTGATCGTGGATCAATTTATAAAACTGATTTTAGGTTGCCAAACAAGTGGAATTAATTTGAACCTCTTTTCCCCAAATATACAATGTTGAATGAAAACTGTTGAACCTTCAAGAGCATAATATTTTTAGTGCCATGAATACATAGAAATAAAATATTGTATAAATTATAGGATACATGACTAATTTGATGGTATGCCAAATACTACAGGATAGATCAATGGCAGTGCTATTGCTTTATTAAATGTGTGGCTAGTGTACTTTGAAAATATTTTTGAACATTTATTACACTATAATAAAACAAATGTGCAAGGTCTAGGGTTGTAGATAAGTCTGTCTAAACGTTCAAAAACCTGCATAGCTTCTGTTATTAAAACAGATGACTGTACTTTAGCTGACAGTATAGGTGACATAGCAAAATAAAACAATCAATACAGGGATATGATTTGTCATTTATGGTATCGAGGTCTGGACTGTTTTTATATAGTACCGATAGTCCATTCTCTTTCAGCCTGTCGATTTAATGATTAAATAATTTAAATACAAGATAGTTTTAGACAAAATAGCAATAATTACCTCTGACGATACGTTACTGTAGGGAAGGTTAGAGTGAGTGGTTCATGAGAAGAACGTCGTCCATGTATTACAAAGGCAGCTTTTGTATCAAACACACCCTCTAAGAGAAGCTAACATAAGCTCAGTGAGTTTAGAGGCGAATACAGATATGGTACAATTTACTAAAATTATTAGTTGTCTTACCGTACATGTATTTTATATCAGATACAATAAATATACTGTTCACATGTGGTACCGTGCGAGAGATCTTAACTGCATAGTTCATACGGATAGCCAAATGTTAATGGTCCTCGTATATTCTTGTAATTTTACATAAATTACAGGTACCTAAAAATATAGTACGGTACCGAAAACGTTAGCTACCGTACCAACGAAATGATCATTAACACACGTTACAAAGTACGTAATATTAAACGTTACGTACCATAATTACTATAACTCGCGCCTTTCTGTTGTGCAGAATGGCAAGGCTATGTATGTGGGAAACATACCATAATTATATAATGCGAGGCGTTTTATTTATTGTTTTAACACGAGAACAAAACAAGGCGAGACAAAAGCCCACTGCAGCCCCAAGCTGCACTCACCATGTCCCCCCTCCCCAGCAGCTAACGCAGCTAGCAATCTTGTCCGCAGCTCTTGCGAGCCTACGGAGCCAACTGGCAGTCAAGGCAACCCAGTTCACTTTGCTTCGCCCTCGACATTTCGCCGCGCACCAAGTGCCTTCATATACTCTCGATGTAAACCAGCCACAACACTTGCAAAAACGGCAACCCTAGTTATTAAATAGAACAGTATTCAAACGTGTATTAACGCACGTGGCACATAACCATGCCAAGCCCACGCAAACAAATAACATAACATTTTCGCACGCAGTTTACATCTAAGTTAGCTCGCAACCATTAGCTCAGTCGCTGTACAACTAGCCAAGCTAAGTGGGATTTTTTCCTACGAGCTGAGTCAATTTAACAGCAAACATTGATTCGTGCTTACCTTTAAACTGCTTTGTGTGTTTCCGCCAAGTCATTCGCATTCAAGTATATATGATATTCACAGATATGATCTTATTATTTGATGTTATGTATAGCCTATGGCTGTGTGACGTTTATTGCTGGTTTGAAAACATCCCAATCGTTCGTCGTCCGTCGTCTCCAAGAAAAGCCTAGCAAAACATGCAAGCCCTGCGTTCATTGGTGGAGAGCGATCATGTGGTCGCCTGAGCCTGTCGAGCATATAAGGTCTACGTCTGCTGTATATAGAAGGGTAGGTGTCGAACGATTGAACTGGTATTGTAATGTTGCGGTGGACGGCTATAGCTACAACTTCGTTTACGGCACCCTTATTTCTCTATTTACAATACGGTTATAACATGTCATGTTTTTTTTGGTATTTGTCGCATATGAATTAGGTTGAAAATAATGAAAAAAGCAATGCAGTAATGATAACTTGACGTCATCTTTTCCGCTGCTCCGTTGCGGTCACTGGGAACATTCTCGAACCCCACGGGTGAGAAAATAGTAGACAGCACTTCTGATTGGGACAATGTTAACGTTGTTTTGTTAACCATTTGTAAAAACTGACTTTGGCACCAGATTAGTTGTAAAGTAAATTGCATCAGCCAGTTTTGAATTGGTGGCGCAGTGACATTTGGGTCGTTGTAGAACGGACGCGCATGCGCCCAGATGCTCGATATTATGTTGCAGAACAAGCTCGAAATAGAGGAAATATGAGTGGGGGGAGGGGCACCGGCTAGACACGAATGAGCTGCCACAGTGGGATGTAAATTACGAGAGCAACGAGGATGGAGGCTGACATTGATATGGTATTTGACAAAAGAAAATAGCCTTTCAGATCCACAATTCCTCTGCAATCCTTTGAATGCATTCCCAAATGTTATTACTTCCTAGTAGTGATTTTCAGGTTGTTTTTGTTGATTATAACTTCTTATACCAACAGTTTCAATTCAATATGGGTGCATTATGATATGCACACAGTATACACCAGAAATATGTAGTTTATCAATACATACACACACACAATCTTGTTTGCAGACCTAGACTAGTCTGTACAATTGACACCTGGAGCACAGGTACATGAACATTTTATTTACATATTTTGTTTCACTTAAAACATAAAGTTAAGGATGTGATGCTTTTGGAAAAGGCTTTTGTTGAATCAGTTTTACAGGTCTGGTCTCACACCAAAACCTGGTCCCGGTGGAGGTTCTGTGAGGGAAGTCAATCCACCCACTGACTCACAGGAGAAACGTCCATTTCTTTAGAAAGAGGGAATTGTATTATTGTACAAGTACGTCATTGGAACCCCATGGCACTGTATGCAGGAAGAACATTTCACACTATGGTGTAGCATTGGTTCATAAAAATTTAATGACAAATATGCATGTTCCTGTTGTTCAATGTTAATGATATTAATTGAACAACAATTTAAATCAATGTTGGCAATGTACCTTGGCCCTGGTGGTGGGACCCTTCCTGCTTTGAGCTCATCAATAATATCCTCCATATCCTTAGGTGTGAGGTCCTCCTAAAAATAGACAAAGCTGGATATTATGTGCTTTATATTGAATTATTGCAACATCTAGTTTAGTAATTTACTACTGCATAAAAGCCTTTTTCGGACCCATGTCAATTATTGGCAGTAAAAATTACTAATTCCTCATGCCATAGAGACAAGTTGCAAATTACATACTTACAGCTTGGTCTGGTGAGATAATAGAAGTGTGAGGCCATTCTCTGTAGACATTGATTGCATAAGGCATTTAGCTAATAGAGTTACCATGCTCAGTAAGTCAGCCTTATCATTTTTAAGCACTCACATAGTAGTTGTCATTGATCTGGACCATTGGAGCATTCACACAAGCACCGAGGCACTCCACTTCTATTAATGTGAACATCTTGTCTGGCGTGGTCTCTCCAACCTTGATACCTAAAGAAAACCAATAAATGTTGTTTTATTCTAATTAAAATCCAAACCAAAACTTAATCACCTCTTCAACATTTGTGTGATAAAAATAATGCAGTCATGTCAAATGTTATAAACAAGATAGGTGTATAATAGAACGACAATACAACTATCCAAGTGCAGTGGTATCATATTACAAGTTTTCTAAAGTATCCTGAGGCATTCTTGGAATGACATTAATTTTACAGGACAATGTGTGGGTAATGTATTTATTTAAAACACGCCAGTGATTTAACTACAAATAAGAATTACCCTCCTAAAACCATTAATAATATTGTTTGTGGTAATTTATCAGATGCATTCATCAATAAATAAAATATAACTAAATAAAACATATTTAACACATTTGTTTTTAAAGCTACCAATAGTGTCCTCCAAAAAAGGAATGCCATCAGAGTATAATTACTGAGTAATCATTACTTGAGTAATCATTTGACAATAAAGATTATTCAATTAAATTCAAGTGTTGTGTTTAAAGCATTTTTAAAGCCAAAATATACTTTGTGTCCATGTTGCATGAGGCAACACATCTGGTACTACTATACAACATCCACTGCGCCAGTGGTGCTATTACATTATTTATATACACTTTTGCTCTAGATTGCTTTAGATTTGCACTCACATCTTGTTTGCAGTCTAAAAGGTCTAAAAAAAAAAATTCACCCAATATCAGGTTACCTCAAATATAACCAAATAACAAATGCGTTTTAATCCATGTTTGCATTTATTTATTTGGTGTCTCACTGAAAGTAGAAAGTTGCTCTCTTACCCAGTTTGCGTTGGATAGCCTCTAGGATACTGTCTGAGTTGCAGAGCATGCAGGGGGTTGTTGTACAGATCTGAATAAAGTGCTTTCCAACTGGCTGACGCAGGAACATGGTATAGAACGTTGCTACTTCATACACTCTCATTGGAGCGATTTCCAGCACTTCTGCAACCTGGGAAACACAAAACAATATTATCATTAGATTCTTAATAGTTTCAGAATCTAAATGAGTGCAGTGTTTTGTGGTTGCAGCCCAGCGTACTGTGCTCTGATTCGGTCTGTACATCTTCATTTAGATGACATTTGAGATTAATTATTTTCTATTCTTGCATACAGCCCATAACTTCTACTCCACCACACAAAATTAATAGGGAAACAAAAACTAAAACATGTAAGCTAAAGAACCCATTATGTAGTTAAAACAGCGCATGTACACCTAAAAGCTCATTTTGCACATGGAACACAAGACAAAAAAGGAAATAATAAAAGCAAAAAAAGTTCTGATTACATACTACTTTAAAAACATTCAACAGAATAGAGACATACAGCTCAGCTAGTTCTAAAACAGCCCACATATTGTACTGTGCTTGCAGTCTGTGTGCACTGCAAAAATATTGGAATAGCAAGGCAAATTTCTTTGTTTTGGCTTCACAGACTAAATGTGATGACAGATCCAAATGTTCCTCTTTTATTTCCTGGTATTTTCATCTGTGCTAAACAACTTGGAATTTAACACCCTTTGTATCAGACCACCCACAATCAAAGGTTAGCAAAAGTATTAGAACAGATAGTATATTACAATTATATTATATAATTATTATATTATATAATATAATATATTATTTAATTTGTATATATATATATATATATAAGTGCTCTGCATGTTGGCTGTTAGAGCTATATGTACATTTGTAATGTGTTAAATTATTTTTCGAGGTTGGGTGGGTTGTTGACTTACAAAATACTTTTAACTACCTCTCAAATCCTACCTATTTTATGCAGTTATTGCATTGTTTGCAATAACTGCATAAAGCCTGTGACCCACTGACATGACCAAACTTGCATTCTGTTGTGATGGTTTTCCAGGCTTTTACTGCAGCCTCATTTAGGTGTTTGTTTCGGGGAGTTTCTTCCTTCAATCTTGTCTTTGGGATGTGAAATATAGAAAATAGTCTATTGAAGTTCTATCTAAAACCATTCACTTGTATTAATATTTTGTTAATGTGTTTTGTGTCATTTTGCCGCAAGTTCCTCCCAATTAGTTTGTATGCTTTCTCCATAATTGGCAGACTTATGGCAAGCTGGCATTGGTACACTGCTGCTATCATGCTGCTATCATCATGAGTTACTTAAATCGATAAATATTAGTGAGCCTCAATAATAGTTATTCGTACTACTGGTGGTCGTGTTTTGCATCTTGTGGTATAGCATCTCTGTTGCTGCTCTCGAAGTCTTGTTCTAATGGCTGATTTGAGATACTTTCTCAAATACTGTCTCAATACTAATTTTCTCCAGCTCCCTGGACGTCATGTTGGTTTGTCTTTTCTAACAAAAATGTGTTCTTCACAGACAAAACCCATGGCTAAAACCAAGAGCAGACATTCAAATCTATTTGTTTGTTTACCTAAAAGGACATGTCAGGGCAGCAAAAGATACCTGTCACATGTTCCCATACTCAGTGCTCCCCTACACATGTAAGTGGTCTAATACTAAAAGTAGCAAGTTGTTTAACATCTAGGAGGGAAAGCTTTCATTCCATGTACATATCAAACTCTATAGTCATTAGTGTAATGGGGAAACAAATTAAATAGCTTTGCTGTTCCAATATGTTGTGAAGGGACTGTATTTTACACAATTTTAAACTGTAACAAGAATGAATGCAGCTCCAGCAGTGACGGCTAGCCTGTTCCTCATTACTACAAGATAAGTTTGAGGGGAATCACCTTGTTCATAGCTGAGATGGGTAGCCATCCATGTTGTCTCTGGGCTAAATCCAACACAGGAATAGTGGCTGCTTGCTTATGTCCAACTGGGTAATTTGAAACAATTGCCTCAATCCTCTACATTAAAAAAAACAAAAAAAACAACGACAATACATTTTTCATCACCGGTGTTAAGGCAAAGAATTTCGTTTTCTTCTTACATTTACAAAATGTTTTGCCTATCTTCGAGCATTATGTGCACCTATTGGCCAGTGCAACTGTCAAAGAGCCCATATTAAATCATAACCTGAAGATGTTCCACTAACCTTTTTGTTCTCCACTGTGAATTCAAAAGGAGTCTCAGGGTTGTTCTCAGGTGTATCCCTGTGCTAAAACATATGAACAATTATGCCTTAATTGCACCCGTCATCTGAACTTGTACAATATGTTATCATGAACAAGAGTGAAAGTTGTTAATATCACAACACAGACTGCCCCCTTGTGACTGCCCCCATAAATATACTATTGAAATACATTTGTATTAAGAAAGTATATATTTTGACATTTCTGTTTGGATAAATAATTTAAATACATTGGACAGAGCAAAGTCTGCACTCATGAAAGTTTGGAAAACTATGACCCTGCATTGTGTTGAACTATATGGCATTTCTGTCATTAATGTATGGAAACTGGCATACCACAAAGATGCCTCCTGCTCCAGTACGTGCAGCTGATCGATGCAGACACCTGATCTGCCTAACCTGTAAATATATAGACAAAAACACAAAAATAAATACAGTAGAATTTTATATTAAAGTGGTTATGCATTTACTCGCAGTGTATTTTAACGCTAATGCGATCAGGAGAACATTCAATTTGAAAGCACAAGGAGGAACAAAGGTATACGGATGATTCAAGAGGTTAAAACCAAAATACATTTAACATGCTTCAGAAGATACGCATATTTTTCTAAACAATGTGAAATATGGCAAACATAAAAATTATATAAAATATACAAAGCTATCAATCAACCTTATATTGCAATGGAAAATACATGAAATGGAAATGAATGCTGCATATAGCGTAAGCACTAATATCCCTCCTGCCATAAGACTTGTTTTGGAAATGAGATGTATATATTTTTTTATAAAGCCAAAACGCCTTGTTGTGGCCAGATTGTGGCACGAGGGATGCACTCTATGTTGCACAGTTGGTTAGACGTCATTCACTCAAATGTTTTTAGTGTGCAATTTCAAAATGAACGTTGAATATTTTAATACATGGTTTTACTGAACAGTTGATGATAAACCAATGCCTTGCACAATATGAAACGCGGGCAGTATGAGCAGTGTGGTGCCCCAGTGTTAGCGTTTTTCATCTTGGCTTCCTAACATGTAATATATCTCCTTATCAAGATATTTACCTAAATTATTTTAATGGTTTTGACTAAAGTAAAGTGATCTAGTAGCTGCCTTGCTAATCATGATAGCTTGTGGTAACTAGTACGGTAGTAGCGGCGGCCTTCACTGCCGTACTTGTCCTTGTAAAGAGTCACAACACTAGTGGCTGAAATAATTGAAAGCGGAGTTCAGTTACTTTCAGTGTCTAAATAAACGTATAAAATTAATACCATACCGTCTGCGACACAGATCGAATTGCAGATGATAAAAACATATTGAAGAACTGGTTGTCCCGACGTGCTAACACTTGGACAGGACTGCAATGGACGACATCAACACATCTGTTATCGACTAGAATAGTCTGGTGTTTAAAAAAAAGATGAGTTGAGGCTTAATCGAGCAGAGTGACATTTGCGATCAGGAGGAGCAACGATTTTGGACTCGAAGTTGTGTAATCACACACACAGCATATTCAACGTTAAGATTGCCACAGTAAATATGTAACGTTTTATAACTGCATGCTTATTTGAGGGATAGAGATTATTAGACTGTACGGTACCGTTCCATAGGCTAAGAAGTATATCATTGAAATAAGTACTTTAATGAAGCATAAACGGTACCGTAGCTAGCTCTGCCCGATTTTGCTCTCGGAGTTATTTTCTTTCTCTCGCTGATATTTTATTATATTATATTTTCACGAAGTGAATATAGCCAGGGTCTTGTTACACTAGGCTATGCTTTGGTAGGTGTTGAAAAACTAGGCGAAAACAGAAGTTTAAATGTTTCCTTCAATTTTATCCCCCTCACACATTTCTCTGCATGTCAAACCTCCCATGCCTCTAGCAGAATCCCAGTAGTAGGCTATTCATTTGATCACATACCATACCCTATGACCATACCTCCTCCCCTTTTTGGTAAATAATGCGATCAACAGACCAGACAGCTACACCAATGAAAAAGTGGGAGTGCCAAACCATGCTAGCTGATTGGTTACATTTGCATTAAGCATACTGTTCTATGGGAAGAACCTCTGAACCAAAGATCAGGGTTGGTATTAGCCGTTATTAAATAGTTCTATGGTATTGGGCTACAGTGGTACACGAGACTTCTAGTGTTCTTCTCAGGAGGATAGGCAGATCAGCAGTCTCTGGATTTTCCTGTAGTACTCTCAGTCTATTTCATAGACCAGTATCTGTCCTGTGACAATGGTTGTTCCTGGATCTCACCACACAGAGGAAGACATGTTTTATCCTCCTGGCGACCTGCAGAAGGATGCTCATGTGCCTGATTTCAGCTCCTACCTGGCACTTTACAGAAAGTCTCTGGAGAATCCAGAAGGTATCTATCTGCATACTGTATCATTTTTTTGTATCTATGCTAGTTTTTCAGATTTGTATGCCCCTCTTCTTGCTTCTGTGTTATTTGTCATTCTGTCTGTCATTCTGCATTCCTATCATGTTGTGCTGGATAAAGTAACACTGCAACTCCAACATGCTCCCTGTGTTAGCCTTCTGGAAGGAGGTGGCTGATGAGTTCTTTTGGAAGAAGCCTTCAAAGGGACCAATGCTGCAGTATAACTTTGATGTCACAAAGGGGAGCGTTTATATTAAATGCATGGAGGGGGCCAAAACAAACATCTGCTACAACCTTCTGGACAGAAACATAGTGGAGAAGAATCTGGGAGAAAAAGTTGCCTACTACTGGTAAGCAATTGGTCAGGTTGTCCCACGGTGAAACATGGCCCTCGTGTGAAATACTGTCTGTAGTTATGTAAGGCATTCTGTTTCATGTTCCATGTATAGTCTTCCTAGTACAGTAGAACAAATATCAGTTATTGCATTCTGCTATTTCTGATATCCACCTCTTGCCCAATATGCTAAAGATGAAAAGAAAATGAATAGATTGGTTCCTGCATCAATTGTGCAAGAATTAAAATGGGTGGGACTGCATTTCAGGACCACATTAGCCTCCTTACATTATTATTATTCTTCTATGGGATTTGAGGGGTTTTACAGACATTTTCTTGTAGTCCTCTGAATTTAATCCATAATTACATTTGCTGAATGAATAACTTTATATGGATGCATGCAGTTTATATTTAGTTATTTTCAACATCATTTTACGACAAGGGGTGACATGAGAGATGTCATGATGGGGATCCATTGTGGTTCCTAAGGATACATCTGCACTCCACACTTGTGTAATATACTGTAGTGCTTTTATTATGGATAAAGGATGTAGCTAGTCTGTCAGGTGTTTTGTGCTCTGCATATAAAGTCATCAGCATATCTGACTAATATCTTACAATTGAGATTTGTCATGTAGGGAAATTTATTAATTGGCCTGGTATCTTAAATCCCATAGAAATTGTATTATTCTCAATCTGTATGAGTTACATAGATGCTTATAACCGTACACGCTATTATTTACACATAAATGAGGTTGTTTGATATTCATAAAGGAGGTCTAACCCGCTGGAGTCTACAATCACGTCAAGCATTTCTTGCTTGACTTTGTTGAGCACACTATTGCTTTGACATAGTGGGATGTATGTTTTGGAGTGTATTACACACAGAGAGAAAGCCGATCAAAGTTGAGTTTTGCTTGGGCTTTTATTTTAAATACTTTCTGAATCAAAATTTGGAAAATACTATACCATATTTTGTAGATTCTGGTTTGATGTAATGTATATTACAGTCTATGACATAGAAACATTTTATTTGATAAAAGTACTAATGTGTTGGATGAATGTCTAAATGACGATATATAAATAATTCAACTCACAAAGATATCAACATGTCACTCCAAGCTATAGGAGTCAACGTAGAGCTACCATTACCCAACAGCCTTTCTTAAAGTATCTATATATGATCTATTCTGCCACTAGAAGTCACACTGAGCACCAGCATTTCAGAGCAAAACAAATGCTTAGCACATGCATGTGCATGTTAGTGCATGTGCTAAGCATTTGCGTGTGGCCGAACCAGCTATGAAAACAAAGAAAAGAGATGCTGAGATTACAATCACAGAAGGAGTATGATGTCATTCTCTGCTCATTATGCAATTACTCTGCTATATCAGTTTACATAGAAAATAGATTGCTGTATTAATATCTAACATATTGTATAGGACCCTTTAAATGGACTCTGTCTACCTAACACATAAAGGCAATATAACACAATATACGTGGGGATTAAATATTAACACCAAAGTAAACAATATTTTAATATGTTACTGGGAGACTGTTTTACTTAATAAGTAATTTTACATTGATTTGCCCCTTGTTAAAACAGTTAATGGTAGTGACAACATTATATAGTGAATATCCTATCATGTATTGAACCTGTACCTATTGAATGTAAGATACACAAGATTGATCTTGGCACCGGTGCAGTTTGTCTTGAACCTTTGCCAGGTGCATGATCCATGTAGCTTTACAGTTTGTGCTTTTGCAAAGTATTTGGACAAAGTGTGCAGTAAAGCATTTAACAGCTGTTGTTATTCCTTGTTGTTTCTCCTTATCCATTGTGGTGATACAACTGGTGTGCGGTGGTTAAAAAAGGCCTTACATTTCAAACATTTTGTCAGGCATGCAGCCATGGTATCCAACAGTTGTTGAAGCAGCCCTCTGAATCCATCCAAACCCTAAATGTTATCTCCCCTGACTGGACACTTCTATAGAATATGACTGCCTCAGTAGTTTGGGTTTATTCAGTGTTCAGTTTAATCAGAAGTAACACTTAATATTTTGGTTAAACAAAAAAAAAACTTGAATTTAATTTTGTTTGATGTAGGGTATGTGTTTTATTTAAACACACACACATATATATATATATTGTGTATATATACTGTAAATATACTGTGTGTGTGTATGTATATATATATGTATGTATATGTGTGTGTATATGTATATATGTATATATATA
>JAODUH010000009.1:87125-99641 GCA_027564835.1 Typhlichthys subterraneus | reverse complement strand
GGCTTGCTTTAGACATTTGTTTAGCACCAGGATTTGTCTCACATCGACCTGGATCTCATAATCGCACAACATGAAACGTTACTGTACCATACAGTAAATTTTGGTTTCATCTTGGATCATCCGATACCTTTGATGTCCTGTTCTTGTGTGTATGTTGGTATCGCCTCTTGCTTTTTTGGGTTCAGAAAAGCGAAAAAACCCCTCCCTTTAGGCTGGTAAAACCATGTGTAGTCTAAAATGTGCACCATTTCGGCAATTCCCCTAAGCTTGACAATTCCCCTGCACATAATATAGGTTTGTACATTGACTGTTCTTTGAAGAGGAATATTTCAGAGCTGTTTGCTTCTTTTTTAATGGAGAGATATACAATAACATGTATTGTTGACCAGTGATCATGTTGGCATGTTGACCAGTGTAGTAGTGTAGTCTATGTCATAACCATGTGTAACGATGTCAAGACAATTACACTACAACCATAAATTACGTAAATATTACTCTCAAATACTTCAACACATTCAATGGGGTATTTATAGCATTTTTCGTCACACTTTCATCACCCCCACCTAAAAAACATATCCTGCGCCACTGGTGCCTTGTGTATTGTAAGGACAACATGGAAAAAAATTCAGTACTGTAATACATTCTCAGTTGTTCTGGAACCCCAAACTAGAAATATGACATGTTTCTGGTGGATGTCGCCTGAATAAATCATAAGGAACCCAGGTCAAGTCCATAACAGTTTACACCCACATTAGACAAGTCAGGCAACCAAATAGATAGTGTTTTATTCTGTGACGGACATGGTATGGCTAAATCAGGCCATCACACTTCCATCAATGTGGGCTTTTCTATCAAGACCTTCTGTCCCAGATTCATCTGACTCCATGCTTAAATAAATGTTAACATGCATCTATGGCTTGTAGTTCAAGGGTTGCTCCAGGCACAATTTAATTTAGTCCTACAATAGTATTGCAATCTTTGACATACAGGCACTGCCCCATGGTTTTCTCAGCTTGAACATGATATAATCAGCCGTATCAGTTGGCCTGCAGGACAGGAGTCTGCAGGAAAAAAGGAATATTTTCACATTAATAATGACAACAGATCCCCAGGAGCTCAATAAGAATTGTCCTTGGGGACAAATGAACCTTAGGGCTTTTTGTATAGTTGGCATGACAACTACTCTGCTAATCACTCAGCCAGGGCCACTTTCCCTGCTGTTTGTGTCTTTGCGCACAGCTAGTTGCGCTCAATTTGGGCAGTTTAATGTCCATTTTGTGTATTGAAAAGATTATCTTGTATTTATGTATGTATTTCTACACAGCCCTGGCTCTGTAAATGGGAACACAAACAAAGTGGTGCAGAGCGCACAACATTAGCCCTGCTTTGACAATTTTATTCTAATGTGTGGAGTGGAGCTTCTGAGGGAGCACGCTGTGGCACTGAAGGGAGAGGGGTTTTTGCTTTGATGTTGAGTTCAAATATCAACAATCTGTCGCCAGCATCGCTGAACTCACCTTTAAGCATTATCCACAGTTTTTGTGTTGTCAGGTCTATTTATGGTTCATCAGTCAACCTTCCGATTCATTTGTAAGCACTTATTTGTAAGGTTTTTTGTAAAGCAACTTGGACTGTGCAACTAAGTGCTATATGATTGTATCTCCTGTAGCGTCTGAATATAGATATCTAGAATAACCTAAATAGGTGACATTCACTTAATGGCATAGGAGTTGCTAGACATAAAAGGAATGAATGCATGTAACGTTACAATTCCTTAGGAAGCCACATACTGCTGAGTTATCTGTGGAGCAGAATGTGTGTATGGAATTCCAAGAAAAATAAGCTTGTAATATCTTCAAATATTTTCCACAGTGGCAACTATTTCTCATATTGATTACATAATTTATAATATTGTTCAAACAGCACAATATACTTGATAGAGTAGTTGCCACACCATTCTTGCAACTTACTTATTGGACTACAATACCCATGATACCTTGCACATGTTCCACAGGCTATCAATATTTAGAACAAGTGTATTTGTCCCCCCTACCCCCAATAAAAACACGAAAGACGCACTGGGACCGCCCTACAATATCGTAGTAGCAGCGCATTATGCATATTAACCGCTCATTGAACCGCTTGACAGTATAGTAACCTAGAATAAGCCTACTACACTACTGTTAGATGCTGACTGAGTGCTAAATGTATAGTAGACTTATATTGTTTTAAATTAGCTATTATTTTAGCCTACAGTAGATCATCCCAAAATATCCATCAATCCATCTTTATCCGTTTATCAGGAGTCGGGTCGCGGGGGCAGCAGCTCCAGCAGAGAACCCCAAACCTCCCTTTCCCGAGCCACATTTGAAAGCTCTGACTGGGGAATCCCGAGGCGTTCCCAGGCCAGTGTGGGTCTTCCCCGAGGCCTCCTCCCAGCTGGATGTGCCTGGAACACCTCCCAACACTTTGAGGAACTCCAGAATCCAACTAATGCGTATTAATCGGATTTAGGTGTTCCTCAAAGTGTTCCTTCCACCATCCAATTAACTCCTCAGTTGAGGTCAATGGCATCCCATCCTTACTGTACACAGCTTGGATGGTTCCCCATTTCCCCTCTATTTCAGACCGGGGTTGTGGTTCCCCTGTTAAAAAAGGGGGACCAGAGAGTGTGTGCCAATTATAGGGATATCACACTTCTCAGCCCCCTGGTAAAGTCTACTCTAAGGTGCTGGAAAGGAGGGTTCGGCCAATAGTCAAACCTCAGATTGAAGAACAAAGCGGTTTCCGTCCTGGTTGTGGAACAACGGACCAGCTCTTTAGTCTTGCAAGGATCCTGGAGGGGGCATGGGAGTATGCCCTTCCACTGTATATGTGTTTGTGGATCTGGAGAAGGCGTATGACTGTTTCCTGAGAGATCCTATGGGAGGTGCTGTCAAATCCCTGTATGTCCAAAGTAAAAGCTGTGTAGGGATTCTCTGCAGTAAGTCGGACTTGTTTAAGGTGGGAGTTGGTCTCCGCCAGGGCTGCTCTTTGGACAGGATTTTGAGGTGTAGTCGTGGTGGAGAGGGGTTGCGGTTCGGTGGCCTGGGGATCTCATCTGCTTTTTGCAGATGATGTGGTCCTAATGACATCAGCGGTCCGTGACCTCCAGCACTCACTGGATGGGTTCGCAGCCGAGTGTGAAGCGGCTTGGATGAGGATTAGCACCGCTAAATCTGAGGTCATGGTTCTCAGCAGGAAACCGATGGGAGTGCCTACTCCGGGTAGGGAATCCATACTCCAGGGAGTCCTTACTCCAAATAAAGCAGTTCAAGTTCCTCAGGGAGTGGTACTAAGGCCCTTTTACACCAAGTGCCAATGACTTAGGAGCCTAGGGGGGACATGTCCCCCCCAATATTGGGAACAGTTGGATTTGTCCCACCAAAAATATATCCTGCGAGATAGAAATGCATTTCAATATTAAACTTTTATTTTGAAAGCGTGACTGATTTACTGGCAAATGCGTCAGTCTCACTCTGAAACAGACAGGCTATTTCTGTCTCGTCATCTTGGGTAGCCTACAAGCGGCCGAAATGGGTTTTCTCAGGAGGGTGACTGGCATCTTCCTTAGAGATAATGTGAGAAGCTCGGCTATCCGTGAGGAGCTCTGTGTAGAGCCGCTGCTCCTTTGCGTCGAAACGAGCCATTTGAGGTGGAACGGGCATCTGGTAAGGATGCCCCCTGGGCACCTTCCTAGGGAAGTGTCCCAGCTTGGAGGGTTTCCTGCTGGAACTGCTGCCCCCGCGACCCGACTACGGATTAACAATGGATGGCTGGATAAAACTGGCTGGATGCAGTAAGGAAAATCTAAATGTTATCATTGGTACTGTATAATATACAGTATCTTACATCAGCAACTGAACTTCACACACAAGGCAGGGAAGTGTTGGAAATGGACATTTATATTTATTATCAATTAACCATAGACTAGAGTGTTAGACTTTAAACAGACCATTTTTTTTAAACATTCATATATATATTATTTTTCACAATCCCTTTTCCTCTCGAAAGAAAATGTAATTCCAATGGTAACGAGAGCTTGGCAGGTACAATCATTTCCTTAAAAAATATTTGTACTTCAGCTGATGCAAACCATGTGACAACAAAACAAGACAGCATTGTTTTTTTTCTCACAGAAGAACTGAGTGATCACAAGTAACTATAGCTTGTATGTACATGCACTAAAGTGCTAGTGTTCAAAAGGCATGCAATATCAATATTTGATCGATATTTGTACGACTGCCTTCCAAATATGCATAAGTTTATTTATTTGTCTCTTCCCCAACATCAGAGACATTACATAGACAACCCTTAACAAAAAAAATGTATACATTAGCATTATAAATGACATCATGGGTCTCTGCTCCAGGTCTTGTGAAGCAGAAGAGTTGTTTTTGTTGTTCCAACTTCATAACATAAAACTTAATGGTCTGGATTCAAGCATTAAAAGGCTAGAAACCAAAATGTTTTCCCTCAACAGTAAACAATTACAACTTAAATTGACACATTACGTAATAGGTACTACAAACAAAATATTTTTGTTAAAAATAAATATATAATAATAAAGCTAAACAGACAAAACAAACAAAAACAAGTAAACATTGTAATTCGGCCAAATACAACAGCCGACCTAATTTCTTGTTGACACCTGAAGAATGAGGTTTTCCACAATTTTCAATATATGTAGACTACTGCATAAAAAAACGGATATGTGAGGCTATGAACAACTCAAGTGTTTACAGGCACCTCTTATAAATGTTTAGTTTGATTTGTCGGTGGGGATACAGTACAGTCTAAGATCTTCTATGGGGAAGATCCAGTTATCTGTCCTCATTGGTCAGCTGGTGCTACTGTGGGGCGGGATCTCAGTCCTTTAAGCTCCTCCCCCGTAGAGTTGTGTAGACAGTGGATGCTGAGTTGCCAGGGGTCTCCACCTTAAGGCTCCCATGAAGAGGAGAGCGCTCTCAGGGGGCTGCCTCCTCCACCTTAGGGATGGCCCGGCTGTGTCCCGGGGGGAAGCTGAACCTCCTGCTGGAGCCGTGGCTCCACGTGGGAGATGAGGAGGGGGAGTGGGCGGCCCAGCGTGAGGGGGGGCGTCGATTGGCGGGGCGCGCCGGCCTCAAGAAGCAGGAGTCCAGGGGCGGAGCCACCGGGGAGCGCGGCAGGTCCTGTTCCGGGATAAAGCAAGTCAGCGCTTAGCCTCATCCACTATGAGCATGGGTTTAACGTGATATGGATTGTTACATGTACGTATGCGCGCACGCCCAAACATACACACACATAATTAACCATGAGCCAGACAATAACAATACGTTTTAAAAACATAACTTAAAGATAGTGTGATGGTAAAAGAAAATAATACTAAATACTGTTAAAAATGCTTTTCTTTGCCATTTAAAGGCAGGGTTAGTCATTTTCGAGTACGTTTGGTAACGATATCCCTCCGTGCGTCCGCGGCGCTAGTCCACACATTGAAACAGATTCTGAAGCAAAGCGTACGCTACGGCTTTGTTGATATGAGCAGTTTTTGCCACGTTGTTTATACGAAGGCAATAGCCAAAACGCGTAAGGTGTCCTAGCCCACACATTAAAGGCTTTTTCTTTTACTAACTCCGCATGAGTGCCTTGTTTTTTTAAGTTGCATTACCACTTAGTCACTTTTCATTGTGGTTTTCTGCGCCTTCTTCACGTTTTTTTAACAAGGTAACTTAGTTCAAGTTTAAAATCATTAGGTGAAGTTACTAAAACCCCCACCAGTTTGAATGAATGCCCCACCAGGACATCATGCCACCAGGCCCTATTCATAATTAGTTCATGCTCCACAGGCCCCAAGAAGGAAGAGAAATCAGAGCCGGCAAACGACAATCTAGTTCTGCTAAAAATATCCAGCACCGGGGCGGTGGCCTGACGGCGTGAAATGAGGAAAGTAAATCTGCAGAGATGAATGGTGCATGTATACGATGTAGGTGATATGTCATTCAGCCTGTGTGTGAAAAGACAGATGGCTCCACTAACACATATATTTTACATCCCACTCATTCATTACAGAAATAAAGTCGAGCAACGAATTATATACGTAACCCAAATACTATCAGCATAACCAGTGCTTCTCTGTGATGTAATAATCGAAATGACACCGTTCCTGCATCACTCATGCACCAGTGTGTGTGTGCGTGTGTGTGTGTGATGTATAGGAAGTCAAACAGCCTACTGAACACGGCGATGACCAGAATGTTTCTCAACAAGCCTGACTTGCCAGTTGATGCTGCAAGTTACAGCATGCAAGATGAACCACAATAACACCAGGTTCATTTTGAACCAGTCACACATGCACACGCACACACGAGACGCAGTGGATGACGAGGGTTAGCAGCAGTCTTCATCACTGAGTCAGTGGAGGACGTGTTAGTGTGAGAGAAATGACAAAGGAACTGTAAAAAGAGGGAATAACAGCGACAAACATGTGAGGAATGGAAACAAATGACGAGAATAAAACGCCACAGTCCGTCCAGGTGCAGACGGACACACAGAGCAGCCACAACCTGGTGGAAACAGTGAGGTCTTGTTAGAAACCAATGTACGTGTGGACGTACATGAGCTAACAGCCTCTTTTGGGGAATGTGCGCCTCCAAAAATGTGAAAACAGTGTCCAAAAGAGTCAGCGCATTAAGGAAGGCTTCACTGTTCATTTGTGAAGAAATGAAACATATTTTTGAGTCCAGGAGTAAATACTTGACTTGTGTATGGACTACTGTATTTTTATATTATTATTATTTAATAAATACTGCTATATTATACAGAACATTGGGATGAGGCAATATTTTACTGTTAATCCAGAAAGTGACAGAAAGTCCTCACACAAGTGGTTTGTGTTGTGATAATAAGGTCAATAGCAATTATGATAAACTACCACAACGTGACCTTACGGACAATGAGGCCATAATGGATGACTCTTTTGGGTCACGTGAATATTCAATGAAAGGGAAACATGCTAACGTCAACACGGACACAGATGTACGATCGCCGCCAGGCCTTCTCGGGGGCTGAAGGAAGTGGAGGAGGCACTTACATCACAGAGGAAAGCAGAGTTAGAGTCCCCAGGGAGCAGTTAGTATGACAGTGTGGTTCTGGACAAGAACACAGCGGACAGGAAGGAGCAGAGGAGGAAGGGGGTGGGGGGGGAAGAGGGGAGAATATGTTAATCTGAAGAAACCGGGGAAGAGGAGAACGAGGGCAGCACCGCGTCCTAACTGCCTGGTTGGGTCACATCCGGGGACACGCACACACACATCTACACAGTTGTACTGGATTATATTAGAACTAGAATGATTTCCAGTCTGACGTTAGCTTCATTTAATGACTTCCTGTTCTCTTGCTGTTGTGTCAGAAACATACTGTGGGAGGCTGCTAAAAGCCGACACTGTGTAACATTACACACTCTTTCATGGGCTAATAGATGATGTTTTAATATCATTATTATCATTATATTATCAAAGTATAGGAGAAACTCTAGAGGTGCAAATAAAATACATTTTACTAGTTGAATACTTACTGTATGTACAGTTACATATTTGAGTACTTAGTAGCCTATCCATATTCATGTCAAGCAGTACAATATATACAGTAGTTTCTATAGTTGTGTGCCCTGACTGCACCGATTGCGCTTGTTATTACAGAATTATTATGAACCCTGCATCGCTAGACTGGGGCTGTGTTTGTTTTTCTGCTCTGGTTGATGGCTCACTTATGACAGCATAGTTACTGCTTGACGCTCAGCATTTGTTGCCACGCAGCAGTTAGGACACGGTCTAACCCATCACACCAGAGGCCCAGGTGGTGGCTGTGCCATACGGTGATCCACCACACAGGTAGTATCACACACCCAGTTAGTGTAGACCTGCAAGAAGCAGCCATTGGTCCCAGCACTGGGCAGATTATACATAAACACGCAGCAAGCTAACTAGTGATGCTACCAGTCTGTTATCACTATTCATAATATCATTTTATAAGCAAAGAAGAGGTTCACAGTTCTAAAAGCTACAATAAAGTAAATAAATGAATTATTAAATATATACATTTGTATATAGTCGGTGTTCACACACTGATATGTTGCATGCTAAGATACTATTATTTTATTACTGGGTTGACATCGTGACTATCACAACAGTACCTTCAAGACAAAGCCTAGAGCATAATGCGTTAAAAAATACAGTTTGCTAAATATGAATGATGCATACGTACATATCAGACAACTGGTGTGTTTTCATCTACAGCGGTAATGGCCTACATTAGTGATTTCCCAAACCATCCAGCTTCTGAATTGAAATGGACATTTTATTATTAATATCAGTACAAAGACCCTACTGTAACTATCCACCTGAGATGGTAGCAGCTGCTAAGAGATATTTACCTTTCCCATACAGTGTTTACTAACCATAAAAGTGTATGTAAAATAATGATTATAATTGTATGATGCTCATAAATTATTATTGGGTATATAACATTACTAGCTAACAATACATTACTAACTCACCAATTACAGTACCAGTAGAGGCATAAATCAAGTTTCAGGGATCCTTGGCGGTGGCGCAAACACAAAGGCAATAACGGCCAAGCAACAAGAAAGTGACCTAGAACTAGAACTAAAAGAGCCTCTATTTAATGAACTGCAGTATGAGTTATAGCCAGAAACAGTAACGTATTCATTTTACCATCACCATCAGTCAGTGCTTTCAATCTAGGGAGAAAAACATGCTGTTATCCTGTGGCCTACTGAGAGCACCTGATCATCATCATCATCATCATCATCACTTTCACACAACTAGTTCTCTACGAAAGTGTCAGGAGAGACTGTGATTTAGGGTTGGGGGCAAAACAATAATGTACAGACGCGCAAGAGAACGATCTCAGGAGTTAGATGTGTTTGTGTAATGGCCCATACGACTAGTGCATGTACCTCCATGCAGACAGGCTGTCCTCTGTCTGAGGCGTCTCTGCCGTGGCTGCTGGACCTCCTGTCTTCTCTGAAGGCCTGCTCCAGCAGCTTCTTGTTGAGGATGCGAGCCGTGTTCTCCGCCAGCGTGTATCCCGGGGGGGCTGACAGGTCCTGCCGCCCGCTGCCCGCCTCCTGCGGCTCCCCTATCAGCTGCACGGGGCTGGGGGAGCGCCCCCTGGTGGTCCTCAACAAGTCCTGCGTGCCGCCGCCCGCCGCCGGCCTGGGATCAGCGCTGGGAGGCGCGGCGGCGGTGTGGGCGGGGCTGTGCTCCGGGGTGGCCCGGGAGCGGCTTGGGGACCGGGCGAACTTCTGTGGCGCGTCGTAGGCGGCGACGGGCGTGTGGTCGATGATGTTGAAGAGGCTGGAGAGGCCGTCGGTGATGGTGGCGTGTACGGGGCTGTCGCGCGTGGTGGTGGAGCGCGCCCACGCCGATTCGCTGTTGCCCTTCGGGGGGGCGGGGCTGGGAGGGGGGGCCGGGGGCGCGGGGCCCCGGCCGGGGCAGGCCGCCTCGGCCTTGCCGGAGGTGGATGACCTGCGCTGCAGCTTGGGAGAGCCGTACTTGGGCGAGCAGCATGGACGCTCGAACTTGGCCTGGATCCCCGGGGAGTAGGGCGCCTTCCGCAGGCTGCGAGAGGGCGAGGACACGGGCGTGGAGCCCCCCCCGCCCTTGGGCGTCAGGCAGCGGTGGGGGCTGCTGCTCAGGGCCGTCTGCAGGCCCACGCTGATGGTCTGGGTGGTCTGCGTGCCGCGGGTGGTCACGCCTGCCGTCTGGCAGGCGGTGTCGCGGAGCAGGCCCATGCGGCCGGAGAAGGCCACCTCCTTCATGTCGTCGCTCAGGTTCCTGGAGAGCTGCAGGTGGTCCAGAGGGGACGCGTAGCCCACCACGGGGCCCGCAGGAGGGGGCTGGACGCACGGCCACCGCCCCCCGCCGCCGACAAACACCTCCTCGGCCCCGCCCTCGCCCCGGGACGCTCCCCCTTTGGCGTACAGGAAGTCGGGCTCCGGGGGAGCCGGGGAGCGTTCGGGGCTGTGGAGGACGTGGACGCCGCAGAGCTCTGCCCCCAGCCCCGCCCCGCCAGCCCTCAGCGGGGACCGGAGGCGGTGCTCTGGGCTGCTCAGGGTGGCGGTGGTCAGGGTGGCACTGGTGGTCAGGTACCAGGAGGGGTTGGGGAGGGGCTCCGGGGGTCTGTCTGCCCAGCGGTCCTGGCCAGCGCCAGGGGGCGAGGGGAGCTCCCAGCCCCTGCTGTGGAACTCCTCGATATACTTGAGATCGTCCGGGGAGAGTGGCGGGGTGATGTCCTCCCGGTCCCGGTCGCCATGGCGACTCTTGTCGGGCAGAAACGGAGAGCTGTCCATCAAGCGGTGGAAGTCGCTCATGGAGCACACCGACTTAGCTCTGTGGACGACACACACACACATACACACACACACGCACAGCCCCACACACAGGACGGACACACACACACACACTGCATCAACAACAAGGCAACAGCTACTGTATCTCACTACTGAATAATACAGCTGCATCTAAAAGAGACACGCAGGAGAGATAGCAGGCAGCTTATTATTAGAACTTGCAGGTACTGCATGTTGACTGTTTAGCGTGAGTTAAAAAAAAGTATCCTTTGCAGAACACGTATCCACGTTGTTTTGGACTGTGTCAGCGTTTTAATGAAGTTACCTGAGCAGATTCCCTCCGCTCAGCTCCTCCTCTGGGAAGGCAGGAGGACTCTCTCGCCCAGAGATCTCATTCAGTGCCTGGAACACAAACATGTTTAGAACATCCGGAGCTGAAAATCCACCGGCCTGCAGCAGTCCACAAACCCAACGCACCCCAGCCGCAATGGACTAATCACTAATGCACTGTGGCTGTGGGAAGAGGGTATACATGGGTCTTTATTTCTAGAGAGTTCTTGTGGACTGAGAGCCTGATATGATGCTGCTGCCTGTTATTAAATGTGTGTCATGCTTTTTCCGACATTCACCTGCCCTCAACACTAAACCATTAAATTATTATACAGATAAAACAACAACAATAACTTAAATGCATATTCATGTATGGATAATATCTGCAATATAAAAATAATTATTCCAAATAAACTACATAAAACCATTTAGCTATTTAAAACTAATGTATGTACAACTGTTATATGTGAGATCATATACTGTGTGTCATGACTGTCTCCTGGGCTGTCCCTGTGTCTCTCTGCCTGCACTTCCCCTCCCAACCTATGGATGTCCTCGCTGTCTCCCCTGCTCCATGTGTGTTTGCCTCACCTGTCCTCAATCTGTAATCACCCCTTCATGTGTTAAATACCCTGTTTTCTGTCTGCCCTGTGCTGGATCATTTGTCTATATTTCTTTGTCTAGTCTCGTCTGTGGTTTTTTTTTTTAGTTCTATTCCACAAACCTGTCATTAAACCTTCATACCAACAATGTCCTGCCCTTGGGTCCTCACTACCACCTCCGGATGTAACAATATGTGAGATCATGGGTATTTAATTGGAACATTAAAGATCATATGACCACTCTACGGCACTCTAACCAAATGGTGATCTTTAGAGAGCCACCCCCCCCTTCCCCCCAGAAACCAGAGTTACCAGTCTAACCAGTCTATAGAGGCTATGCTCCTCTCGAGGGGGCGTATTACAGAAACTGAAAAAAAAAGTGTGAAATCCTACCATATCTCCATTGAGGATTACATGTAGGATTACTGGTATTACAGAAGCATGTTTCCTACCAGCACTTAGGAAAGAAATCCATAATTAATTTAGGATTGGAATGTATCCATTAGAGAAACGTTAGGAATCCTAAAGTAGGATGGCATACCCTGTCCTAAATTCAAAATATGGCAGAATGACTTGTGTTCTTCAGATCGGACAAGCAGTCAGTTTCTGTAGCACAGCCCCATGAGTCATCACTGTCCAGGAGACCCACATGGTGTCTACCTCATTCATGCAAGGGAACCTCTTGTCCCGCTCCAGTCTGGAGGGGGGAGGGACCTCCAGGCCCCCCAGGGGGTCCAGAGACAGCGCGTCCAAGAACAGGTTCTCCACTGGGCCCCTGAGCCTGGCCACAGCCCCCTGCTCCTCTCCCGGCGCGTCTGAGTCCGAGAAGGACCGCGTGGCGGGGCCGCAGGAGGCCCGCGTGGACCGGGGGGAGCGAGGGGCGCTACAGGGGCTCTCCTGGGGGAAGAACACACCCCTGTCCTTCCCATCAGGACCCTCGCCCCGACAGCTGTTCAGCTCCCTCTGCATCTGCAGGAAGACGTTGATATACGTGTATCAGCCATGTACTCTATGGGCAGGCTTCTCTATGTGGACTGCTAAAGGACACACCCATGCTGACATAAGACACCGTGCATGGAACTGCTGTTGCATGAAGCAGGGTGTGTCACTCTTCTTGCACTAATGTCCACTGTGGCCCTCAAGTGGTTTCACTTTCATTCAGAAATCGGGGGGGGGGGGGGGGGGGGGGGG
>JAODUH010000009.1:30856-43036 GCA_027564835.1 Typhlichthys subterraneus | reverse complement strand
TGTCATATGTCCGTGTTGTGGTTGCTGCCTGCTACTGGCAAGTGCACCGGGTCATTTTGACCCATAGGACAGCGCGAAGGTTCATATTTTTTTCATTAACTATTGATATCCACATACACCGATCACCCAGGTACAACAAAAAATCATCCCGCTGAAAATAATCTCTCAATAATGCAGTTTTAAGATGGTATCAATAAAACACAATCAGTTACTCTATATACAAAAACTATGTATAACTTTTACAAATTGTACAACCTTTGTACAGTTAAGGAATGACAGGCGTGCAATGTATGAGTGGCATTATGTGGGTGTTGGGCTCTCAGCTTGAAGTTTGTTGGTTCAAACCCCGGTGTTGACCTACCTGTAAGCATCCTTGAGCAACCCTCTAACTGCTCCCGGAGGTTGGTCGCACCTTGTATGGCAGCAATCACCATCGGTGTATGAATGTGTGTGTGGCTGGGTGAATGTCAGGCAAAATACTGTAAAGCGCTTTGGATAAATGTGCTATATAAGAGCAGTCCATTTACAATTATGGCAGAACATGGAATAAATTAATGGACAATAAATAAAAAAAGCTAAATCAATTGCCTGCTGTACAGGGACTATGGGCAAAGTGGAGGAGGGGTTTTCCTGTTGGGAAAAGCTGTCCCGGAGCTTGTTTTGTTTTTGACTGGATGTTTGTGTACCTTCTGCCTGATGGCAGCAAGTAAACCGTCCATGGCATGGGTGGTGATCCATCTGCTCCTCCTCCTCCACCTCTGTATGGTCCTGCAGTGATGGCAGGTCAGACCTCGTTAGGCGCTCTTCTGATTTAATCATAGAAAGAAAAGCCTTTCTGGCCCAGATAAACCTCTGTGGGGTTCTTATGAGTGTTCTGTGCCCAGATAAACCTCTGTGGGGTTCTTATGAGTGTTCTGTGCCCAGATAAAGCAGCAGCTGATGCCAACGCGGCGGCCTGGGCAGCCTACTACTCCCAGTACGGCCAACAGCCTCAGGCGCCAATGACGCCCGCCGGTGGAGCCCCCGGCACGTCGCAGACCAACGGCCAAGGTAAGCCCCTCCCCTTCCCCCAAGCAGGTGCTGCCCCCACCGAGAGCATAGCGTAGCTGGTGCCCCCAGACAGCTGTAGGGCCCACCCCTACCCCCCCTCCTTGGTGCCTAGAATGGTGACCAATCACATTGTACCGTCTTTAACAGGTGAGCTGCAGGCGCCAGGTCAGAGCGGACAGGCAGATTACACCAAGGCCTGGGAGGAATATTACAAGAAAATGGGTATATAACTGTAGTCCAGTGTCCTGCTTACCAGCCTTCTGACCAGTGTGAACACAAACGCAGGCAGGGGCTCCCCTCTGCCTGCCCCGCTGTTCGCACTGCCCGCCCCGCTGTTCGCACTGCCCCCCTCTGAGCCAGCAAGAGTAGCTTATGAAGCCTGCCACAGGGCTCTTACTGTGAAGCCTACCGCAGGGCTCTAAATGTGAAGCTGTCCTGCACACCAATGAACTGCTGCTGTGTAGTTTGCTGTTGCCTAGTAACGTGTCATAGAAGGGCTAGTGTAGGGCTCCAGACTGACCGACATGTTGTTCAGTTAGAAGCTCACATGGTCGTCTTGGTGACACAAGTGTCACTTCTTCACTGGCTCAGGCGGTCTCTTCCTGCAGCGCTCATCAGGTGCTGGTGATGAGCGCTGCCTCGCTGCACAAGGCCTCTGTGGCTCTGGCCATTATTGTTGACCTTGCGGTTCAGACAAGCCATCGGTAATTACATGTGCATTGGTGTGGCGTTTATTAATATAGCGTGACTCTGCTTCTACGATGTTCCCATTGTACGAGGTGGGGTACAGACATTCACCATGTGGGTGACAGTCTTTACCGTGCTAAAAGAGAGACAATTTTGCTGCCGTCAGTCTTGACATCAATGCATCCAATCGTGTGCTGGTGCATCCAGCCTTAATAGCTCCCGGTGGTAGGGTTGGTCTGGAGCCCTGCAGCGGTCACCTTGTGTTGCTGTGTCTGATACATTATGTGTTTCCATGGTGCCCTTCAAGTGTTTTCTCTCTGTAGGCCAACAGAGCCAGCAGCCCCAGGACTACACCAAGGCCTGGGAAGAATACTACAAGAAGCAAGGTGAGTCCTGCTAGTTGCACTGGAGCCCCACTGGAGGCTGAGCCCCTGGTGGGGGCGGGGCTGGAGGCTGAGCCTCTGGTGGGGGCGCTGGAGCCTCTGGTGGGGGTGCTGGAGCCCCACTGGAGGCTGAGCCCCTGGTGGGGGGGTTTGAGCCCCACTGGAGGCTGAGCCCCAGGTGGGGGCGGGGCTGGAGGCTGAGTTAGTTTGATTCAACATTAAAGACGATTAAAGCGGCGTCCCCCCCTCAGTGTACCCTGTCAAACTGACAATATTGGGTTAACGCGACGGCTGGTCCGCCCATGCAGAGTATGAATGTGGTGGCTGTGTCCACGGGCAGCTGTGCTCCTGCTGCGCCCCCTGCTGTGGAGCTGCTGCCATCACAGCTGCCCCAGAGAGAAATGGAAGGTTTCTGTCCCGCCCCCGTCAGAACAGGGGGAGGGGTCGTTCCCCTTCTCACAATAGCGCTAGTCAGCTGAGCTCCTGTGTTGGCATGGTTGTGCTGGAATTGTGTAGTCTTGTGAGTGACTGTGCTAAGAGCCAAGCAGCTAGCCTAACTGTGTGTGTGCGTAGCATGCCGAGCAGCTAGCCTATCTGTGTGTGTGTGCGTAGCATACCGAGAAGCTAGCCTAACTGTCTGCGTAGCATGCCGAGCAGCTAGCCTAACTGCGTGTGCGTTGCAGGCCAAGCAGCTAGCCTAACCGCGTGTGTTAGCGTTGCAGGCCAAGCGGCTAGTCTAACCGTGTGTGTGTGTGCGTAGCATGCCAAGCAGCTAGCCTAACTGCGTGTGCGTTGCAGGCCAAGCAGCTAGCCTAACTGCACGTGTGTGTGTGTGCGTTGCAGGCCAAGCGGCGCCCCAGGCTGCCCCTGCAGCGGCAGCCCAGCCCGGTGGCCAGACGGACTACAGCGCTGCGTGGGAGGCGTACTATCGTCAGCAGGCAGCGTACTACGGCACGGCCAGCCCTCAGGGCATGGGCGCGGCCCCCCAAGCCCCCCAGGTACGCCCCCGCTAAGACCCCCATGTTGGTGTCTCATGCGTAACCTCTCTCCTCAGGACCGGCCCCTGGAGCTGTTCGCTAACTCTGCTTCTCCCACAGCTGCTGGAGATGTGATGTGATCTGCTGTTAACATGCAATGTATTCTCTATGTATTTCTTCTGCACAGGGCCAGTAATGTGAAGTGGACATAAAGTAAATGAAACAAATCCTTTGTTAAATGTTTGGATGCAGACGCCTTGATGAAGATCTTAAATTTCCTTGGTTTGAAAGTGTTTCACACAGATGGCAGATACCAGCCAGCACCTCCTTTTTTTTCTTTTTTTTTTCCTTTTGTTTTTGTTTTTCTTGTAAATGCTTTTGCTTTTAGTGATATGGTCATTCCAGCCTTGTATCTACATGCAATGTGGTTAGATTAATGTTTGAGACTGTAGTCATTACCATGTACATCATCTCAGTTTTTAAATTCTATTTGCCTGTTTTTGCAATAAAACAAAATGAAACCTCGTGTGTTGGTAAGTTGGGGTGGAAGAACAACGTGTTGAATCTTTGTCTGGTTGTTGGATTTATTTGAAGGCACCTGTAAGATGAAGGCCATTTCTCTTATGGTCCATAAAGGCTAACCCAAAGTTACGCTGTCCTGACGCTCTCCAACTGTCTACAACTCCTGGTTTTTGTCTTAGTTTTGCTCCAACCAATATCTGACCAGTGTGCTGCTGTTCTGCAGCCAGGTTAGAATTGTGCATTACCTGCGTGGTGGCGTTGTCATGTGACCCGGTTTGCTGACTTCCTTGCGTTAGTCTGCCATGTGTTCCTTGATAGACCCTTCCTCCCCTACAGGTCAGGTTAGAGAAGCGGTAAGCACGTCTGTATCTTCACATGTTCATTAGAAAACATGGCTGCAACAAATGTTGCCTATTTTTAGTGTTTGTGTTCTTTTGCAGGACAGGAAGGTAAAGTGTCAATGTATCAAATATTCATTGCATTGAAAAGCTTCTCTCCCCTTTCAACCCAAATGTCATGCAATTGTTGAGACTTTTTAAGACGTTTTTTGATACTATAATGGAATTGCAAAGTGGTTTTTGCTCTGCCCATTCTGTTAGTGTTTAACCAATATAAGAACAGGCAGACTCACCTGAGCCCTCCACCTGTAAGTACAACCAGAGACACAAGTATTTAAATGCTTGTATGTAAAAACTGTAGTATTGTCTCAAATATTGCTATTCTTCCCTTTATGTTTTGGGTAAGTATACATGTTTTTGAGGGGAGGAGCAGTAGTACTGCAGGGTACTACTACTGCAGTACTACTGCAGCTGGTGTTTTGAGACTGTTGCATTTCTCTACCACAACTGACTGCATTCAGATGCTTAACCTGTACAGTATGTCCAGATGGCTTCTTTGCTCTAGCTTTTATTTGTAGGCAGCAATTGAATTTCAGTCAGATTTTGTTTAATCATTTTGAGCTGAAGTTTGGATGTTATACATTTGAGCTGTCTGTCTTGGTAGGAACTATACAAGGCTTATAATGTAGATTGTGCATTCTGATCATCTGATGTGCCATTGTTCAGTTACATGATTGTCTTTAAATGCTAATTATTGCCAGAATATTGCAACTTCCTTGAACTGCTTTCAGAAAGATGATGGTTGTAGAATGTGGCTAATCTGTTTCTAAGGAAGCATATGTTTGACTAGCTCAGAGAACCGTTAGCGCTGTTGAGTCCATGCATGCATGACTGCATTGTTCACTGATGGCATACGGCAACATCTGACCTTTGCAGTGCCACCCCAGACCTTACCCTTAGGTTCTGCTGCAGTTACACAGGTAAGCAACCTTGGACAATGTACCTGCTTACCTGTGTCGTTACATGCCTCAATGCATTCTGATTAGTGTTGTACAGATGTTGACTAGTCATCGATACATAACCTGCTCTCATCATGAATAACTTGCATGGTATGAGATGTATGAATTGTGATTGAGGGTCGGACGTCCGATAAACTGTTTGTAGGACTGATTTAGCCCAACTTAAAGCAATTTTTACCTGTTTAGCTTCACTGCTTATATTGATAGCCTGTGTTCTAAGGCAACATGTCTGTTTTAGAGAACCCTGACAGATATTGCATGCTGTGTTCTCATGTAGCCAGAGGGTGGCGCTGTGCTTTGCCAGCAGACCATAAAACAAGTGTATTTTTTGTGATGTTTACTGGGCCCAACATGCAGTGCTAAATCTCCTGTTGAAACCCGCTGCCTTCACTTCTTACACAGTGATGGAGGAGGCTGCAGCTTAGCTGCTAGTAGGCCTGCTAGTTTCTCCCTAGCCACTGCTGAACGTACTGCGTTCCACAGCTCCACACACTCAGGTAAAACACAATGACATTTAAATTGTGTGATTGCTAAATGTTTGGGGGGGGGGGGTGTCCACAGATCACTGTTTACATCTATTATAGTGTGTTCACTTAAGCGCTTTCTCTATTTGCCTTTCTCCTGTTAATTAGTAGCTTCTGCATATATAACCATGCTTTAGAAAGTTGGATGAGAACCAGGAACTGTTGTACTTTGCGGCTTAAAAATGTCACTTAATTATCTGATCTTGGCGGTAAATGTTGGAGCACGGGGTCTTGTATTGGTTGACATCTTTGGGTAGTGGAGGTGGTTGTAAGATCCAGTTTTAGTTTCCACAGTTTGTGGGGGGTGTATAAGGCAAATGGGTTGAATGGTTTCATGTGCTGTGTATATTAAATTTATTCTTTTGGCACTGTTTTGCATTGATATGTCACTTAATAAAACTGTAACAAATAAACGGTGTTTTCTTGTTTTGGACAAACCGCTTCTGCAAATAATTTTTTACTAGGTAACTAACACCTCTGTTCAGTTTATAAATATAGTAAGACAAGGATACGGCAGACCTGTTCCCATATGGTCCAACTTAAAGTTATTAAACATGCCCAACAGGGGATTAATATGCTGGCATTGATTAATGTAATACATGACGTGCGTTGCTGTAAGCTGTTGGACAAAAACCTTGGGATGGTTTAAGGTTCCTTGAGCAACCAAAGTTCCTCCACATAACACGGGGTTCTTCCAGCACCTCAATGCCATCACAATGGTAGGCCTGTTACTAGGGCAACATGAGCCTCTGCCATTACAATGGTAGGCCTGTTACCAGGGCAACAGGAACCTCAATGGTAGGAAACAAGCTTTCTCACAAGAGTTCAACCAGTTCACATTGCATAACTGGTCAAGGTTGGAGAAGCATCATTATTGGGGAGACATTTAACAACAGACAAAGCAGGGTTACCAACGTGTCACTTTATTACTGGCTGACTAGTTAGTCTCGCCTCTTGTTCATTAGCACTGCTTCACATAAGCAGCTGCTGAACGTCGGATGCATATTACGGTATATCTATTGGCTGCTAACATGGAGAGCCGACGTCCCTTCCGCGTTATGGGACCTTGGGTTGGGAAAAACGTGTATAGTCAACGGCTAGAATAACATTTTTAGATCCCGTTTGAATTGTGACACGAAGCACATATGTTTGACTATTTAAAATAACTAGTCGAGTCAAAGTCTGTCGTTCATTTGTTAAAGTATAAGTCTGAAAATATGTAATTAGAACAACAAACCCCGTGTCGCGTAGTGTTATGACGTCGCACCACAATCATCAAGCCGAAGACAGCATTGTTTTGTGACGTATGTTGTGCGAGACGAAAGCTGTAGTTCACAGCGGCTAGGCACCAAACTAAATATCACTTTAGTCTCACAACAAACTCCAACATTTTTCATTTTAACAATTGTCTTTTATATAGACGTGTACTTCGTGTCACAAATCAAACAGGATCTAAAAATAATTGTATTCTCGCCGTTGACTACCATACATATTTTTTCCAAGCTGAGGTCTCATATACGCGCATGCAATGATGGCGCAATGCTTTTTAACTTTTAAATAAACAGCCTGGTTTTATTGAAATGTAAGTTTTATTTGATATTCAGTGATTTAACTTCTTAGTGAATCGTCCACTAGATGTCACTAAATGCTTCGTGCACTCGCAGCTGTCTGTAAACAAAACAGGCGCTTCTTGGATTAAAACGCACACAGGATGTATAATTTGTGGTTAACTCTGGTGAGAATGTTAACATGAGGATAAATAAATCCCATCACTCTTAAAGATAAGTGATTGTAAATTAACGTCAAATTTTAGTTAATCTCATGGTCCACTATTTGACCGTTCTGTGCGCTGAAAGATGAATCGGGTGTTTCTGTAAAGCACCCCCTGGCTCTGTAAGGTGCAGACCGCACCACACCTGTTTTTGAATGTCAAATTAAAATAAGTAGTTCTCTCACCCACGGCTTTTGCCTACAGATTTTAATTCACTCAATTAATAAACCTTAAAAGTAAAGCTCGGTTTTAAACAAACCCGGGATTTTCTGTCCAATAACCGGAAGTGGGCGTGGCCATGGCAACAACGGGCAGCGCAGTGTGAGCGGGCGGCTGACAGCGTCGGCCTTTACACCGCTACAACATTGACATATGCTGGATTATCCGGACTATCTGTACAATCCTGAGTCTCTGTCGATTCTGTTGCTTCGCCGTGCAGGTAAGACAAGTCTAACCCCCCCCTGGGATCTGTTTAGGCACCACGTAACGCGACGCTAGCAGGCTAGCGATCTATTAGCTCCCGAGACAGCTACGTTAGCTAGCACAGCCGTCTGGCCGGAGAACAGCTTGGGTACCGGTACCGTTTCTGTCCGGCTGATGGACGGACAGACAGACAGACAGACAGACCCGCCTTATCACCGCAGCCTAGCGGATGGTCAGCCCGTGACGTCACGTCACACCTAGTTGCTATTCACGCGAGCACCGTATCGGCCTATTGACAGACGCCACCATTATTCGTTATCAACACTATTCTATCATGCGTTCCCTTACCATTAACCATAATGACGGTATGAGCTAGAAGGTATTCCACCGTGCGGTGGTATTACCCATGTCCTTCCTATGTCGTGTGAGGCCCACAGCTCTGCTCGTTCCCTGCTGCTGTGCGTGAGGAGCATGAAGAGGCGTCTGTCTTACAGCCGCTGCAGGTGCAGCACAAGTGACTGGCTACATCAGAACTGTGGTGAACAGCCGCGTTGTTCTAGTCAGCTCTAGCAGGGCAGTCATAACATCATTAGTAGCCTGTTAACAACACAGCTGTTAATTGAACACTGGAATGATCAGGTTATTCTAAGGACTGTTATTGGTGGACAATGCTATGTTTGAAAGTGCGCGCTCCTTCGACATGCAGGAGAACTGCAGAGACATATCTGCAGTGCAAACCAGCTCTTATTGATACACAGATGCAGCTGAGCAGAGGAATCACTATTGATTGTCACATGACCTCATTCATCCTGGTTTTGCATTCCAAGGAACACCAATATTGTTACAGATGCTAATCACCCGCTATTGACGAAATGGCAGTAATTTATGTATATTTGTGTGGTTATATATCTTTATGTATCCCGCCACACTTAAATGAGAGATTGGTTTAGTCAGTAGACAATGACTCTCTCACACACATCTAACACACACAGACAGCTCATGTTTCTGCCATCGATGTCGAATGTTAAAATGACCAGAGCAGGCCATGTGATGGTATGTACTGAATAGCACTATAGGCAACATGGCACAGGGCCATGTGATACTAATAGTATGTACTGAATAGCGCTATAGGGCCATGTGATACTAATAGTATGTACTGAATAGTGCTATAGGCCATGTGATACTAATAGTATGTACTGAATAGTGCTATACACAACATGGCACAGGGACTGCAGGCTGGCGGATGAGGCACCAGATGGGACATGGCCTGCCACACATGGTCCTAGAGACCGTTGTGTTGTGAAACAGTTGTCCAGCTGCCATGGAAACACTCAGCAGGGACAGAGAGCCACTCAGTGGTGCTGGTACCCTGCCACCTACAGCTCCCAGGAGGAATGTGGATGTAGGCCGGTCCTTTGGCTGAGTGCCTGCAGGACTCCATGTAGGCCTGGGCGATTTGGCCTAAAAATAATTCTTGATTATTTTCAGTATGATAGACGATAACTATTAAACATTTTTATTTTCTTCAAATATTACTCTGTTTTGTTTATTAAAAATATGCCATACTGTAACCTATGCCCTACAGTATGTGCAATATCAACAAATACCTGAAGTTAAACTAAATAAAGCTGGTAGGCAGTGATTGGAGAAACATCCACATTAATATAATTCAACAAATATTGAGTGGTTATGTCTGTAGTATGTCTGTGTATGATAGGAGAAATATGCAGACTTTAATACTAGCTACCATTTCTACAATAGGTGGTGTAGCCTATACAGTGAATTTGAAAAATATAGCCCAATAATAGGTATAACTTAATATACCTACACAGAGCCAATTATAGCTAGTATAACAGTAAAGGTGCTTGTATTGTCATACACATGTATAGCTACTGTATATAACTATACAGAGCCAATTATAGCTAGAATAACAGTAAAGGTGATTTTATTTGTCACATACATGTAGCGAAATTCATCCTCTGCATTTAACCCATCCCTCAAGGGAGCAGTGGGCAGCCGCTGTGCAGCGCCCGGGGACCAACCCAGATAGAAGCCAGTGTCACTAGGAGAATAGCCTAGTGTTACATGGCCTATACAAGGCTTAATGCAAGCAACTACAACTATAATCGGAAATGGCTACAGTACATATCACAGCAAGTTAATTCCAACCTATATCATAACAGATATTAGACAAACGATAGTGTAATGAAAGGAATAGGCTGAGACTAGAGATTAGCGACACAAAGATTTTAGAATAATAGAAAAAGAGTATTGTAATGCATTTCAATGGAGCAAAAATGGAATGCTCCTCTGGTCTGTGGGTGTGTCACCATGGCATGTTGCTGTGGAGCTGACGGAGGCACCTGGACAGCTACATCTACCTGCATGGGCTGGATCAAATAGTGTCGCGAGACCATCCTGATCTCACAAGCTTCAGTTTCACTTCGCCGCAAGAGTCTTAACAGACACAGGTTTATCTCAAAGCAGTTCACTGCAGGAATACCGTTGTGGCCTCAGATTGATTGTCTGTCCTGAATTAATGTTGTATACTCAAAATACCCATTAGATAACTAATGGGCATAGTGCCATGGACCATAGAGAGCTAGGTTGTTATGGTCTGCATAAACGGTGAGAAGTCCCCCCCCCCTCCTTCCAAACATCGAATGCGGAATTGCCGCCCATTTATTTTTATTTCATGAAAATGTACCTTTTCCAGTGTCTACAATGCATTTGTGATCAGTTGTATCTGTATATACAGTATGAATATTGTGTGTGTGTGGTTTCTTCCCTTCCTGACAGACCATTGTGTGAGCAATGCTGTCTGGGTCTAGCAGCGCCTGTGTGCACCTGGAGTGTGTTGGGCAGATCACCAAGGAGGACCTGATTCATAAATCACACGTAAGACCCGCTAGTTCTTTGTTGTCACTTATGTACAGGACTAGTGGTTATTGTTGTTGAGTTATCGTACTGCTGTATTAATGTAGAACAAAGTATGTACAGTGGAGTCTGTCTGTCTGTCTGTCTGTCCATGAGACATTGACCTGTCTCATTACTAGGGCACCATCAGACCACAAGCCAATTTAGGAGCATTAATTCATGGCATTAATATCCTTAATGGTAGTTGTCTTGTGAGTGATTGTAACACTGAATAAATATAATCTATTTCATGTCATTCTTATAGTTAAACACTGAATACATTTCTCTCTCCAGGGCCAGTGTCAATAATGTGTTTGTGTTTCTCTCTCCAGGGCCAGTGTAAAGACTGCAAAGTTGGTGGACCAAATCTGTGGGCGTGTCTAGAGGTGTGTTCAGCACCTCTGCGTGATTATGTTAATTAGGTTAATGTCTGCATGATTCTGCATTGTTAATTAGGTTAATCACACACTGGAAATGTATTGTACTGTTTAACTCCACACCCTGTAGTGGAATGCTGTGGAGTAAATGAGTTCTAATTCTAATAACTCATTATGATGCTCGTTATGATGCTATTACTATTATGAACTATTATGATGTGGTAGGAGCAGAGGAGGTTGTTAGGTCCCCCTGGTGCATGTCCAGTGTCAGTGCAAGATGTCTTTTAAGCATCATTATGCTCTCTGTAGAAACACTGTTTTACTGAGTGTGTGTGTGTGTGTGTGCGTGTGTTTGTGCGTGCGTGTGTGTGTGTGTGTGTGTGTGTGTGTGTGTGTGTGTGTGTGTGCGTGCGCGCGCACAGAGCGGCTGTGCCTACGTGGGCTGTGGAGAGTCCCATGCAGACCACAGCACCCTGCACTCCCAGGTGAGAGATGCCCTGCTCAAGGGAATGTAGGGGAGGGTGTGGGTTACAAGATGGAGGAGAGGACACACACACGCACACGTAATTATAATGCATTGTGACGGTGTGTTCCACCTTCACCTAGTGGACAGCATGTGTTACCACACCAGCTGTGTTTCTTCAGTAGGTGGCGAGGTATGTTACATTTATAACTTTTGGACGGGGAAGTTGTTATATGTCGAGCTGTAATCAGGTTAGGGTTTCAACAAACCCTGTGGTGCTGGTCGCTCCACCACAGGGCCCAGGGTGTGATGAGGCTGGCTCCACCACAGGGCCCAGGGTGTGATGAGGCTGGCTCCACCACAGGGCCCAGGGTGTGATGAGGCTGGCTCCACTGTCATCCTCCTGCAGGAGAGCCAGCACAACCTGACTGTGAACCTGACCACGCTGAGGGTGTGGTGCTACGCCTGTGGCAAGGAGGTGTTCCTGGAGAGGAGGCTGGACCCCCCGGCCCTCCCCTGCACCCCCCCCAGCAGCACCCAGGTGGGAATAACGGAGCAGCGCACTTGAACCTGTAGCTGTTTCGTCAATACCATGACAAATACTTCAGTTTTTCATTTTGTAATTGCATCTTTGTAAGTTTGACTAAGTATAATGTTAGAGTATAATGTATACAGTATATAATAAAGGTAGACTAAGTATAATGTTAGAGTATAATGTATACAGTATATA
>JAODUH010000009.1:11969-22302 GCA_027564835.1 Typhlichthys subterraneus | reverse complement strand
CTATCTGTTACATGCTAGCTGTTAAACACTATCTGTTAAATGCTAGCTGTTAAACACTATCTGTTACATGCTAGCTGCGTAGACACGAGGCAGCATGTGCTCTGATGTCAGCATGTTGCTGGGCAGTGTGTGTGTGTGTGTGTGTGTGGGAGATGGGGCGGAGAGGGGGGAAGATAGAAGAGAGTGCAGAGCAGATAGGAGGTGAGGAGAGGAGAGGAGAGGAGAAAGGAGAGGATAGGCTTCATTCTAATGGATTCTGTTCTCCATTCATTTTGATTTGATTGGATGATAATGTTATTCATTTTAGTTTTTTACTAAGTTGTAGTCTGCGGAATACCATTGTAGCAGTGGTGGCGGGTCCTTTCAGAAGCAGGGAAGCACAAATATGTAGGCTGCAAATATTGCTATTGAAAGTATTGCTATTGAATGAAATCACGGGTGAGCATTAATGTTAAGCCTTTCCTGAAGTAGCCTATGTCCTAGTCAACTGACCTCTCTAGTTAATCTGTTAAACAACATAGTGTCTGCCATGATGCATAAAAAGCAGATAAATTATGTTGCTAGTTATAATCACACAACACAAACAAAACAGGCCTGATAAATTGAAACACCGTCTGGGTGCTGTATCGAGCACTCTCTGGTTTCCTGTATATGAACGTAGCAGAACGTCTGTCAGTGATTGGCTGTTTATTACAGGCCCACCCTCATTGTGATGTCTGCCAAGAATCAAACAGAGAAGCTGACCTTCCAGGCGGGACAAAATTGCCTTAAAGATAGCCTACTGTCCAATTAACACTGAGATGTGTTTTCCATTGGGAAAAGCTCTCATAGACCGCCATTGAAGCTGAGCGTCAAAATGACGCGTTTTGGCTGTTAATTAACGTTAATATTTTCGCCATCGACACAGAGCGCACTTGAATAATGTCTTAGAGTAATCGCCTCTGCATTTTAGTATTGTAATAATACATTAAAAACTACAGATGATGTGAATGACCACATAAATTAGCCTGTGGGATAGAAATTTTCATCTTATATCGTACATTTAAGATACTATAGTATATTTAAAGTAATTACTATGATCATATTTTATTTATTGAGCGTTATTTTCCACATTATTACAGCATGATATATTAGCAATATTATCACAAATAATATCGTAGCAAGATGTTAAGATTATTTCCTAATCCCATGCATTTTATCAGGACACTATTCATATGGCTTATTCTTAAACTTCAATAATAGAAATACATGATCAAATAGTAAGGCCTGTGGTATTCTAAAGATGTGTGTGCGTGTAAAAAGCACACCTGTACACCTTCATGCCTAGCAGGTCTTCTAGAGCCGGCTATGTGATGCAACGTTAAGGTTGTCTGGTCCCCCTGGTGCACCAGGGTGTTAAGGGTGTGTCTGGGACAGAACATCTGCAGGTGTTCTGCAGATGTTCCCAGTGTACCCCAGTGATGTTTCTCCCTCGACAAGGTTTCATTAGCCCTGACGTGAACGTCAATTTTTATTCAATTACTTATTTTTGACAAACGCAAAATATGTACAGTATATATATATTGAATCACACTATTTCATATTAATTACAATTATTTGTTATGTTAATCATCCTGATATGGTAAAGACGTACTACTTAAAGTACAGGTACAGTGTTTAGACCAACAGTGAATACAGTATTGAGAGGGGCAATACTTGGTAGGCCCAAAATGGGGAACTATAGAACTATATGGATCGAACCCCTTCACTCTATCCTTGCTGGGAGTTAAACACCCTAACCATCCCTGATACTGAACCAGTGTAACACATAACCCCCCCCATACTGAACCAGTGTAACCCCCCTCCCCTCCCCCAGGTTCTACGATGTACCCAGCCTGACCTACTCAGAGCCGCTGAGCCATGAGGACCGGGACGTGTCGTACTGGCGGCGGCGTGGCCAGGACTTCAGCATCCTGCTGGACTATGCCGACGGCCGGGAGCTGCGGGCGTCGGCCGGTGCCTGGCGGCCGCAGGCCCTCCTGACACCGGAGGAGCACCGCGCCGAGCGCCACGCCCAGCAGCTCTGGGAGGACATCTCATGGCTGCGCGACCTGGACACGCCCGGCCAGCTCCGGGTGACCGGCGAGAGGAAGTGCCAGAGCCTGGGCACAGAGGAGTGGCGGCCGGCCGTGGGGCTGGACCGGCACCGCCTGCGTACCCCGGACGGCTCCTTCCACCCCCGGACCAAGGCCAAGTCCCAGTCGCTGCCCCGGGTGCTGTCGCCCGAGGGCGCCCGCCGCACAGAGCTGGTGGCGTCGCGGCCCAGCCTGCCGGACCGGCAGAGGGTGAGCAGCACGGTTTTCTCAGGGCCCTACAGCCGCTACGTCTACAGTGGCGCCGCCAGCCGGGAGCGCTGGGGCAGGAGCGCCTGGCCCGGCAGCCACGTGGCGCTGCTGCCGAAGCCCCGCTTCAGCCGGCCGCTGAAGCCGCCGTCCTACGAGATCCACCAGCAGACGCGCGGCAGCGCGGAGATGCTCGCCATAGAGCAGGGCGCCAAGCAGAAGGACCGGCCCATCTACTTCCCCCGAGGCGGGGAGCTGCAGAGGCAGGACTACTTTGCACAACACTCTGCGATCTTCGGCATAGACCCCCCGGGATACATCCCGCCCCCGTCCTACAGGAGAGCGCCGCCCCAGAGAGCAGTTCCGATCCTCAACCGCAACGAGGTGGCGAACCTGAGGTGGCGGAGCGAGGCTCTGCAGATGGCCAGCTCAGATGCCGGCAGGTGGCTCTCCAGACAAGCGGGCTCCTGGCTGGAGCACTACGGGGATCGGGGGGCGCCCTATCGAAAGCAGATACGCTCCGGATACGAAGAGCAGCCGAGCCAGGCACGTTACCTGCCCATCGAGGACCAGAGACTGAGACAAATCTCGGGAGGGCCTGGCGGAAACACTCTCACCGACTCGGACAACATCCGAAGCATCAACAAAGAGATTCCCTGTGCTAAGGTTGTAGGACAATCTAATACACATGACAGTGCCTTTCCGCCCCCGCTGGGGCCAGCTCCCAGCACCGACAGCAGCAATCGATGGTCCAACAGGGGAATCAACAAAGGAAGTGACAGTTTAGCTCCCGAGCAAAGCCGTAGTCAGTTTTTTCCTTCATCTATTTTGGGTAAACCACCTCCGCCCCCGTGCAAGCCTCCCGACCAGGCTGCACCTGAGGTCAAAGAAGAAGTAAAAAAGCCAGAGCCACCTTCCCTGCCGCCGCCGGACCCGCCGGACAAAGACAAAACCAAGAATTTAAAAAAGAAACTTAGCGAGACGATTTTCTGCTTGGTGTCCGTACCCGTCACACCGCAGCCCAGCGGAACTTCGCGCGACCAGAACAACAACGATGAGAAGCCGCCGGACGTGGTGGACAGTCCCAGTGAGAACAAAACGGGTCACTTGACAAACCAAAGTCTCCAAAGCACATCTTCGGCCGAGGCCGAACTGCAAGCACTGACCGGCAGCATGGCCAGCAGCAAGGCGAGCAGCCGGGCGAGCAGCAAGCTGGTGAAGAGGCTGCCTTGCAGACCCCCCAAGATCAACCACTACAAGGAGCTGAAGCTGTCGGGGTCCTGGCCCGCCAACCAATACCGGGATCAGGAGACGCAAACTAGTCCAGAGGCCCGAAAACCTGCCGCTCCAGGACCGGAGAACAAGGAAGCACAAGTAGAGCCGACGCCGCCTGGCGTGGACGACCCGGCCGACGGGGGTGGGGTGGTGAACACGGCCTTCAGCTTCCCCATAACGGGGGTGAAGAGCCTGAAGCTTTCCAGCAACAGCGCCTTCTCCTTGACCTCCACTTTCTCCAACCATCTGAACAAGAGCACATCAGCGACGCCCTGTGTGGAGGAGGCCAAACCGGCAGCGGGCAGCGGGCAGGAGGCCTTCGGACAGTTTCTGTTAAAACCGGCCCCCCAGCGGCCGTGGGACACCGTCAAGGACACCGAGGCTAACAACAAGGAGCTAAAGGATCAGCAGCAGCAGCAGAGCAGCAAGCAGCCCAGTGTCGACAAGTGCATTGAGGACCTCAACGAGGCTTACAAAGACATCTTAGAGCTGGGCACTGCCAGCAATAAAGTCCCCAATGGTTCTGTGCAAATCCCCGAACGCATCAAGATCCGATTAACGTCAGAGCCCCTCAACAAGCCCAGCAGCCTGAGACGCAGCGCGGTGAGCTGGTCCGTGGACCCGGACTACCGTGACGTCAAGAGCGCCTTCTCCAGACCCGCCACCAAGTCGGTCACCTTCAGCAAGCAGTTGAGGGAGGAGAAGCCTGTCCCGCCGCGGGAGACGGGCTTCAGGGAATACAGGGTTGTCTCGCATCTTTCGCGCCGGCGGAGCAGCGATGGGCGGACGGTGAAACTGGACCTGCCGGACGAGCCAATCGAGACGCCGCTCAGCGACTTTGGCCCATCGACGAGCACAGCCGCAGCCGAGGTCCCATGGGCGGACCGGCAGCCCATGCAGGACGCCTCCACCCTCACCAGCCCCCCCGACTATGAGGACATATGCCAGGCGTTGCGGCAGTCCCGAGACCCGACCGATGCTGCCAAAGCCTCTGCCGGTGGCTCCAGGACCGGCGATGCGGAGCCTCCCCGCGACCCCGCTGCAGACTCACCGGAGGAGTGCCCCATCTGCAAACGGGAGCTGGAGAACCAGCTGAGACAGGGGCCGCTGCCACCGCTCCACGAGGAAAACAGCTCAGACAGCTCAACAAATCAGAACGGGAGCCCGCCACAGTGTCCCGCGTCGGAGAGCCCTGCCGAGGACGCAGCGGTGGCAGAGCCCCTTCGGTCCAGCCCCAGCCCCCCTGGGTCAGACCAGAGGCCGAGCACGAGGGAGCAGCACTCTGCAACCACACAGGATCACCTGGAATGTGCTGGTGACTCAGAGTGCGCTCCCCCAGCAGACCGGAAGCCTCTCTCTCCGCACGAGCCTACCGAGAGACAGCTGGGGCAGACCTCTGTCGGGACAGACCCCCAGGCCCCTCCAGACCCCCAGGCCCCTGCAGTCCTCCAGGCCCCTGCAGACCCCCAGGTGCCTCCAGACCCCCAGGCCCCTGCAGACCTCCAGGTCCCTCCAGACCCCCAGGCCACTTCAGACCCCCAGGCCTCTGCAGACCCCCAGGTCCCGGGACAGCACGGTGTCAGGCAGTCAGGCTCCCAAGATGCAGAGAGTGATGTCGCTACAGCAGACGCCCCCGAGAGAGAGGGAGATTTGGCGCTGTCTGGTAGCAGACAGGAGCGTGAGAAGAAGCCGTCCACGGTGCTGGAGCTCTCCCAGAGCCCCAGGGTCCTGCTGCGGAGCCACCTGGGCCGGGACCACACCAGCTTGCCAGAGTTTCCGCCCGACAGACTGCCGCTCTCGGTGCCCCCGATCCCCGATCGCAGGCTGTCCCTGAGCCTGGAGGGGGAGAGGAGGGGCCCCAGAGCCTCCTCGGCCCGCATCGAGACCCTGCAGGACAAGCTAGCTGCCCTAGAGCCAAACCGGACGTCCGTAGAGCCTAACCGGGCGTCCGTAGAGCCGAACCGGGCGTCCGTAGAGCCTAACCGGGCGGCCGTAGAGCCTAACCGGGCGTCCGTAGAGCGGCCCCTGCCGCGGATGCGCGAGGTGGACGCTGTCTACCGCATGAGGCGCCTCAGCATAAGGAGCACGGACTCCGGAGAGGCGGAGACGGAGGAGGAGGGGGAGGGTGGGAAGGAGAAACCCTCCGGCCCCCCGAAACAGCAGGGTCCAGCGGACGACACGCAGCAGGTCCCTAGGGAGACGGTGTTGAAGGACAGCGAGGTGACATTGCAGTAAGGTACAGCTGGATAGACGCTGGCTCTCTTTAGACCCGTTTTAGTGCTTCATGGTGCTTCACAGTGCTTCACAATGCTTCATAGCGCTTCATAGTGCTTCACGGTGCTCCATAGTGCTTCATAGTGCTTCATAATGCCCCATAATGCTTCAATAGTTCTCCATAGTGCTTCATACTGCTTCATAATGCCCCATAATGCTTCATAGTTCTCTATAGTGCTTCATATTGCTTCATAATGCTTCATAATGCTTCATTGTGCTTTATAGTGCTTCATAATGCTCCATAGTGCTTTATAGTGCTTCATAGTTCTCCATAGTGCTTCATAGTGCTTCATAATGCTCCATGGGAGCTAATGTTTGTATTCCTCCACTCTAAAATTCCCAGTTTATTGTGGACACACCAAAATTAAAATATAAATGACAGAACCTACATTTGATCTAACTGCTTAGTTGAGGATGATCTGAATGTTACTTTAAAGTGATAATGGTAAAGCAGCTTTGGAAAATACTTTTTCGCCATACAATGTGGGATTTATTCAAAATAGACTTTGTGGTGTTTGTTCTGCTGTTGGTCGCTGGTACAGCTGTTCCTATCTGTTACATTAACCTGATTATAGCTGCATATTATGCTTAGGCTGCTGTTAAGTATTTGGCCACTAGATGGTGCCAGAGTAGCTTGTATCAGCCTCACTCAAACAAATGCTACTGTGACTGTGTGTGAAGAAGAAACATTGGTATGTTTTGATAATCAGTCATTTGTTTCACAGTCTTGTGGATCAATACTTAAAAAGACATTTTCTCTCGTCTCTCCAACCCAGAACCGAGTGACCCGAGTCGGGCGGGGCCGGTGTAGAGGGGCCGGTGTAGAGGGGCCGGTGTAGAGGGGCCGTGTGCTCCGAGGGTCTGCGCTCCAACACTGTGACCTGGCTGCCTTCATGGCCTTCTTGTCCGACCAGAGCATTGTCTACCCACGCCTCCGACGCCACGGCGACGGCTGAGAGTGCTGTTCCACTGCCAAAGGGAGGGCACCCCCACCCCCCCATCCAGGGGCAGCTTCTGCCCCCTGCCCTGCCCCCATTTACTCCCAAACCCCGACCTCCAGACACCTTGACCTCCGACCTCCAGACCCAGCCTCCGTTAGGGATCCCACTGGTTAGCTTACTGGTTAGCTTACTGGTTCACCCACTGGTCCCACTAGTTAGTCACCTGTAGCGGCGTGTGCGTCAAGCCCCCCCCCATGCGTTCTCATTGGCAAGCGGCCTGGCACCGGGACCTGTGCGGTCCAGCGGTGGGGATGAATGTAAGTACTTACGGTCCCTGTGCTGTTGTCACGGTGACGGAGGGGAGGGGGGGGCTTGGCCGTCATCGCTAATGCCGTTTCTGTTGCATCCACGAGCCAAAAAAACTAACTGTGGACTTCCTTGTGGGTTGTCACGGCGATAGCGGGACATCACTGTCTCTGGCTCGAGAACTGTTTTGATTTCAAGACCTGATCAATTCTGCCTTTTCTTATGTTCTGCCATCGTGGACCGTCTGCCATGGGGCTCTTCAGTGAAGAGTGACTCTAAACTGCACCACGTCACGACCAGAGGTCTCCGCTGGATGCTGGTTAGTCCATCCATCAGTCCATGTTTAGCTCCAGACTCCAGGTCATTTCAGGAAGCAATAAAGACAAGGTTTTAGTTCCAGTGGTCAGCAACTTAAAAGACAAAAAAAAAGATTTAGAATAATAATAATAATAATAATAATAATAATAGGGTTAAATGGGAATAGAACAAAAATATAAAATAGCAATATTGTACAAACAGCTGTTGTATAGTGGAGCTACCTGTAGGGTTATCGGGACCTATAATGTGACCCTTTCATTCAGAAACATTACAGGGACTTTGTCATGGTAGACTTCTGTGTTCATACATCTGCATTGAGAAAGATGCACCATTTCACTAAATATTTATTTTTGTTATCATTGAATTTTTCAGTCAGTTTGCATAATGTACAAAATAAAGTATATTTTAAATATTTTAAGAGATATTTTCTATTTAATCATGAATTTTATTATTTCTTCACACTTCTATAAAGCTGAAAAGTGTCATATCTGTAAAGTACCATATTAAGAGTGTGCTTTAACAGTGTGTGGCCTGGTTGGCTTGGTGGATAAGCCCAACCATGCCATGGTTATACTTGATAGCGCTTTTCCATATGCTAGGAAAATAGTCAATGGACGCTCTTTGTGATATTTGACACGTCGATCATTTCAGCTGTAGTTGAGTACACTTTTTATTTATTTGTCTTTGTCTTCCGAGCTAAATCATTCATCATTTGGTTGTCATAGAAATATGCTTCGAAATAAAATAGGGGGGGAAATCTGCCTTTTTTATCCATGCAGCCAAAAACGGTTATCTCTTCGTTTTGTTTTGTCAGTTTTCACTTGTCTGGAACTTGTCTTTCGTCAGTGAGACTGCTTTGCCAGTAAGGAATATGTAGTGTTATCTACTTTGTTTTAACATAAACATGTATTGGCAAACAAGATGCGGTTGCCAACTATCACATAAGCTGGTATTAACAGGGTGCAAAGCCAAACGGCTCCATGACACATTAATCACCATGTAAACGTTAACTTATTACATTTCTCTATGATAATGTGGCTACGTGGTTTTTGTGCAACACCAGTGTTGCTTCGGTGTAACGTATCGACAACTCCCCAGAATCCTCCATTGTTTGAATCATCATCTAATTGTTATGTAGCATCTTACAGTTGTAGCATTTTAATCGACTCTGACTCTGTCTTAGTATTTAAAGCTGACATATTTACTGTAAATCTGGAATAATCATGTCGCCTTATTATGTGTGTGTTACATTATACTCGAGACAATGCCAAATACTAGCTAGTACTAAGCACTGTTCCATATGTTGGGTTTGTACAAACACCATGCTCTTCTTCTGCTATTACTTAAAACTGGTCAGGAACCCTCCCCCTCTTTCACCTTTAGGTCAAAACTCAAGTCTACTACCCTCAGTCAAAACTGTGAATATAAAATAAAACACTAAAAATCATGAATCTCAAATGAATGCGATCATTAGATTTATTTTGTTTCGTTTGGTGAACAAGCAAACCACAAGCTCGCATTCTCCTGACAGAAGCCCGCAATTCATTTTTGACGACTGAAGACGTCTCGTCTCAGTCTCGTATTGGAACTGCCCTGATTGACACTAACCTGGCCCCTCCCTCGGCCCGCCCCCTGGCCCCAATTGGCCCGTGGCAGGAACACTTGAACAGTCATTTGACGTTTTGTACTACAGGTTATGTGCAACATAAGTAATTATGCACACTTGTAATATTTTCTATTTTCATACGAGATTTAAGTGCTTTTTGTACTCACTGACATCTTTCTTTCTTCCTTGCATGAAATGCAAGAGAGAGGAGCAAAAGAAAATATGTTTTTCATAAACTATATTTGCATTTGGTACTCCCAATAGTAAATCCAATGGGCAAGACTTTATGTTTTCATAATTTGATTTACAAATCTATGCCAAGTATTTAAAAGCTATTTTTAGAGTAAATAAAAAGAGAACTCATTCATTTTCTTTGCTTTAAGACATAACTTTGTATCTATATATATGAGCATAATCCATAGTCCATAGATTGTGCTACTGTTGTATGATACTGCGGTCTGATTCCTAAATAAACTATTTGCATGAAAGTTGTTTGTTTGGTTGGTTTGTTAGTTTCCAGAGGGGTTCAAATGGAAAAAACGAGAACAGCTAAATGGTCCATTTACATGAGCAGTTAAATTGGCTGTATGCATTGATTACTGGGCACTCCCTGCCCCAGGTATCGTCAACTGGCCAGGAAACGTTAAGGCAGATGACCTCTCTGAGGGAAGGGTTAGTGGCAGCATTTGTTATGCTCATAACCAAAAGTGCGAGCTACTTTAACGTAGCAGCTGTTTCAAATGCATATATCCTGTAATAGCAAACTATGTCCACTTGATGGCGACAAATGTTCAGAAACATACAAGATCTGACTGCTTTCAATTTCCTTTAACTGACTACATGTACCGTAAACAAATATTATTATGGAATTAGTCATTTAAAGTGTTTTTCTGTAATCTGATTTTTTCTTCTGTGAGTTCATCGAGATTGGATTGAACCCAAGAGCTGGCCACCCGTTTCAATCATTGTGTGTGTGCGTGTGCACACGGTGATTCTGAGCTGCAGAGCAAGCCATAAGCAAAGTTAAACTAGGCTTAATTAACACGGTGTTGCTATCCGCGTCACAATCTACCTACAGGAGAAGTGTTTTGATTGACGACCAACTACGTAATGACAAAGTCGGATGTTAAACTTACCCCCTGGCTGTTTTCAGGTATTGTATATAGATGGGTTAGGCCTACTGCTTAAAATAAATATAACAACTGAAAATATGCATTATGTGATGTAGTGCTGATGAAGAGGCTGAGACTAGAGACGGTCTCTTATGTGACGTAGTGCTGATGAAGAGGCTG
>JAODUH010000009.1:0-11869 GCA_027564835.1 Typhlichthys subterraneus | reverse complement strand
CGTGGTCTGTTTATAATGTGAGTGCAATAAAAATACATTGTTCATAAAATCAATTAATAATTGTGATAAATAATCGCCATCTCATTATTGATCAAAATAATCGGGATTAGCATTTTGGCCATAATCGTGCAGCCCTACTACCACCTGATAGTCCCGGGCGCCTTACATAAACTGGCTATGCCTGCCCCTTTGCTTCTGCCCCTCCACACATGCCACTGGGCCAACTACCTACTACAAACACCGTACTGCAAATAAAACACGGATTTTGACCAATAGTGGTCCTTCTTGTCTGGGAGGTCAGAGGTCACCTCACCTTGAACGGGGGCTGCCCTCCTCCGGGCTCCTCCTCCTCCTGTGGCGGTGGTCTGCAGGGGTCCAGGCCCGCCCCCCCCGCCGCCCAGCGGGTTGTGGGACAGCGTCCGGGGCCTGAAGTGTCTCCAGCGGCAGGCCTTGACGCTCAGCAGCAGGCGGCGCAGGTCGTCCGTGCGCCGCCGTGGCGACGGAGAGGCCGGGGCCAGCCGCCGGCTGCCGTGTCCGGGCAGCTCCGAGGTACTGGGTTCTTCTGAGGTACTGGGGCGGGCGTGGCGGAGCGGCGAGCCAGGGGCAGACGGGGCAGAGAGGCGCCAAGGCTCCGGCTCAGAGGACGGGCTCCGGCAGACGGGCTCCGGGTCTGCATGCGCTCGGTCCAGCAGAACCCTGAGACACCAGCAGGAGGCGCTGGTTACACACCGCCCACCGCTAGCATAACGCTATGCTACTTAGCAGATGCTAGCTAGTAAAGCTAACAACCGCCACTACCAGAAACAAGAGTGCGTTCAGTGGACTGAACGTTCAAATAACTTCTTCACTGAATGACCCGTAACCTCTACAACGTTTAAAACTTTCTTGAATTACTTTGAAAGCTGTTTGCTTTGTTTAAAGGGATATAGGAAGCGTAGCCCCATATTTTCCAGGGTGTTTTACAAGTATTTGTGAGTATCAGTTAAGTCATCGTCACTATTTAGCACCAGTTCCAAATGTCGATTTTATTACACTTTTCTACATCTATAATGTATGCTGTCTCAATCTGATATGAAGTGCATTCAATGTAGAGTAGGTTGACACAGCCATTACGGACACATCCTTAAAATGGAACAGTGCGCTATGCACCAACAGAGGTGGTTCAGGAGCCACATCTACCATCATCTTGTGCATCTGTACAGCTGAAACACAAAAATCTAAAGCAGTAAAACACAAACTATGGCTATGTTGTTGTCAGCCATGTGAGCATTGTTCAACCCACAGCCTAAATGGACAGCACAACCCCTGTTGTGTAACCTGCTGGTCAGTCCACTGTCATTAACGTTCATTGAACTTGTAGCAAACGTTCCACCATCCTGAACGCAGCCTAGTACTGCTACACGCTGATAACTAGCAGCTAGACTGGTGCGCGCGCGCAAACGCGGCTAGCACAGGATGCTAAAGGTTCTCACTCCAAGTCCAATGACAACCAAAACTTAAAATCTGAACTTCCATGACCTATATTAAACAGAAAATCTGGTTGCCAGAATGTCTGTGAAAGGGACAAGAAGCATGTCAACTATAAACCAAGTCCACAGTTGTGTGATTATATTTTGCGTACTTAGGCTACTATTCACGTAAACAATCAAACCAAATATTTAAAGTTTTGCTCAGACCTCTCAAAATGTAATACCACATCCAGTATCTTTATATTTTGATGAATGGCAACTAAAATGTAAACATGCTGCAAATAGTATTCTTTGATATTCCATGATGCCTGGATATGCTCATTCTAAATTCCACAATGTTCCAGAAATTCCATGACCAGCTGGAAGCCTGCAACCCTGAAGCGGATATTATGGAACTTGACCCCACACAAGCTAAACTGCTGGGCACCATGGTAACCGGGGGATCATTAACAACTTCATTAGAGCTCATTTACACATCTTTTAAAATCAAACCCAATGCAGAATCTTCAGGAATACTAGCTACAAATACAGAGCTCTGGACCACAGCGCTGGCTAACTGCATCAAGGCCCGCCTAATTGACAGGGGAGGTATTTTGATTGACATGCACAACGATGAACTACATTACTCGATGATGTTAAAATATACATGGGAATTTGAGAGGAAGTCTGGCTTTCTGCAGGTTATGTAAATAGGCCATGATTACTGTTTAACATAAAACGGGAAAAATCTAATTAGTAAATAAAGCACATGGATACCTTAAATAAAATTAAAAAATAGGGCTTGGTGCTGATGAGGGGAAGAGACTGAGATTGGAGACAGTCTGTTATGTGACGTAGTGCTGATGAAGAGGCTGAGACTAGAGACGGTCTCTTATGTGACGTAGTGCTGATGAAGAGGCTGAGACTATAACTATAGTGGTCCTAGTGTGTCAACAGGATTTAATATGTAGTCCCCCACACACACACACACACACGCACACACACACAACCCAGAGTAATCTGCACTGAGATATGAACCAGACCATACAAATATATACCCCAGCATTGGCAGGACAACAATACAGACTCAACTAGATGTACCATGTATCTACAGCACCATCTGTTAAATAACACCCAGGTTGGATGCTAGACAAGGACAGCAGTAACTGCACAATATCTGCTTTCATTTACGCCCAATTACACCGTCTCGCTAGCACCACCTATGCATTTGCCTTTCTTCCTTCCGTTTACATTGTTGTGATCTCATAAGCATTGGGCTGGTGTAAACTCCCAGGACGTCTTCACATAATGATAACAGCTATCTGAGGAACAAACAACTACAGCTGGTCGAAAACAGTACGAATATTGTAACAATAAAACATCAATCAGGTTTTTCATGAAAACAAGGGAAACCTAGCAAGCAGTGTAACACACTCACACACAGACACTGACTCACCTTCCTCCCCTGCCGACACGTCGCCGAGCCAAGCCGACGCATCGCCGCGGCGACGACAACGAGGTCAGGCTGTAGCGAAAGCGCGACGCCCCCTGGCTGCCGTCCAGTGGACCGTCCCAGGGCCAACTGACGGCCTGGTCCACACGAGACTGGAGGGGGGAATTAAGTAGGCTTCTTTATTGGATATTTATCAGGACATGCATTTTTCATTGCTGCAGGCGTTCAGGCATGACAGGCGTTCAGTCACGGTTTATTCAGACATGCGGGGTGTGTGTGTGGAGGCTAGCATTAGCAGCTAGCATTAGCAGCTAGCAGAACACTCACAGCGTAGTAGAGGCAGCCGGCCTTCCTCCTGAAGGAGTAGCAGCCGTCGGGGTCGTTCTCCTCCTCCGCCTCAGAGGAGACGGAGTGGATCTGGAGGAGGAGGAGGGGAGACACCAGAGGGATTAGCCACGCAGCGCACACACACAGGACCGGGCTTGAGGCAGCGAGGGGGAGCGAGGCTCACCTGGGAGTAGGGCTCGTCGTCGGAGCTGGGGAAGTCATACTGGTTGAGGTCTTTGGGGTTGAACACGGACGGGCCCGAGTGCTGCAGGGAGGCCAGGGGCGGCACACGGGCCTTCTTCTCATACTTCCGCTTGGTCCGAACCACCTCCGGCTTCTCCACCTGGTGGGCAGGGGGGGACATTACACCTCTAACCCAACAACAGAGACCTGGAGCACTCACACAGACTGTGTTGGAGGCATTGATATGCAGATGAGGACACATGCCAGATGTCACCGCCAGGGCAGATGGCTTGCTCCTGCCCCACCCCCCACCCCACCCCACCCCCCACAGCTGGGATTAGTTGACTCATTCATCGGTCCTGCGGCCCCACAGGGGGCTCCACACAAAGGCTCCGCATGACCCCACTGGGAGAAGAGGTCCCTGTGTGTGTTACATCAGTACACATGGGGGGGTTGTGAAGTGTGTGCGTGTTGGGGGGGGGGGGATGATGAAGTGATTTCAAGGCTGCATAAAGGCTTGCGCCCTAAAAATAAAACAAAGAAAGACATGTATTTTAACTTAAAGACAATAAAACTATTAAAAAAAAGGTGCAGTCAGCAATTGTAAGCTAATGCACCCTATGGCACTGAAGGAGGGTGTTTGTGTTCTGAGCCAGGTCAAATCTCAGTGTTTCTCAGCATCGCTGACTCCACCTTTAAACAGCATGCAGCTCTACCTTCTTGTAGTCCTTAAGGTCCAGGTGGTCCTGGTGTCGGTACTGGCTGGCGCTGGGCGGCAGGATGGGGATGGTGTAGACGGGCTTCACCAGGGCCCGCTGGGCCAGCACCTCCGCTATCAGCTCACTGCCATAGTCCGGCATCAGGGTCCTGCATGGGGGGGGGGGGATTAGGCAGTACACAGGACATAACCTCCGTCTGACCTCATGGAAAAGCTCTGCTCCTATCTGGTGTGCGTGTGATGTCACGGGAACCCATACTTCAGTGCCAAGTCCAAAACATGACATGTATGTACCGTGGGACCGTCATGCAATGTCTTCACCCAAGTAAATGTAGGGTGCTACTAACCACCTCTGGTGCTTCGTATGTCTAATAATGTTGCACGCGCATGTGTGTATGCGTTTTCACAAATGAGTGGTCAAAATTGGATAGTACAGCAGACCACTAGCCAGCTACAACAGCGCACAACAATATCATGCCGTCTGAAAAACAGAGTAGCTTATCCTTGTCATGTGTAGAACCGATTCAAAACAATAAGTTATGCCCACAAATGCTATGCAATGTTGTCAGACGCGTCTCAAACAGACAGGCCAAGAGAGGCTCCCGCTGACAGCTGCCCTGGCAGAACCTCTTATATGAATACAAGTTACTACAACTGTGAGACGCACAGCAATCACACTTCACTGAACACGCTCGGTTAGAAGCCAGAAAAGATTCAAACATGTATTAAGTCGTAGGACAGTAGTGACAAACTATGCAAGCCCCTCACAATTAAAACTAGTTTAATATAAACAAAGTAAATCAGTTATTACTAAACTATAATTATGTCCGCCAACCCTGCAATCAAAGTAAATGTTAGCCGCGCTTAAGCTAACCTCTGCTAGCCACACTTAAGCTAACCTCTGCTAGCTAACAGCACATTCTCACCCACAGCATGCAGCTCAACCACACCGCTGCTGGAAACAGATCAGATTGTAAATTGATGCACCCATTGCCTACAATCTACTACCTGCCTACAACTAGTCTCATTACGGACTGAGATCACTGCCTAGAAATTGTGTTAACCACACTATTTTGGAAGCTCTCCGTCACGCACTTGACCACTCAAAACAAAAACATGCCGTTAATACCGCATACCGCAATTGAACTAACCCAAATCACCGCATGGAAAATTATTTAACCGTGACAGCCCCCCCAGAGCAGCCTACAACACCCTGCTGACCCCGCCCCCCCAGAGTAGCACGCACCTCTTCTCCACCACCTCCAGCGTGAGCTGCAGCAGCTCCCTCTTGCTCTTCTCCCTCCTCTTCACCATCTCCAGGATGGTGACGGCCCGGCTCAGGTCTCGCCGCAGCTTCAGCATCTTCTCATACGACGCCTCGTCGTTCTTGCGGTTCTGGAGGCACGTGCACACACACACATTAAAGCGAATGGCCCATCTCATAAACACATTTAACCTAGACTGTTGGTGAACTATGAAGTGTTCCTGACTTTTGTTTGGTTGAGCAACGTGTGTCACGCTGCCTTCACTCCCATTGGTGGTCGCCGTGTCACAGGACTCAGTGTTTACATAAAATAGTCCTCTAGTCCAGCGGCTTTCAAAAGGTGGGAAATCACAAGCGGTTGAAATTTCCAGGACTTAATGAACAGAGAAACAGGCAACCAGAACAATGCCTGTAATGGGACATCCAGCATGCCAGAGATGGATCAACTGACCAGGATTTCCCGTAGAACTTTCCATGTCGGGAAAACAATATTCCAAATTCCATAATGTATGAATTAGAAGGAACACGTATAAAAAGATCAACTGATACTGATACAATAATAGATTAGATGTAATCTCTGCATCCCCCCGGTAGGTACCCCCCCCTCACCTTCCTGGTCTGCATCTTCTCCGTCCGCCTCCTGAAGGCCACGTAGGGGTCGCTGGTGCTGGAGCCGTCCCGGCGCTCCTGTTTGACGCCAGGCAGCACGCAGCCGGAGGGGCAGCGCCCCCTCTTGGTGCTCCAGTAGTCTAGCACCTCCCCGATCAGCTGGTCGTCCTCCTCCAGCAGCAGCTTGGCCTCCTGCAAGGTGACGGGCTGAGGGGCCCAGGCACAGCGTTGAGACCGGGCCCCGGCAAGGGGGCACTATTCTGACTACCCTACCTAGCTGACACTAAAACGCCATCGCCACCCGTGTCGCACCTAGACACCAGGGCTTTCCTGAACGGGCAGTGAGTGGAGATGCAGCAGCGCCGTGCTACAGAGCAGACTGGGCATGGGGCACCACTATACCTACACCTATATATATATATATATATATATAGGTGTAGGTTCTATTCTCCGTTTATAATGGCTTCTGTACGCTAGCATTGTGATATTATTGCAATGCTGTCTTGCTTGCTGAGAAATCAATTAACCCTGTGGCGACAAAGAAGACAACACTGAAGTTGGACCCATGGCCTTCCAGCTGGTAGACAATCCCCCAGAGCGCTAGACTGTCCTATATATATAGATAGATCTATTGGTCCTTTCGGACATTCATCCGATGCATTCATCCATGCCATATAGCATCCGTCAGTCAGATTAAACAAAGCAACCACAGTAGCAGCAACCCCCAGAGACCCACCTGCTGTCCACTGCCTTTCTCAAGCCGGTCAATCATCTCCTCAAACTGCAGCGCGGTGATCTCCATCTTCTTCTTCAGCTTGTTGACAAACGTCTCGTCCTCTGAGTCCAGGTCATAGTCGGGCTGCTCTGCGTCCAGGCAGAAAGCTGCGAGACCAACGGACCAAATCAGGACCCCCGCCAGGAACATAAGATACCATTTCTTCCACAGACACCGCTTAAGGGTAAGGTGTGTGTGAGAGATTCAGTCTACCAGATTAGATTTATCGCTATTAAGTGAAAGTCTAATCCAATGGAGGTTAGGGGGAAAATAGATTACAGGCTGACTTCTATTTAACACACACACACACTGAATGCTTTACATCAGTACAGGGACATACAAGTCAAAGCTCCATCCTATCAAGGTGTTACCAACCACATCAAAGATGGCCACTATTAGCTGCTGCCCCGCTAGCTAGCCAGGGATGCTACTAGCTAGCTGCCACTCACGCTGTATGTGAATCAGCTGCTTGGGCATGCGGAAGTCCCCCGGATAGAGAGCCTCATAATAGGCTATGTTGCTCTCCGCCTCGGGCACCGGGATCACCATGTTGTCCCTCTTCTCCCCGTACACCTGCTGTGCAGAGATGGCCCTCTGGAGGTGGTGCTCCTGCAGGAGGATGGGGGGGGTTAGGACATAGCTTGTTCCCAAGACTCACGCGTTTGTGCACGATGCTTTCGACCCGTTTGCTGTGCCACAATAAAACAGTCGATCATTTCTACCACGTGCGCGCACATGGTGCACAGCGCCGCTCTTCAACAGTGCACGACACCACAGGCAGTGCACTAGCACACACACACAGAGCGCTGATCAATGAGCTATATGAACGAGGCTTCACATTCATCACTGTACATCTGGCTGTGGATAATACACTGTCCACCTGAAACAAAGGGTTGTTTCACAAACTTATTCCTTCTCTCTCTGTGACATGAGATCTGTAGGTTTTTAGTGGGGGATGAAGATCTCCGAGTGATCCTGAAATCAGAGCAACTCCCCCCCCCCCCAACAGCCCCCTTATTAAATGCATGAAAGCCAGCACACCATTTGGACAGCTGTTGAGTCACCTAAGATAGCAGATTAAAGGTGCCGGTGTTAAGCGTACCGCGGCGTCAACGGCATTTAACCCAGGCAAGCAGGCGCATCGCCGCAGCAAGACCGCTGCTCTGGGCTGCCTCATCAGACACTGCTCCTCACGCGGTCAGGTAAAGCCCACCACCGACACTGCATTGCGAGCCCATGGACTCTTGAGTTTGCCCAAGGAGACAATTACAGGAGCAATGGCTGGGGGCCAAATGCCCTGCGATGGACAACAGCGTACTTTTAATATTATTGTACCTTTATATAGCTGAATTGTATTTATATTTTATTGTGTATTCCACCTTTTTGTTTCCTGCATTTTCTGAATTGCTTTACTGATAGTGTAGCACTTTGTGACTTCTGAACAAAGTGCTACACAAACTTAACTTACTGTGTGACAACCTGAAGTCAGTCCACAGCCGAGCTCCTCTACAAATGCAAGGCTTTACGCCTATAAAACACGTAATGCCTGATTACAGCTCGGATGTCTAATGTACAGGGGCCCACTCCGTGACATCACAATAAAGCTATAGTCAATCATTCTGGAGAAATATTGTAAACACATTTAGCAAAGCATAGGATTTTGTTTTTGTGATCTGCACATTTTTGTGTTACTATTTACAGAGCCATGGCTGTGTAGAAGTACCATATATTTTTTTCAGCATGCAGTTTGGCCCAAAAAATTAAAAAGTGTATTAGCACTTACTATACCTTTAAAACTGTTATTGACTGTTACTGATGCAAGTTGCTGTTGGGCCTCATACAAATTAAGAGTATTAAGAAAGTCTCAAAAAAAATCGCAGTACAGGAACAGTAAACTGTGAGAAAACAAATTCCTAGGAGTGCAGAACGCAACATGATGTCAACAAGACATCCCCATACTGAAAACCACTTCGGTGAAAAGCTGCTAGAACACACACACACTTCCTTATGAACTGCCACTCAGGTGGGAATGAGTCACAGGGGTCGACTAATCGGCTACTCGTCTGAGAGTATTTTCGACCTGGAGCATGGCCGGTATATTAGCCCCACGTCACACCAAAGACGCGTCACGTCTCACATGCGAACGACCCTCCGTTTCCCCGTCAGGCGGGCACGTGGTCTGGAAGGCATCCCCCGGCACTATGTAGGTCAGGAAGCTTACTACAGACACTGTCTGACCTGTCAGACAGTTTCACTACAGACACGCCTGTCTGTAGTAAAACTGGCCACTCCATCTCACCAGCGGTCGCTGTTACGCAACGCCGCCGTCCGTGCCCGTGTAGTTGGCTGGGGAATGGTACAGACAGCTCGGCGCTGAAACCTCCCCACAGCAGAGAGGCGGCGGACGGATAGCGTGCACGCCAACAACCCTGCAGCTGCGATGGAGAGACGTTTTGCCCACTCCGCACCTACAACAGCATGAACTGGTAAAGGCACCCGTTTAGCCAGCTACCATTAAAGTATTTCACCGAGCTCTGTATTATTTCCATGTAGCCTACTGTACATACAACAGTACGTTTGTGTGACGGGGATCGTCCGTCCCCCCTCGGGGAATCGAACCCTTATCTCCCACGCAGAGTGGACGCTCCTACAAGGCAGGCCAAAAACCCATGGGCCCAGGCCTGCGTCGCCAGAGCGTCCTATGAGGTGTCAGAGAGTGAGGATTAACACCGCACAGCTACCTGCTGGACACCGTTACATTTGCATCTATAAAATAATCTCTATAGCGCTTTTCTCCACATAAGTCATCACGACACTGCAAATACAAGCAATGTGTTGTTGTCTCACTGTAGAAGAGACATCGAGAAATTTGCTTTGCCGTGTTATGGACCGATGCCATCAAAATTCCGAGGTAGAGACGGCGGGCGAGCACATGGATGGAACTGTCAGCCACCAGCCGATAGCTGTCAAAACACGCGGGGCTCTGTGTCTCCCCCTGGCGGCGGCTCTTGGTCACTACGCCTGTCTTCACCAGAAAGTCAACAAAATGGTGGTGGACATATTGGTCACGTGATCCCTTTGTGTTTTCGGACGCAATTATAAGCGATTCGAATAAACACAACGAGCCGTATGCATCAAATATAACCCCGTCGCGTCCACACGGCCACGTTAGGCGTACCACCTGGACGCGCCGCACGCGATTCACCGAGACCCGTCGTGTGCACGGAAAAGTAGACATGGCGGCCATTTCGCTAAAGCTGGCGCAGGCATTAGCATGGCGTCCCCTCGGAGAGAACGCAGGGCTAATGTAATCCAGGCGGGACCCCGCGATAACACATACCGACTCTTCCTCCTTTTCCATCCCGGTCGGCATTTGCGGCACCGCCCGGTTGATGGAGGCGTACTCGTGCAGGTCGGGAAGGTCCTCGCAGCGGAACACTGGGAGCGGCTTGGTCGCGTCCAGCGCCCGCGCCCGAAACGACAGTTTACTCATTTTATATGAATGCAATACAATGCAGCATAAATCTAATAGATCTGCCAAGTATAACAGCAGTCCTGCTTCTAGTTCTCATGGAGGAATCGGTAAAGTATCCTGGAGTCGACAGATCGGTGAGAGGCCAGAGGGGTCCGTGGCAGCGGGGGCGGCGCCGGGGCGGGCCCGGGTCTCGGTCGCTCTCTGTCGGTCTGGGTTCCTCCGAGGCTCCGCTGGTCCTGCCTGGTTCAATACGCCATGACCAACATGGCGGACATTACAAACTCTAGCAGCTCTCCGCTCGCTCCCGTCGGCCCGGCCCCTCGGTCACAACACAGCCATTCCCACGCAGGGTGGCGCGCCTGCGCGTTCGCGGAGCCCTTGGGGCTTCGCAGGGAGGACGAGGAAGGAGTTGCGATGAAGGTTTGTCGATCGTGGTAACAATACTCTATTCGACCAGTTTTTATGAATAGTATTTCTTCCAATCGGTGCCGTATTCGTTGTACAACAAATGCATATTATCCATCCGTTGATCGCCGAGGGAATGTTCAGGTAGTTCAATCCGTTGCCAAAGATTGTTTTATTGTAGGTTTTTATTTTCCTTTCCGTGAAATGTCGCTACGTGCGCGGCTCCACCAACCACACCACACTCAATTCTTGAAGAAGGTCGCCACCCTATGGTGGAAACAGGATACTACATCAGGCCATAACTTTGGACGTGTAAACCGAATCAAGGATTGGCCAGGGGTATGAGATAACAAAACCAGATCAGATGCCATTATGCTCTTTTTTTCTCTCTCTCTCTATAGACACAAAAGTGCCAGCATTTTCTACAGTTAAGGCATATTAAGCGATTGTAAGCTATACTACACTAGCTTGACGTCCTCTGGTGTTTCTACACAGCCCTGGCTCCTAAAAATTATTAAAAACAAGGATGTGCAGAACGCACACAACAATAGCATACGGAATGCACTTCCCATATTTGGGCAGAGCTTTGGAGGGAAAACTATGGCATTTTAGTGTTTAGTTTAGATTTTAGTTCAAATAAGCTTTCACCAGAATTACTTACCATACATTTAAATTACACACAACAGGTAACATGTCTCAACTGCCTAAAAGTAGGACATTGTATGCTACCAGAACAAAGCCAACTTTGTCCCACATTCAGATAGCAGTAAACTTATTTCAATCAAATACAACACTATTGCCATCTCCACCCAGACAGGTGAGACAGGAAGTCATTAATTTGCTGTTTGAGAGTGTAGGAAGCGAATTTCACTACCCATTGCCACCTCAAGCAATATTTCAATCTAAACAAATATTTTATAGGGATTCATAGGCGATTGGTCAACACAGGTTTAGACCAGAGCTAGACTGATCCCACATGTCAGTCTGAACACATACTGGAATTCACGTGTGATTATACTGGAATTCACGTGTGATTATACCTACTAACCATGCTAAATCAAGATAACCAATGTAAACACAAATAATGTGTGTTGGTGGCAATAACGTCATGCTGTGATTGTGAATAATACACATTTAGGGAGCAGGATGGTCTAGTTGTCTGGGTGTTGGGCTCCCAGCCGAAAGGTCGTGGGTTCGAACCCCGGTGTTGAC
>JAODUH010000008.1:4829782-4841431 GCA_027564835.1 Typhlichthys subterraneus | reverse complement strand
CTGGCCTAAGGGCCGGGGAAGAGCAACAGCTGCAGGAGCGAGACGCTGAGCTCTACAGAGTCCTGCAGGAGGCCTTGCTCTGACTGGCCCAGCAGCACCCCCCGGTGGAGGAGCTGAGCGCCAGTCTGAAACAGCTGCACCTGCATGCAGCCTGGTTTATACTTCAAACGCGCATGCATCTAAAAGCGCGTTTATCACCCGCAAGCTATGATTGGTTGGGGCAGTGCTTCTGGGGAGGTGTTTGTGTTTATATTGTTTTATATTCCATAACATATTGTGATAGGTATGGTATAGGATTTGGCTGATTACACAGTCAAGTGATACTACAGTTGCTATTAAGTAGCCTATACTTTCAGTCAGGTAATTTAGTCCGATAGCTCTATTCCTTTGTTTCAGATAGTTATGGATTAATAGACTATATAACATATGTATACATGCAGGCACGTATGTACAGTATGTATTTGTTGCAGTTTTACAGTGCTTCTAATTCAATTCCGTAAACCTTGAACACCACGGGAATTATTGAAAGACCTGTTGGCTATATGCCAAGCTACAGACTACACTAAGCAAGGCCAAAGTCACATGTACACTGTACTAGGACTAACAATTAGCTCAAATGCCCCCGTTTCCAGGGCTAGGATAGGTTGTGCGGTCTGCACCATTTTGTGTTTCATTTAAATAACCTTGGATGTATACAAACACTGGATCATTCTTTCAGCGCGCACAGCTAGCAAAGAGCTAGCTAGCAAACTAGTTTAACAATGTTAAAGCTCCCTATTATTATTATTGCTGCATGTTAGTAGAATTACACGAATTTGTATGCATTTTATTTAATTGTTTTATGCTTCTTTAGTATTGTATAGTCTGTATCCCTGTTGTGCCCTGTAGCTCCTCCTTGCAACTCCGTTTGGTGTGTTAATAATCCTGTTGACCCCTGACCTCTCCCCTTATGCTCTATGATTTGTTAATAATCCTGTTGACCCCTGACCTCTCCCCTTATGCTCTATGATTTGTTAATTATCCTGTTAACCCTTGACCTCTCCCCTTATGCTCTATGATTTGTTAATAATCCTGTTCACCCCTGACCTCTCCCCTTATGCTCTATTTGTTAATAATCCTGTTGACCCCTGACCTCTACCCTTATGCTCTATGATTTGTTAATAATCCTGTTCACCCCTGACCTCATCCCCTTATTGTGTTAATGATCCTGTTGACCCGACCTCTCCCCTTATGCTCTATGATGTGGCGAGAGGTGGGTGTCCCCAATTTATCTAACATCATCTGTTATAATTCCATACTTGTATGTTTTATTTATTTTGCCAAAAGGTTGTACCTTATATTTCCATTCATTTTCAATTGTTATTTTACTATAGTACCATTGTGATGTTTTATTTTTGTCTCAAATTGTGTATATAGGAGCAGATGCTACAGGCTGTGATGCTACGGGGATTTGTGCTTTTCTTTTAATTTCTGCAGGTATGTAGTTTACATATTCTGTGTATTTGTATATAGTGTTATTATGCTAGCAGCAGCCCTTATGCTGTATGATGTGGCGAGAGGAGCAGATGCTACAGGCTGTAGTGCTACAGGGATTTGTGCATTTCTTTTAATTTCTGCAGCTGCAATAAATGGTCGAAAACCAAGCGCTCGAACGAATCACACAAGTTATTACAAAACACAACGCAGAATCTACGCCGGTTACACTAGCAAACAGCAAGGAGACATTCTGTGAATTTGACAAAAGCTGCATTATCTTACAACCGCCTGTAATCCACCTGTAAGGCTGGACTAAACATGTTTATCATAACTTTCTTCCGAAGACATTTTAAGAGATTGTTGAGTATAATAGTTACCATTTAATTATTTATTTCAATAGTATGAAAGTGTATTTCAAATAATGTCTTTGATGAAAAAAATGTATATCCCAATTTACTCTTCTGCAATAATACTCAGCAGACATTCCTTTTGAAAGATCTATAAAATATTTAATATACATTTTATTCTCATCCAGTAACAACCCACGCACGTACGCACGCAGCCCCTAAACACATACAAATCATAAATAAGTGAATAGCCCCAGCAGGTGAGATACCACCAGACAGACATCAGGTAACTAGCTCCTCTGGTCCTCTTGAACCAGTATAAATCCCTGCGGTGCAACTAAAATACTGCAACATCTACTAATTAGGATTGGTTTCCATGGTCACCTGCAGACTAACTTTCCTCTCACTGAAGGGTGGGGCCGGTGGCCATGGTTACCTGTAGAACACAGTAATGAGAGGATCATATGACGGGACATAAACACACACTGTGTCAGTACTTTATATTACAGTAGCCTGTACAGCATCACAGGACGTCCAAGCATCACTTTACAGGAGCATTTGAGTGTGCACCTATACCACGCAGCCTGGCCTCTGTTCCCACAGGGAAGGAAGGGGTTAAAGGTCCCAGTGAGAGCTGCACGCTGGGGGCTGCTGCCAGCTCCACGGCTCACAGCAGCTCTTCAGGCGCTCCCTGTGGTTCCACCATGAGTCAGGTAGGAACCAGCGGTGACGTTGCCCACTGAACCCTCTCCTCCTCCCCTGACGCAACACAACCAGGGCTCTCCTAAGGCACAGGGCAGTGGAGGAGAGAGGGCCTGTGCTCCACGCTGGCGACACAAGCATCTGGTTACCATGGCCACAGGGCCCCACGACCAGTCTGAAAGGTTAAAACATTTGAGTGCGGTTGAATAGCATGTACACCAGACCCTGTGCTCGTCACAGTGACACACGTCACAGACTACCAGCAGAACCAATCAGAGGCCCAGAACATAAAGGAAACGCAGCGGACCAAGTCAAGCCGACGGAGGGATGCAACGACAGGAGGTAACTACGGTAACGGCAGGAATGCAGGTGACGTCCGAGCTCCGTCGAAGAAGGAAGCCGAAGAGGGAGGAGAGCGGCCAATCACAAGCTCCTGCAGCGAGGGAGTCCCGCCCCCTCGCAGGGCTTCTTGGATCAGGGGGTCTCAGGGAGGAACATCGGGGGAAACGTCAGGAGGTCCTGGAAAACTTCCCAGCAGCCTCAGCAGGGCCCAGCGTGGGGTGAGGGTGGGGGAGCAGGGTCAGAGGTTATACCTGGTAGAAGCAGCTCCGGCCAGCCCTCCCCTCGGAGCTCCTCCACCTCTCCACCACCTTGATGAGCTCCGACACCATGCACACAGAGGAGGTCAGCGCCACCAGGAACACCAGGTCTGCAGGAGGAGGAGGAGGAGGTTCAGTGTGAACCATGTGCAGCGTGTATACAGTCAGGTCACTTAGCTTCAGTGAGCTGGAAGAACAGTTATGCTGCGTTCAGGGGGTATGTCACTATGAAGTGGAGACGTCAGAGGGACATTTAAGATTTAAGAGGGACATTTATGTGTTCAGGTGGATAGGGGGGGTATGTCACTATGAAGTGTAGACATCAGAGGGACATTTAAGATTTAAGAGGGACATTTATGTGTTCAGGGGGATAGGGGGGGTATGTCACTATGAAGTGTAGAGGTCATAAACATTAATAGCATATTAGTGTTCTTATTACAGTTAAACTAGCCTAGCTCTACAGTGACATCTACAGGAGCAGAGGGACATTTAAGGACATCTTAAAGATCTTTAAAACATTCATTGATTATTTAGTTTTATTGCTCATGTGATTCCTATTCCTAGTCTTGATCTATTTTATATTAAATATTCTTCCAAGTATAAATTATCAACACAGTGTGGCGCTATATGGCGGTGTTCCCAGCCCTAGTGTGGCGGTGGGGGGCTCCAGGGCTCACCCGTCACGCTGAGGCCCTCGGTCTGGAAGACGTGCTGCAGTGGGGGGAAGTAGATGACCAGCATCTGGCCCATGATGGAGCCCAGCACGGCGTAGCAGAACATCTTGTTGCTGCACAGGCCCAGCTCATGCAGCAGGCGCGTCTGGGGGGGGGTGGGGGGGCATGGGGTCAATCACATGACGGCACAGCAGCATGCGACACTGTCGTGTAATTGGTTATTATGTTCTGTGTTAAGATAGAGTGGAGCAGGAAATGACATCACACTCCCTGTTTGTGTGTTGGAATAGCACTCTTTGTTTACATAGCCGGGCATGTTAGTTTGTGTGTGTGTGTGTGTGTGTGTGTGTGTGTGCGTGCGTGTAGTGAACGAACAAGATGGAGGCCGTCTGGTGGACACAGCACATGCAGGGAGTGGCCTCACCTGCGACCTGGAGCTCAGGGCGTTGAACATGTCGAAGAACACAAAGCAGGTGAAGGTCATGGTGGTGTCCCGAGGCGTGATCACGTTGTCCCGCAGCTGACCACACACGCACGCACGCACACATTAGAAGCAAGCATGTTAAACAGAGCATGTAGGTCTCATTTACATGAGATTATCCATGTGAATCACTCTCCTTAGAAGGCAGGGTGAGTCATTCTCCAGAACGCTTGCTAACTAAGAGCTAAGCTCCGCCCCCACACATTGAAATGCATTGTGAAGTACTGGACTATTTTTTCAGCATAATAGCTGACTATGCCTTTAAAGGACTAAATCTAACAGCCAGCTTCAGCCCTCTGGGACACTTTAAGAAGGCAACACATTCACATTAACCCAACAGGTTAAACAGGTTAATGTGTACTAGTTAATAATGAGTAAGTACATGTATATATAGAGAACTTAAAAATAAATATTATACTAATTGGATTATCTTAGCAGAGGTTGGTCAAGTCACAGCAACATGAAAGATGACCATCTCCATGGTTACCTCTCTCCAGAAGACGAAGAGCGTGCCACAGACGATGATGAGGGCCGACACCAGGACCTTCAGCAGCAGGCTGCGGGTGAGGATGCTGTCTCGCACGTTACGGGGAGGCCTGCGGATCACGTCCTTGTCCACGGGCTCCACCCCCAGGCTGCACGCACGCACACGCACGCACAGGACCTTATTACCGTATGTACCGTTGATCTGTACTGTGTACTACATCTCCCAGCCTGCACCAGTACCTCTGGGCAGGCGGTCCATCCATGATGATGTTGATCCACAGGATCTGCATGGCATTCAAGGGGTTGGGGAAGTTCATCAGCGTCGCCAAGGAGATGAGCGTCAGTGCTGCTATACTCCTGATGACCACCAGAGGGCGACAGAGCATTAGGACTACAGTTAAAAAGGTACACTAGATAATGCTATACATAACAACAGTCTAGGAGGGGTAGATATGTGGGGAGGGCAGAGAATTGTGGGACTAGCAGAGGAGTAGAGAAGAGTACCAAGCCAATAGCAACCATTTTACTATTGACTGATTGTTATTCTGTAATGTTTATAAATGTTTTATGAGCAAAGTTCTCACTGGTATAATTCCAGGAGCAAAATGCTGCAGTCACGGTTGCCAGGCCAGGACTAGTTAGTATGGCCCAAGACTAGTATTAAAGACATGGGATTAGCTATACTGGTCCATTATTAGGGTAAAATATATGGTATGATGATAATAATGAATTGTATTTGCAACACACTTTATATTAAAAGAAATCCCAAAGTGCAACAGGAAATAACTTTATTTTATTCAGTAATGTTTATACATTATTTTAAAACTATCTCTGGTATATATAGTATAAAGGCAAAATTCTGTTATCATGCTTGGCAAACAGACTAGGTTAAAGACATGGACTAGGATTAAAGACATGGACTAACTAGAATGTGGTGTGCGCTACATAAACACCCAGCAGGTGTAACCTACGTGCTCAGCTGGAAACGCACAAAGTTCTTGATGTTGTTATAGATGCCTTTTCCCTCCTCGATGGCCGACCTGGAATTCACAGTTTGCATTCATTAACACGCTTTGGCTTGCTTTATAACATGAGCAACACCCCCTCATAAACACCATATATAGGTGACACAGGTAATTTAGCAGACACTTATCCAAAGCCACTCATAGTTGCAGGTGTCATAAGAGGCATACGAGGGTTAGATATCTGGGGTAAAGATGCTTACAGGTAGGCCTGTAAGGTAGGCTCTGGGACTCAAACCCATGACCACTGGACTACTCTGCCTTAGAACTCATCCTAGTTGATTGATGTGACACGTCTGACTGACGTCTGCCCTCCACACACCTCCGTGAAGTTGCACCTGTACGAGCAGAATGTGAATAAAAGGGATATTCGTGTGTGTGTGTGTGCGTATTTCAGATAATACGTTTTAATGTGCATGTTAAGCCTATGTGCAATTCAGCCCATTGTAGCGCGAGACAAACCAGAGTACAATGACGTCATCTGTAGAATTATATAATGATGAACACATGAATGTGATAAATTAAAAGTGAGTTTAATTTCTCTAAAACGGTTTGTGCACACATGTATTGACCAAACGATTGAAAACACTTTTATTCACACTCTTATTTTATGGGGTGCCAATTTCATGGAGGTGCCAGTCACCTGTCTGTCACCAGCGGGGTGGTCCAGCTGGTCCTAGTTGCCAGGCAACAGACATGTGATTGACATCTCCTCCACCTACATGATGGTCTGGAAGTCATCGTCCACCAGGATCATGTCTGCCGCCTCCTTGCAGACGTCGGTGCCCGTCAGGCCCATCGCCACGCCGATGTCGGCCGCCTTCAGTGCCACCGCGTCGTTCACGCCGTCGCCCGTCATGGCGACCACTGCGCCGATGTTCTGGAGGGACTGGAGCACGCACACACACCCACACACACACACAGATGTTTCCGTGGGGATGGGCTCGGGGGGGGTTTGCACTCAACAGCCAATGGGATGCCACCAACCTTGACGATCTTCAGCTTGTGTCTGGGGCTGGCACGGTAGAACACCGAAATCTGCACACGTGCACACACACACACACACACACACACACACACACACACAAGGATATTATCACAGGGAGGGAGGGGGCGTGTGTGTGTGTGTGTGTGTGCGCGCGTGCGTACCCTAGAGACGATCTGGGACAGCTGCTGCAGGTCCATCTGGTCGACTTCGTCTCCTGACAGAGACTGAGAACCCTTCGTGTAGAGACCTATTCTGCCAGCTACACACACACACACACACACACACACACACACACACACACACACACACACACACACACACACAGAGGAGACAGACGTTAGATAGACGTGAGAGAGACAGGCAGGCAGGCAGACAGACAGACAGGCAGACAGACAGGCAGACATGCAGGACAGGCAGACAGACCGATGGACATGGCGGTCTCCTGAGAGTCTCCAGTGATCATCTTGATTGACACCCCTGAGCCGATGAGCGTCCCCACGGCCTCCCTGACCCCTGACCTGGGGGGGTCCATCATGCCCACCAGGCCCAGGAAGGTCAGGCTGCCCAGATCAGTGCCTGACGCAAACGCCAGCACTGCAACACACACACACACACATTAAAGAGACACTATCTGCAGCCTCTGCCCCGTCAACTACATGTGTGTGTACGTGTGTGTGTTCGCGTGTTTGTGTGCGTCTGGAGAGTGTAAATATATAAAACTCAGAGGTTGTCTCTGTGTGTGTGTGTGCGCGTGTGCCACTCACCCCGGAGGCCTGCTGTGCCCATGTAGCTCTTCTGCTGCTGGTAGAGCTCCACCTGCTGGTGGCTGAGGGGTAGTGTGCCCCCCCTGCTGTGGTAGGAGCTGCAGTGGTGGATGACCTGCTCATAGGCCCCCTTCATGTAGTACACTGGGGTCTTGTCCTGCACACGCACGCACAGGAGCGCCCTCTTTAACACACTTTAGTAGTGCACTGTCCAACAGTGGCAGCCATTTGTCAACATGGATCTCCAGGCTGTTAGGCAACATGTTACTTTACAGGAGTAAAGTAACATTAGGTAATAGTCCTATATGGCGAAAACAGTGCCTAATAGACGAAGACAATTAGTAGATGTTTATCATTTATTTTAGTAGAAGCGCAATATGTCTGGGAAATATTCGTATATATACCATCGGCGAAACCACTGGGGTGGCAAGGGGTGGCAGCTGCCACACTAAAAAAATGTCTTGCCACTCCACCTGCGTGACCTGCCACCCCAGATGTCGGAAGTATTTTCTGTAATATAACAGTATATTTCATTTTATCACACAAGCGTGCTAACAGGGTCCCTGTCGCCAACGTCCTCGGAAACAACCACTACAGCAGGAACTACAGTAGGAGTGGTTTCTGTTGACCAGTCTTTGCTTTGCTTCTGCATGACTGGCAGACCTAGAAGAGGACCGTGCTTTATTAGCTAGAATTACCCTCAAACAAGGAGGACGGCATGTCAATACAACCATTGACGCTACAAAAAAAACTGAGTCAGATGCACATATAAATGGAATGCTTTGCGATTTGCTAATTGCATTGGGTCAAATGGCAATTTCGGTTTGAAAACGATGAATCGTTCAGCACTACTAGTCAGCATCATAAAAACTAGTTGGTTAAAAGTATTATTTTAGTTTTCAGGAGTAGCGGCTCAGTCAGTCTCTCCCTGCCTCAGAAGTGTAGTGTCGATGGAGCGGGGACAACTCTCAAGCGGTAAAACTTTGTTGCCACTAGCTCCGCTCGCAGTAGACGACTCCGAGTGTAAAGCTGCAGCGCATCGTTGATCAAATGAGAGAGCAGATACATCCATGTGTTGAATAGCTACCGATTGCTAATCAAACTAATCTGGATCCACAACCTGTCTGCTTTTGATTTAACCATACAGGGCAACTACGGTACATTTAAAATAAAATATTTTATATTCAATTCAATTCAAAAAACTTTATTGTCTATCACACAGTGATAGACAATGATGGCAGTAGTTCAAAAGAATGGAAAAGAGGGTGTGATGGGTCATTTGTAATCGTTTGTTTCTTTTAACCGTGTGACTAGAGGTCTGAGAGTTGATCTGAGTTGGACCTGTGATTTTGGTTGCCTGCTTGATGATTATACTATTTAAATTGAAATTGTAAATTTGTTCACCTTTGTTTAAGATAGTTTAAATATCATTTTGCTAGGCTAAACTAGCTAGGTAAGGTATAATTAGCATACAATATAGTCATATAAAGTCCATATAAAGTGCCTGTGAATAACAGAGTTTGGCCATTGTTGTACCGTAGGCTGCTGTAACGGTTTATCTTCTGAAGATCAAGCGGTCCATGGATTCTTTTTCAAATGAAGAGAAAGGAGGTGGGTGAAAGATAAAGTGGTCTCCTCCCACAGACAAACAGCTGATAGATGAGCACAGGTAAGGAGAGATCTGCCACCTGTACACACGCTGACAATGTTAATCCTGATTGTGATCAATTCAAGTCAACTAGTCTAAGGCCCATCTCGGGTGTGGCTCGGTACGACCTGGCGCGGTTAATCGCAAATCACGGCTCAACCAAATGTCCCAGTGGAAAAGCCCCACAGATTAGTGTGTGTGTGTGTGTGCGCTGCAGTGTCGTGCCCTGGCACCAGGGGGCGCACTGACCTGCTGGGCGCGGTGCACACAGCGCACGGCCATCCACTTTTGCTCCGAGGAGAAGGGCAGCTCCTCCTGACGCACGTATTGCTGCTGCACGTCCTCCAGGCCCACCTGTAGGGGCAGCAGAGAGGGGTCACACACACACACCGCTGCCTAGCGACCTCAGGGTCACACACACACACACACACACACACACACACACACACACATCGCTGCCTAGCAACCACAGGGTCACACACACACACCGCTGCATAGCGACCGCAGGGTCACTCACACCGCTGCATAGCGACCGCAGGGTCATGCCTCACACACACAAACACACAAACAATGAAAAGGAATGGCAGAGTGGGTTGTCATGGTGACAGGAGGCTGTCAGGCATACCTTCATTGCCAGGGCGACCAGAGCCCCCTCGGTGGGTCGGCCCAGCAGCGTGTGGTTCCTGATGACGGAGTCGTTACACAGGCAGCCCGCCTAACGAGAGCGCGCGCACACACACACACACACACACACACACACGTTAGTGAAGCTGTCAAGCACTCAACTGGACCACTACATGATAAATCATAGCTGCACTACTGTACAGCATCTATGTTCACCTCCATATACATCTATGTGGTTACCATTATCTATACTGTTGTAGTGTATAGTCTCTATATAAGCCTGCATGTTACATTATAGCCTCTATATAAGCCTCCATGTTACATTATAGCCTCTATATAAGCCTACATGTTACATTATAGCCTCTATATAAGCCTCCATGTTACATTATAGCCTCTATATAAGCCTGCATGTTACATTATAGTCTCTATATAAGCCTGCATGTTACATTATAGTCTCTATATAAGCCTACATGTTACATTATAGCCTCTATATAAGCCTCCATGTTACATTACAGCCTCTATATAAGCCTCCATGTTACATTATAGCCTCTATATAAGCCTACATGTTACATTATAGCCTCTATATAAGCCTCCATGTTACATTATAGTCTCTATATAAGCCTCCATGTTACATTATAGCCTCTATATAAGCCTCCATGTTACATTATAGTCTCTATATAAGCCTACATGTTACATTATAGCCTCTATATAAGCCTCCATGTTACATGATATAAGCCTCCATGTTACATTATAGCCTCTATATAAGCCTCCATGTTACATGATATAAGCCTCCATATTGCATTATAGTCTCTATATAAGCCTACATGTTACATTAGTCTCTATATAAGCCTACATGCTACATGTAGCATTATACTGTGTAGTCTGCATGTTACATGCAGCATTATACTGTGCAGCCTGCATGTTACATTATAGCCTCTATATAAGCCTGCATGGTACATTATAGCCTCTATATAAGCCTCCATGTTACATTATAGTCTCTATATAAGCCTCCATGTTACAATATAGTCTCTATATAAGCCTCCATGTTACATTATAGTCTCTATATAAGCATTATACTATGCAGCCTGCATGTTACATGTAGCATTATAGTCTCTATATAAGCCTCCATGTTGCATTATAGCCTCTATATAAGCCTCCATGTTACATTATAGTCTCTATATAAGCCTCCATGTTGCATTATAGCCTCTATATAAGCCTACATGCTACATGTAGCATTATACTGTGTAGCCTACATGCTACGGTTTACCTCCACTACTCTGCTGATGGAGGGACAGGAGTAGCCATGCACCATCTCTCCATCCAGAAGGACCTCCCCTGCTCCGTTGTAGCCAACGCCGGTCACCTAGGAGATGACAAACACGTGTGCACACACCCAGCTTCAATATTGACTCAGCCTGACCTTGAAGCTTCGCTAGCGGCTGTTATGTTAAGGTTGAATGATTTATGAGGCGGCATTAGACGTGCTCCTCTCTCCACGACAAACAAAAGCTCTTGTGTTCAGCACCAACTGACATTCAGGGGAACAGGTCACAAATGATGTGTAAATATAACTTCACATCTCTCAAGCATGCACAAGCATTACTTCGTTTAAAGGTGTTAAATACATGATGTTATACTTTTAATTACTTGTGGTTTTATTTATTATCAATTTTATTTATTTATTTATTTATTTAACAGAAATTGGACACCAGTAACCAATGGGATCGTCTGTTGGGTACCAGTGACCCATGGGATCGTCTGTCTCACCAAGCGTCTGTAGTGTGTGGCCGCCATGGGGGGGGGGGGGGGCACCCGGACCTCAGCGGGGAGGCCATCCT
>JAODUH010000008.1:4806923-4818406 GCA_027564835.1 Typhlichthys subterraneus | reverse complement strand
ATTGATTGCATTGCCAGATGTAGACACACAGATGTGTGATACAGCCAAGGCACGAGTGTATTTTGCATGTGTGTGTGATTTGGGGGGGGGGGGGGAAGTAAGGTGATCCTTATCACAGCAATTCAGCGAGCCTGGGAAACAGCGTATTACGCCGTGTTTCACTAGATAGAAATAATATCTCTATGTCTGCAAAACATCGTGATGCCTGTCAGCCATAGACGAGGTGCTTCTACCAGGTGAGGCCTACCTGGCAGATGTACTTCTTCCAGAGGGGTTCCTCCTCGCTGATGTCAAACTCGTTCCAGCCATGATAGGTCCTCCGCCTCGACACCTCCCCCAAAGTCAGACCGTGCTGCAGGTCGGCCTGTGGTGCAGGACAGGACAGGGGGAGAGACACAGGACAGGAGACAGAAGACAGGACACAGGGTTACTGCAGTGCAGCACCAGGCCCACCAGCTCCAGGGGCTGACTGAATGTGAGGCTGGTGTTACAGCGGCTTGCCGTCACCAAGGTACCTGAAGCACACAGGCCACCTCCGTGACAGAGAGCTCACTGGCTTTCTTGGACGGTAGCACGGGGATCATGTTCTCATCCTCACTGCTGGAAGGGCTGTCGGAAAGCTGCCAAACACACACACACACACAGTATGAACACTGAATAGCAGGGAATCCAGGTCCAAGAGGGCCGCTGGCCTGCCCTGCATGTTTTAGATGTAACCCATTCATGTGAATCAGGTGTGTTGGAGCCCCCCCCCCCCCACAGTATGAAACACACAGTATATGCAGTAACTTCACCACCCACATGCACACTCTATGAAACACAACAGGTGTTACGAGAACTTACAGTATTTATTTTCAGCATGCACAGAGAATGGTAAACTAGTTGAATGCAAGGAGATATTTTGTGATTTTTACAAAAAGTGTATTATCATTTTTTACTTATCACATTCATGTGTGCATCATCTGTGCCTCATTATTGAGGTGTATTATATGTAAACAGATTATGCAAACATCCATGCCTTTGTCTGGGATGAATCACTGAGAAGCTTAACATGCAAATCATAACAAAATGGTTTGCATACAAAGCTCTCTCTTGGTGCACATAGGAACATAAGTACTTCACAGTGCCAGAGATGATTATTTATTTCTTTTTTAAATATTATTATGACAACAGAAGCTACAGTACAGTAAGATACAGTACTGTAGCTTACAGTACAGTACAGTAGTACTCCGTGGCTTTGGAGAATAACAGCAGCCTGTACATACACAGGTGATGTTTGCAGCATGTCTATGACACGATCCATTGCTGCTCAAACCTAAAGCCTGATTTATGCTTCTGCGTTGTTACGGTCACGTGTGCTGACGTGCTCAGTATTTATAGTTGTGCGGCCTAGTTGCGTTACAACTGTTTACTGAGCATGCAAAGCCCCACTATGCAGAAATGATCTCAGGTTAATTGAGTGGAACAGACATTAAATAAGCATATAAAAAAATATTTCTTCTAACAATGTACTGTGGCATAAGCTGGTAAACTTTACCTTTTTGCCATCCAACCAATCATAGTTTAGAAAATACTGATACTATGTACTGACTGACTCTATTTTCAATATAGTTGTACAGTTAGAGAAAACGTATGCTCATCTCAGTATGCACTGGTGGTGAAGGTCAGTAATACAAACTACGTGGCCTTATGGTAATGTTGAACTCTTACGATCAGCTTCCAAATGCTTAGACATGAAGACAGCCGCCTGAGTTATCGAGACACTGACGTGCGGCGGCCACCTCCAACTCTACGCAGGAACGCAGGAAAACACCAGGCTGCAGGAGCTGTTTACTATTGGCTGGTTTGCCATCGTTTTGCAAAAGATGCAACTTTTGCTTTAGCAGGAAATTTATACCAGACGACAGTGCATCTGACTTAGCTAGGCTAAATAAATCACAGCTCACCTTTTTTTTAACTGGCCCGATCGGGACAGTGAGTTGCGTTAAAGTTGCGTTTTACTGGGCCATCGTTATTGTCGAGGCCTGATGCTGGAGCTGGAATGACCATTCTTAAAACATATGATGTATGGCAGGGCTATTCAATTACAAATTCAAGTTGGACAGATTTTAACAGGAGAAACTGTAGGTGGGCCACATATTTTCTGCAATTATTTACATGAGCCTACAAGAGCACCCACCCTGCAGCATGCTTAATGCTCAAAGTGTCAAGTCAATGGCAAAGGTTCTCCATAGAATTACAGGATGCCGTTTATTCCAAGTCTCTCTGGAACACAGGCACAACCAAATAGTAGTCACTCCCACATACATCCAGTTTGCAAGGCGGTGTTTTAAACCTGAAATTACATTTACTAGATGTAATTATGTTATTAGAAGTAAAGACAAAAACACAAATAAATCAAGTTGGGTACGCTATTGACACCAAATTCCAGCTATTCCTACCGGTACGGATTCAAATGTGACTAGTACCATACCCAACCATTATCCTCACTAACAGGTGGATGTGCACACACGTATGGACTCATTTCATGGTGTTGATTATTAGGTCCGGAGTACTACATTACATTTACAAACAGTCTATACAATGATGTCTAGGCTGTAGAACAGTTAATAACAAATTTACAGTAATATACTGACTCTATTCGTATAGAGGTTATACAGTAAACTGAACTAATGTATAGTAGTTAAGGGTGCAGTCCCCTCAAGGGCCACGTGGGGGCAGTTGGTAAGCCACACACAATTTGGCCCATGGGCCCAATTGAATATGCCTGACGTATGGTTTCTGACCTGTTTGCCTGGATACATTGCTGTACTTGTTACTCATTGTGTAGTGATAATTGTTGATGCCACTCCTATGGCATCCTAATTGGCTATGCATTTTAACAAAAGGAATAAATAAATACACATTCCATTCTGTGTGCGGATGTATTACACATATCAACAGGTCAGAGATTTCCATTTGTTCCCCGTACTCATTTTAAGACTAGAGGGGACTCTTCTGTTCAGGCTGTGGAATGCATTGCCCCCTTTCCTACGCTGCTTGGATTCGGTGGAAACTTTTAAAAAACAGTTGAAAACTGTTTTATTTAAGGAAGCTTTTAGTTAGACTGTAGGGTGGTGAGGCCGGTCTGACGTGTATTTCTGTTTGCATATGTGCATTTGTTTGGTTATTTATTTGTGTCTTGTGCTGTCTTATACTTCATATTGCTGTGTATTCCCCTACAATTGTGAAGCACCTTGTGATTTGTATCTGTGAAATGTGCTACATAAATACATTTTACTTACTTACTTACGTACACACGTCATTTAGTTCACCTCCCAGTGAGTACAAACATTAAGGAGCATGCTAGCTGCAGGACGCTTGCAGGCTAGGCCCAAGGCAAGCCTCAAACTAGGCTCAGCCTCTTCAGCACTAAGCGATGAGCAACTCTCATACATACACAGGCCCTCACTCTCCACCACTTTACAGAAGTGATTTTGGATTTTAACTGACAAAGTCTGTATCTGTAATTCCGGTGCGACGCTAGTGCAGTACTTTATTTACTTATTTCAGTTCTTAATGTATTTTATTACTAAGAGTAGCCGTCTTGTTGAAAGTCGTGTCGGCACATTTCTCAACAAATTCCTTTGTATGTTTAACGTCAGACTTTGTCATTGAGTTACGTAGATAGTTACTGTGCATGTCAATCAAAATCCCTCTCCTGTCAAGTGGGCGGTTCTTGATGCCGTTAGCCACCGCTCAGCTCTGCGAGACAGGCCTCAAACACAATCCTTCTCCTTTCATCTCTGAATGAGCTCCACTGCCATGGGCGCTGCATCAGCTTACATCACGTGACCTCCATAGGTCTGGAAATGTGTGCATCTACCACCCTGCCACCGGCCTACCGGTGTTTGGCCTGGCTGCACCTCACACAGCACCCCTGTGTCATCACGGAGTAGGTTACATCCTCGCCTTCTCAACACGTCGCCTTCATTGTGTGTGCCTGTCACCATGGCGATCAATGCAAGACTGGCGAGTCCCTCTGCTCCATGGCAGACTTCCTCTCCAGCCTCCGGGTTGGAGGGGGGGGGGGGTGCCTACACAGAGACACAGCAGGCTGGGACAGTCTAGGTTTATTATTTGCGTTCAACAAACAACAACAGAAGAGTAGTGTTCATGAAGAGACGCTTGGCGTACAAGGGAATTCATAAACAGTGTTCCAAATGACTTGAACGTTTACATCACTGATGTCGTACAAATAATCCACGCAACAAACTGTCTAGTCGAATGCTGCATAAATGCTAGTGAAAAAGCTTTTTACTATGACAACAATCGAAGCTTTGGGTCAGCTCTAAGTGATGGCCCTTTTATAAGCCATCAATGAATCAAGGTTCATTTAAAGGGTTAGAACTTTGAAAAAAAAAGACTCTCACAACAGCCTACTTCCTAGGAGGGCATTGGCCACGCCCTCCATGTTTATAGACGTGTTCATAGATGTGATTACCAAGCATACAGTTCCAATGCCAAGCCCCAAACACAACGTCATTTACAAGTGAAGGAATGCTAGCGTTGGTAATGCTAGGAGGAGACAACCAGTCCGTCAACCTGTGCATGCAAACGTCCATCTGAACGCAGAGCTGACAGCACAACACCACCACCCAGCGCAGGGCTGTGAACACCCTGCCAAGCTTCTCCCTGGTGCACACATCCATTGTTCAGGATAGAACAAGGCGGCCATGCCAAAGTCATCTCCACAATAGAGTGCTGATGATGTGGTGCCAGGCTGACACTCCTAGAAACTCTTTAAGAGCTAAAGAAGGCCATGCTTATCAGCAGCCGCGTGGCTGCCTGTCCAAACACTGGCTAATCATTCTCGTGCATGAGGCAACGCGGGGACTTTGTTCAGCCCTGCTGTCTACTGCCGGCAGGGAACCCCTCTAGGGAAGCCACCAGTCATCAATCACTGAGAAACAAGGCTGAGGCAGCCGAGAGTGCAGGAGAAGTCAGAGCCACGGTGCTAGTTACGTTATCTACGACCTACCATCTCCTCATAACCGGTACCATGTTGTGCTGCTGTTATTCATCTTGCACACGACGCAGGGCCACCCTGCCAGTCTAAACAATGTGATCTGGTTGGGTTACACTAAGTTACCAGTGTCTGCAGGGCAGGCAAAGGTCAGTGTCTTAAAGGGCAGTGCGTCTTCAACGAGACAAGATAGAGAAAGCTGTGCTGTCTTTAGGTCAGCTTGGGTACATAGTTACTTCTTACCTAGTTAGTAGGCTATTAGTTTATAGAGGCAAATGTGTTGTCCAAATTATTAGAAAGAATATAGCCTATTATTATTATCAACAACAAGTCAACAACAGTATTTATTATGTGTTTCAATGAATACATTGAATTAATAAAGGAATAGGCCTATATACAGTAGGTTTATTGAAAATTCCACATGAGGTAAATATGTCTTTGGATGCAGGTGGGATTGACATCTACATATCATTATAATAATAATAATAATAATAATAATAATATACATCATCATTATTATTATTACTAATACTGCTGAATGTTGCTGACCAGCCCTGTTCATCATTGGCAGTAGAGAATACCAGAGTGAACAGCCACTGAAAGTTTCTTCACTCTAGTTCACATGTGCATGCTGTCTCCATGGTGTGAGTTTGCCCAATACAAGCCACTCCGCACGGCTGGTTATGCCCACCAGACAAACATCACAGCCACAGGCAGAATGCAGCAGCCAGTCAGAGTGGACCAGCACGGACCAATCAGAACGCAGCAGACTGTTTTGGTAGGTAATCCACCCAGGTGAGACTGAAAAGGAACTCACTGCTTAATCGTACAATAGGACTACTTTCTAGGTAATGTGAGCCTGTTTCTAGATCAGTTCCAGGACGGGCCACACGTTCAGAGCGGTAAAGCATCTTCATCGTGAGAGAAACTACCTGATACACACAGATCTTACTGCATCATCTCACCTGATCACCTGGCCATGTGTAATCTGGTGACTTGTCTTTAAGCAGAACCACCTCACAACATTGCCGCCTGTTCATCGTTCATAGCGACTGCACGGTACCCGTGTGTCCCCCATCTTGACTGATTACCTATGTCTAGAAGACCCATCTCTTCACCAGTACTATCAGCAGACACACAGCAAACCTAGTAAATAATATAATAACCACAATGACCGCACCATGATGTAGTTTATCTAGTTCACCTTCACAAACTGCTACTAAGTTAGATGCTTGTTAGATGCAATCTGCATTTCGTTGCTTTGTACTTGTGACATGTGCAATGACAATAAAGTTGAATAAGAATGAGTAATAAGAACGGAAATCTGTAACGTGAACGCGCAACCCCGCAGCCAAATAAACATTAAATAACGATAGGCAAAAAAACGACATCGTTGCGAATATAGTTAAACCCCCTAAAACGTAATTAATCCTGGTGTACTAAGATATTTACATCAGCTGCACTTGACGTGTATATTATACGTTCTATTAGCGCTGACTGGAGCCGGGATTGCTGGTCTGTCTGGTATACCTGTCATCTTGAGAGGGGGATCAACTGGGACCCACCGACGCGTGACTGCGGGCTCATAATAATACAATATCAATGCACATGGGTACTAGCCTGGCTAGTATAATCGTTATCCGCCATGCCTTGGCCTGGTGTCATGCACAAATAGTTAATATTGCCTAACTGCTATTATACTACTACTATGGGCAAAGGAACAGAGGCCATTCAGCAAACAAACCAAATGGATACGTTAACATTAATAAAATAGATAAACAGTCAACAAGAGGAGTCTCAGTAAACAATATACTATTGACAGTTTTGGCGTAGGGGTCAGTTCTGGCACGACACCAGCCAGCAAGCTAGCGCCTGTGTTAGCCAGGTAATGTTCTATCTGTCCAGCTATATTTCCCCCGTTAACGTTTAGGTGAGGGCGGCAGAGTAAGTAAGGTGGACATTAAGGCTCCTAAAACGGGACCGGCGACTACTTCGATGCGCCGTGGTGCATCTACGACACAGAAACACCCGGTAGCCCACTGAAACTTACCAGTCGCTCCCGGTTCTTATGCATCTTCCGCGATCCCGTGAACACCGCTGCTGCCGCGGACCGAAGTGAAGACTGTGAGGGGGCGGGGCCAGGCCGGACTTTACTAGAAGGTCTCAGGGTGCGTTCAGTGGACTGAACGTGTGCTATGTTAAGTTAACATTAAAATAAACGACACGTTTCATCCAAAGCATTGGAAACGTTCTTGATGTACTCTAAAATGTTTGCTGCGTTTACGTGTATTCAATGTGAAAACGCTTATTGGAACCCGTGTTTAATTTATTCTTCACATATATATATGCCTACAGCTGAAACATTGCCGTTTACTTTCATTCAACGTAAAGTTAACGTTACACCGTTATGAACGCAGCCTCTGTGTGCATGACGTCATGTGAAGGGGGGAGCTGTACTGTACCGTATGACAAATGCAATGTTACATATTAAACGAATATTAAAGGAAGAAATTAATGAAGATCTCCACTGAAAAAAGTTTTTAGGACTAGGCTTAATCCATGTATGTGTAACCGGCTCCATATTCGTTAATATAAATATATAGTTATGATATCTATATATCAACTGAGACACAATAATGTTTTTGCAATCAGGTCTTATATGGCAAAGCTCAATGACAAATGATTATGGTTGTTTAAATGTAGGTAGGTTTAATTTTTTGTAGAATTATGTCTGTAAACCAGCACACATAGGCTACATTTAGAGACTCCATCAAACGTATATAAAATCACAGATATTAATTTCTTTTTACATTACAGTGAAGTAGGACAAGGAGCACACTCCCAGACAGCAGAGGGCGCAAATGCAAAATCCAACCCGAAGAAGTGGCTGGCAAGCAGACCCGGAATCACAACATCGAGAGAACAAACTGGGAGGCAGGTCAGCGGCTGTGTTTGTTACAGCTTTGCTGCTTCTCGACATTTTCAGCACTGTGATAGTTTGGTAGGTATTCCTAAAAATGTAACCAAGCAGAGGATGGAATGACATGCCATGCCTCCTCTGTCGGAATAAAGACAACGTTACTTTACCGGGTAGACAACAACATTAACAGCGTTTGGTGAAGTCGACCACAGAGGTACACTACTCATATTTAACTTAATGTATTATAATGTGGAACACTTCGTATATTTAAGCAGTTTGTTGTCCTAGTAGAGCAGTTAGCGTCATATCTTCAATCTGATTATAACGTCATGTGTGTGCCCTTCCCTTAAATACAATACAACTAAAACAGACTACCATATATCCATCTCATTAATTCGTGGATACACTGGAAAATGATACCGTATTTGTTAGCTCTGTTATAGATTTATATTTAGCGTTGTTGTTGTAGTTGTAAGACCAGTGGAGTCAGTGATCATGTACCTATCATTTCTCTGTCATGTAGTGATGGGAAACCAGCTGGCCGGGATCGCGCCCGCCCAGATCTTGTCGGTGGAGAGCTACTTCTCGGACATCCACGACCATGAGTACGACAAGAGCCTGGGCAGCACCCGCTTCTTCAAGGTGGCCCGTGCTAAGCACCGCGAGGGCTTGGTTGTGGTGAAGGTCTTTGCCATCCAGGACCCGTCGCTGCCGCTGACCAGCTACAAGCAGGAGCTGGAGGAGCTGAAGATCAGGCTGCACTCCTGCCAGAACTGCCTGCCCTTCCAGAAGGCCTCGCTGACGGAGAAGGCGGCCATCTTGTTCCGGCAGTACGTCAGGGACAATCTGTACGACCGCATCAGCACGCGACCCTTCCTGAACGCGGTGGAGAAGCGCTGGCTGGCCTTCCAGGTCCTCACGGCGGTCGACCAGGCGCACAGGGCCGGCGTCCGCCACGGCGACATCAAGACAGAGAACGTCATGGTGACCAGCTGGAGCTGGGTACTGCTGACGGACTTCGCCAGCTTCAAGCCCACCTTCCTGCCTGAGGACAACCCCGCCGACTTCAACTACTTCTTCGACACGTCGCGGCGCCGGACGTGCTACATCGCCCCCGAGAGGTTCGTGGACGGCAGCATGTTTGCTGCGGAGAGCGACCAGAACACGCCGCTGGTGGACCTGGCCAACAACAACCAGCGTGGCCGCGGGGAGCTGCGGCAGGCCATGGACATCTTCTCTGCCGGTGGTTTTCACGGTCACCCCACCCGTTTACGTTTATCAAATATCAGTGGCCAAACTTGAACCTTTCATGGAGCCCTTAGAAGCAGATAGTTGTAGAAGAGGTCAGACTGCGTGTAGGGGTGAAAAGTCATCTGAATAAGATGTGTAATAGATCTGTCCTGAAGGTTCAGTAATCAGTCTGCTGTGTGGGGTTACACAACTGTTATTACATGGAGCTCTTAGAAGCAGATAGTTGGGAACCTTGGTGCTAGAAGAGGTCAGAGGGGGTGAGAGCTATCTATAGTTGTAGTTGGACAAAGCATGTGTGATCAGTGATCAGTAATGCTCATGTGTGTGTGTGTATGTGGTCAGGATGTGTAATTGCAGAACTGTTCACGGAGGGTGTGCCACTCTTCGACCTGTCTCAGTTGCTGGCCTATCGTAAGGGACACTTCCAGACGGAGCACGTCCTCATGAAGATCGAGGACCGGAGCATCCGGGAGCTGGTAATAACGTCCCACTAACACTGCGTTCACACGGATGATGAAAGAGGGAGACATGTTTGTCGCTTATGGGTGTTCCTGGCATGTGTTTACTGATTGGTTGGATGGTTTGTGGTCACTTTCATTGGTAGTCGCTGTGTCACATCTCATTGTTGGGGTAAAATAGACCTCTACTCTATTCTCAACTCTCATTGGCTGCCGGCCGGCCTCTGGTAAACCTCTGCTGACTAGTACTAGGGTTAATTAATGTGATACTGACTAGTACTGCTGACTGGTACTACTGGGGCTTAGTTAATGTGATACTGACTAGTACTGCTGACTGGTATTGTTGTTATGCTGCCAAACCGTGTAAGCTGTCAGACAGGTGGAGGTCTGGTGGAAGTAAAGTATAATGCCTATCTATGCGTCCATGTTCCCCCCCCCCCCCTCCCTTCCCGTGTGTGTCCCAGGTGAGCCAGATGATCCAGAGGGAGCCCGAGCGGCGCCTGACAGCAGAGGAGTACCTGAAGCAGCAGAGAGGGAAGGCCTTCCCTGAGGTCTTCTACACGTTCCTGCTGCCCTACATGGCCCAGTTCGCCAAGGAGACCTTCCAGTCGGCTGACGAACGGATCCTGGTGATCCGCAAAGACCTGGACAACATCCTGCTCAACCTGCGGGGGGGGCCTGGTGAGGGAGGGGCACCGTTATGATCATAGACTCCTTGCATTATACAATATGTCTGCAAGACTAGAGGCATGGCCTTGTAGACGTAGCATCGTGTATATTATGAGAAGACACTTGTACAAGTGTGTATTGTTCTGTCTTACTGGGTGTGTTACTGGTGTGTTGCTAATGTATTACTGGTGTGTTACTTGTTTGACAGGGTGTGTTAGTGTGTGTGTTAATGGGTGTTTTAGTGTATGTGTTAATGGGTATGTTACTGGTGTGACATGGCGTGTTACTGGTGTGTTAGTGGTGTGTTACTGGGTGTGCTACTGGTCGTGTTGGTATGTGTGTGCATCTGAGTAGTGACGCTGCCCTGCCTGCCCACCAGGGGGCGGCAGCAGCAGCAGCTCTGAGGTGAGCCCCAGGGAGGAGCAGGGCCTGGTGCTGCTGGTGTCGGTCATCTCGTCCTGCCTGCAGACGCTGCAGGCGTGCCAGGCCAAGCTGGCAGCCCTGGACCTGGTGCTGGCCCTGGCCCCCCGCCTGGCCGTGGACCTGGTCCTGGACCGCCTCACGCCCTACCTGCTGCACTTCACCTCCGACCCCGCGCCGCGCGTGCGCGCCCAGGCCGTGCGCACGCTGGCCCGCGTGCTGGCTCTGGTCCAGGAGGTGCCGCGCAACGACGTCAACATCTACCCCGAGTACGTGCTGCCGGGCGTGGCCCACCTGGCGCAGGACGACGCCACCATCGCCAGGCTGGCCTACGCCGGTGCGCACGCACGCACACACACACTCATGGATGCACATGCGCATACACGTACCACTGTCACACCAGTACCCAGGTCGGAGTTATTTGACCAGTGTTTCGTTGTTGTTTCAAACCGACCTTAACATGTTCCCTTCCTGTTGGTCGCTACGGCAACAGAGAACATCGCCCACCTGGCAGAGACAGCGCTTCGCTTCCTGGAGCTGGTGCAGGAGAACCAGGTCAGCACGGAGCAGGAGGCCAGCGGGGAGGAGGAGGAGAGCCTGCTGCCCAGCGACACCTACGACTCTGGTACCACGCTAGCTAGCTAACGCACTAGTATAATATACACCTACGACTCTGGTACCACGCTAGCTAGCTAACGCACTAGTATAATATACAGCTACGACTCTGGTACCACGCTAGCTAGCTAACGCACTAGTATAA
>JAODUH010000008.1:4772641-4802443 GCA_027564835.1 Typhlichthys subterraneus | reverse complement strand
ATTGAAGAAAACTGTGCTTTTCTTTCAAAAATTAGGAAATTTCTAAGTGACCCCAAACTTTTGAACGGTAGTGTATACATACATACATACATACATACATACATACATACACAGTATATACAAAATGCACAGTGATGTCTGAAAGTCTGCTACTCTTTCCATATTTTTCCTCCTGAGTCTTTACATTCTGTACTCCCTTAACCTGCCTATCTCTCCTAATAGCCATTATTGAGCCTTGCTTAAGTCTACTCATATATGCATATCTTTCTCACTGCATTGTTCATCAGAATCTAACTCTTTACTCGCTTGAGTAACTTCAAATGAATATGATCAAAAAGTAATTTTGGAACTAACAGGGGTAAACAGTTGCTCTCCCCTGATAATACCTCTGACAAGTCCTTGTCAAAGTCTTTCGGCTCTTGTTGGCACTCACTAGTCCAAGGTGGAATAGCCTTCTCAGTGGAACATATGCTGTTTGTTGGAACACCTGAGGGGTGGTTGTTTTTCTTTTTTTTCTTTTGGCTCCTGGTTTCTGTTCAAGGTACTGGATCAACATGTGGCTCAACAAATTCACACAAGAGACCACATCACACCATCAAACTGATTGTATCCACGTACTCTACTTCTCTAGAAAATGTGTCAAATGAGTCATTTCAGTGATCTCGCTGTTTTATTTGATTCGCACAAGTACCCATGGATATTTAAAGATTCGTTTTTTTATTTTTATTTTATTTTAGGGAGCGGCTCCAACTGTTTTTGTGGTTAAATCCGCACTGCCAAGTAGGTTCCTAGAAAATAACAGGATTGCTGGAAATCCTGGAAATGTAGTAATGTTCATGTCAAAATGAGCCACATGTGTTTAGCAGAAACGCTGTGGGGGAAAGAAACCAAACCTACCTGCTCCTTGATATGTATTGTGCTCACAGTAAGTCACATTGTAGTATGCATGTAGATGAATCCATCTCACTGCAGCTGTTCTGCAGATCTGACGCTGATTGTAATTGATGAGTGCCACCACACTCAGAAGGGAGGCGTTTACAACCACATAATGATGCGTTACCTGAAGGAGAAGCACAGGAACCTAAGGCGGAAGAAGGAGCAGAAGGAGGTGGTGCCCATTCCCCAGATACTGGGCCTGACGGCCTCGCCCGGTGTGGATGGAGCCACCAAAATGAAGAAAGCCGAGGAGCACATTTTACGGGTAAATATGTTATTCTTCCCTTCCCGCCTCAGCTGTTTTAATAAGCTGTATTCACGTCTTTACTGTGAGGAACTAAATGCCCTCGCTGTCTTTTTGAATTATCACCCCACCAAGCTGCTTTCAATGTTCCACATGGCCCTTGACCTTGAGTGGGCATAAGGCTTACTACACAGTCATGCTGAAGTTACACTTAAATAAACCGTCAGCCTTACACAGTGTATAACTAGAGGGGCAACAGTGTTCAGCAGTCTGTGTTCAGTGGTTTAATTTGTTGCATGGATGTGTTGTGTCTCTAGATTTGTGCAAACTTGGATGCCTACAAAATCATGACCACGGATATCAGCAGTATTAAGAAAGAGCCACGCAAAAATATAGCAACTGTCGATGAGCGAAAACAAGTATACTGGTTTAACTATCTTTTAAATGAATTCCATTTTCCAAATTCCAAACATAACTCCCAACTTTGTTCTCCAGGATCCCTTTGGAGACGTAATAAAAACAATCATGAATGCCATTCATGTGCATGCCAATCTGAGCCCCACCTGTGACCTTGGTTCTCAGAACTATGAGCAGTGGGTGGTCAACATGGAGCGCCAAGGTGAGCATACTGCCATATGGTTCCTTGTGTTCTCAAATATTTGTCATTGTCAGTTTTGAAACGTTTCATTTTTTTTTTTTTACTCCTCTTGTCAGCCGCAAAAGAGGAAGATCAGAAGGTGCGTGTCTCAGCCGATCACCTTCGTCAGTACAACGAAGCACTGCAGCTGAGTAATACCATACGCATGAGTGACGCTCTCAGTTTCCTGACCCAATACCAAGACGAGGAAATGAAGCGAAAAGTGGCCCCAGAGGAAGAACAGCCCATCCAAATCACAGACACTGAGAAATTCCTGTTCAAATTATTCAGAGGTGCTGTAACATTGGTTGTACTGTTAACACTAGCTTTCTGGTGTTGATGTAAACATAACTGCCTAGTCATAAATCCAAGGCTGTTTCACAGTTTTCAATATAAAGTTGAATATATGCAGGAAGAGGTATATTCACATAACAATAGCTTTTATAAGCAATTTCCTTGTGGTTTTCAGAGCCACTCTGCACACTCATATAATGCATTTACTACCAATGAGGGAATCATACACATTTCATAGATAAAACGTATTGGGTCTCAGTACGGTGTAATGTGTATATAGTACCGACTATTTAATGGTACAGAGATTCGGTGCAATACACTGTATAGAGTGTATATGTTGTACAGTTCCTTGCCAATAATTATTTGTTTGGCTCAATCCCCAACATACGCAGATGTCCTGCCCCTTAATACGTGCAGTAACAGCACCCACATAACAAATTATCTAATTATAAATTATTTAATTTTTAGATGTGTATTTAATTCATTTCCGGTAAAAGAAAACCAACAGAACCTGCTAATGGACAGACTTTTAGACCTTCAGTACATAAGGCATAAACTGATCTCAATGACTCCCAGTTCTTATTTTGCTGAAATATTTTCCAGACAAGAAAGTGGAGCTCCAGAAAATTGCATCTATCCCAACAAATGAGAATAACAGCCTATCGGAACTAAGAATGAAAATTCTGCAGGAGTTTACCAGTAGACAAGACGCCAGAGGGATAATTTTCACTAAGACACGTCGCAGTACCATCGCTCTGAATCAGTGGATTCAACAAAACCCAAAGTTTGACGAGGTCGGGGTCAAATCTGCTTATGTCATTGGAGGGGGAGACCAGAGTTCAGTCAAACCCATGACCGCTGTGAGTGGGATCTTATTGAGCGTTGGCATTAAAGGTGCTATGTGATATTGTAAACATTAGCAGCAATCATCTACTTTATATGTACAGTATAGAGTGGAGTACCAATCATTGCATCCTGAGCAGAGAATTACATAAATCTTCTGTGACCGGCCACATGTGCATTTGTGCGCGTGTGTGCATGTGTGTGTCTAAGGATGCTAGTGTGTGACATCTAGTGACAGATAAATACATCATTTTGTACCATGCAATACATTTGTTTACGCAGCATTTTTCCCCATTGTTTTTTAGGCAGAGCAAAATGATGTTTTGAAGAAATTTCGATCCGGGAAAGTCAACTTGCTCATTGCTACTACGGTGGCAGAGGAAGGTTTGGACATACCCCAGTGCAACTTTGTTATCCGATACGGCCTTGTGACGAATGAAATCGCCATGATTCAGGTCAGGGATGCCTGGGGTCTGTCAAATTATAACAAATGCAATGCAATGTACAATAGTAAAACCAACTGGTGTTCGTACTTACTTTGCAGGCTCAAGGTAGAGGCAGAGCAGAGGACAGCAGTTATATTGTGGTTGAAGTGGCAGGGTCTGGCGTGGCTGAAAGGGAAAGTGTCAACGTGTTTCGTAAAAACATGATGGACAAAGCTATTTCCAAAATCAAGAACATGGATGAAGAGGAATATGGGAAGAGGGTACGTTTATATATATATTATACTGTTTATATCCACATAAATGGTTTGTGAATGATGGGGCCCATCCCAAAATTGTTTATTTCGAGTTGTACAGCCTAACATGTTTGTACCAAGCTTAGGCCAACCACGATTTGGGGCCCTGTGTAATTACGTGGTTTGTCTGTAGTAGAAACACCTCAGTGGAAATGCAAGTTAGGCTGATTGGGTCATGTGCACAGTGCTCTTGGGTCCAATCTAGGCTTTTTGGCTCACTGTGATACTGAAATTATATAATAAATAAGTACAATCACTATGATTGTGATTTATTTTTTACCATCAGATCATGGACTTTCAGATTCAGGCTATATTGGAGGAGAAGCTACGAAACTCTAAGAAGGAACAGAAGGACATGAAGAATGATAAGCCATCAATGGTCAAGTTTAGCTGTAGAGGCTGCAACAAGCCCATATGCACAGGGCAAGACATCCAAGTCATTGAAAACATGCACAGAGTCAATGTCACTGAAGAGTTTCGGTAAGACCTTCAATTAGCATTAGCATTTCAGATATGGTGTTAACTATATGCAGTATTACACTTGAAACAATAAAAAATTATTCATTTTTAGGGAACTCTTCATTAAAAAAGAGAATACTTCACTTCAGGAAAGAAATCTTGACTATGATGCCAATTGGTTTATATTTTGCAAGGACTGTGGGCAAGTAAGTGACTTTTACTAACCTACTGGGGTACATTTATTTCCCATTTGAATTTCTGTGATATATTTACATTCTACTGTACCTATGTGTGTTGTAGTTATTTGATGTTTTTATTGCCCACCATATTTATAAATAATCATGTTTTGATCAGTGCTACATAAATTAAGTTTTTTAATTTGATTAATTAAGTTTAATTTTTGTTTACCACAACCTATCACTGCTTCAAACTGCTAGTTATATTAACAAATTATACTTACTTTTCTGCAAACGGTGCCATTGCATTGTAAATATATCAAAAACTGTCTGGTGTTTTCAATCAAGATGTAATCCACAGGGCTCAATTGGACTTTCTTTGTGCAAACTATTTGGCATCACTAATTTCACTTTCATTTCAAGTGACACAAAATGGCAAAAGTACAATTTCTGTACACGTACATTGTGGCTCTCTTGATGCCACAGTGTGGTTTATCAATGTTAAACTAGCCATTCTGTTACTTCTTTTGCAGAGGTGGGGTTCTATGATGCTGTACCGTGGAATTGATTGTCCGTGTCTCCATGTAAAAAACTTTCTGGTGATGTATGGAAAGAAGAATCGTGTTTATACCCAGTGGGGAGAGCTGGCCATCAGGTTCCCTGCCTTTGACTATGCTGAACAAGCACATAGTTTGATGCAAAGCTCAGATGATGATGACTAAGAATGAAGCAACTGCAGGATAGTTTTCAAATGTTTGGAGCCACACCTACAACTGAAAGGTTGTTTAAAAACAACCATTAACACTTGCAAAAATGCACATTTTAGAATCAAGATTACACCTTTTTATTACATTTTCTGTAAATGTAGAGGTTATTGTGTTGTTAACTGTGTCTTATTGTTTGCACAACATGAACAATCCATAAGAATGCAATGGCATTTAAGTAATCTTGCAGAGACAAATTAATGTGGTTATGGTTATGTGGTAATTGTTCATATGGCAGATCATGTTTACATTATAATTTTGCATTATTTCACATTAATCTTTAAACGTGATGGTGTATTATTTTTTGCATGAGTGTAATCTGAATTTGTAATCTGAATTTTGTTTACATTTAAACCATATGTGACATGTGGGACAAATGTTGATTTTATTAAAAATCGAACCAAAGTTTAACTGAAAAAAATTTCGATGGGGTGGGGGGTTGTACATGTGTACGGCATAGAACTCTGTTGGCGCACACACAGACAGCTGCTGCAATTTACTAGAAAGAAACAACTGCTGTGAAATGAGCCAGAATTGTTTTAAAATAGCATATTTAGATATATTTCACTCGTCTGTGTCTGTGTCTATAGGATAAGCGCGTGGGTGTGGTGTGGTTCCTCTATTGTCATGTATAATGTAACTACTACTATTCATCAAAATTGCGATTAGCAATGCATGATTAATTAATTTGAATAAACGAATGCAACTCTTAAATAGTTTGGTGTGTGTATTTCTTTTTCCATATACAAAATAGCTGAGCTATTAAACTAATAATTCTGCATTATTCTGGTCCTTTCCTTCAGTAGCCTATGCATGCGGCCACCAAAGCCACATCCTAAATCCCGCAAATTCAGCGCCTTAGGAAAGTTGTGCAGACTGCATGAGTTACAGGACTCCACTGACAATAACACAATTTCGGACCCCTTTGGAGCAGATGCTGGAGTTTTGCCGAGAAAAGCCTGGTTTGCGTGCAGTGGCGTTCTTTGCAGTTTTGTGAAGTTTGTGTTTTCTTGAGTCAAGTAAAATTTCCAATACGTCAGTTCAAACTTCACTTCAACGATTCTTAAGGATTTAAGATTGGCACGCATCCACTGGCGGTTGAAAAACGAGAAGCGAGCGACCACTTAAATCGTTTGGATTATGGTCAGTAATAAAGTATTACTGTATATGTTTCATGTTTCACACAAGTTAGCCTAACTCAAACTATCCTTATTGCCTACACTACATTTAGATACAATTGTGAGAATAACCTACAATGTATCTAAAACAAAATGCAAACATTGCAGTTGTCTGTGTTGGATCTGATTGGAGAAAAGTTTTTTATGTTGTACAGGGCTGCCGTAAGGGCCTGTGGGCAGCGGTGGGGGCGGTAGTCCTCATCACGTTAATATCTGTCCCTCTAGCAGTTTATTTAAACAGTAAGTTACTTTACAGTAATTCTCTTATCCGCTGTTACTTGTCACGCCTTTATTTTTCTGTAGCTGCATCTTTCTCTCCTCTCTCTTTTCCCTTTCTCGTTTTTTTCTGTAAATAGGTTATTTGCTGGCATTATCATCTCATCAATTTTAAATGAGTTGTGTAGGCTATATTTTAATATTGCAAAGCGTTACCTGGCCACTGGATTAAGCGCGTTTGCTAATAAAGTAACAGGGCCAGTAACTTGTTCATTTAATAATGCATGATTCACCTTCTCTATGGCGCCACCTTGTGAATGTAGGCTAAGCGTTGTAGCCCAGGCGAGTACGTGTTATTTCTTCCCTTAACAATTACGTAAAATGCATTCATCTATAGGAACGGCCGCAGGTGCCAAAAGGCCTTTCACCCTTGACGATTATTTCAATGACACCATAAAATGGAGATCATACAAATTACGGTGGATATCAGGTATCAGTTGTTAAACCAAACCTAATCTGTGTATTTTTATATGCAGAATTAGCGTGATAATTTGTTTTAATTGATTTTTTACATCTACAGATAATGAATATCTGCATAAAACAGATGAAGGACATTTATTCCTCTACAATGTTGAAACAAAGGAGGAGTCACTGTATTTGAGCAATGCAACCTTTGTAAGATATTTACTATATATGACAGTGACTTGACTTCAGTAAGATATTTTGCCACATATATTTTTACAATAATTCATTTACAGGAACAAGTGGATGCTACAGATTATATCCTTTCATCTGATCATAAATATGTCTGTTTTGAAAGCAACTATACTAAGGTGAGAAATACTTTTTCACAATTAAGGCACACCTAACTTTGAAGGTGATACTTCAACAAAATGGTAAACCTCAATACCAGTTTGTGCTTCACTCCAACAGCAATGGAGACATTCATACACAGCCTCATACTCTATGTATGATATGGAACAATCGTAAGTAGCCACATTTTTATTTCGCTCTCCAATTTTATGTATTTTATAACCTCTATTATTTGTTACATTTTTATGGCAACAATATTTATATATATATGCTTCCTTATTTTTATCAAATATTTTAGAGCATTTGTTAGCCCTGTTAATATTCCAGACGTCGTGCAATACTTTGGATGGGCACCAACAGGAAACAAATGTGTGAGTGTTGACTGTTTTAAAATACAACCTTGTCCATCGCTGTAATCCTGTGCCAAGCCTTTAATGCGGCAGTAGGGCACTTACTAAAATAGTAGATATTGTTGCCCAGTAAACACTGTTACTGGAGCTGAACCATATTAGTGAGATGCAAGGTCATCAAAATATACAGTAAGTATACTGACAGGTCCCAGGTCATAACAAGTGTCTTGCTGTTGCAGGTGTACATTTGGAACTTCAATATTTATTTGATACAGTATGTGACTGCTCAACCCATACAACTGACTCACAATGGAAAGAAGAATGAAATACTAAACGGTGTCCCAGACTGGGTATATGAAGGTAAGTAATCTTAATAAATGTAATGCATTGATTAAAGTCCTCGGTGATACAGAAAGTCTACACAATGTGTCAGTAATAATGATGTGCATGAATTGTCTGTTGTCATCCAACACAGTACGTAGGTTCAATTTGTTTGTTATTTTGTTGTTGTTCAGTTGTGTATTTCACCTATTCCTTCCAGAGGAAGTGTTTGCGTCCAATGAGGCAGTATGGTGGTCAAATACAGGGAAGTATTTGGCTTATGCAGAGTTTAATGATACTGAAGTTCATATCGTGGAGTTCTCATTGTATGGATCAGGGCAATACCCCACTACAGTGGCCATTCCATATCCCAAGGTATGAAACTGAAGGTATCTTAATAACACATAATAAAAATAGTTTTTCACTGTTGTATGAAATCGTTCTCATCTATTAGTTGCATTTTGGATTCTGCCTTAATTCACAGACAAATTGTTGCTGATAATGATAATGAATGCTGATAATGCACACATGACAAACATAGTATTGTCTTGTGTCAATATGTCACAATGATTAATTTTAGGCAGGTTTAAATGTTAGTTTTGTGTTGTAGTGACATTACTGCTGTTAAGAATGAATGTTGCTTTGTGTCCCTGTTGGTATACTAAGTCATACTACAGTATACTTTATGTTTGTGATGTTAAAACAGTCTCTAGTACTGTACCCTTGTTTTGTTCACATTCAGGCTGGGTCAACTATACCTAGGGTCAAACTGTTAGTTATTGATTCAACAAATCCCTCAAGACGCACTGAGATTGTTGCCCCAAAGTCCATTGCATCCAGGTCTGTCTGTATAATCACGATTTTGACATTACCGTGCAATCATGCTCAGTCAAATATCACAATGCATCTAAAACCTAAAAACGTTCCATTGCCATTCCTCAGTGATCACTTTCTGAGTTCAGTGACCTGGGTTACAGATGAGCGTGTCGCTGTTCAGTGGCTCACAAGGAAACAGAATTATGTGCTTGTGCAGCTCTATGACTTCGATGGAAGCAGCTGGATGGAGAAGCAGGTAGCTACTGTATCACTTCTCTGGTGACATGTTTTCATCTGGTCAAAATGTATTTAGCACACTGCATGAATTAACATGTAGTGTGTGCATGTGTGTTTGGGGGAGGGATTACATTATTAAAAATGCAATGTAAAAAATTACAATATAAAAAAGAATACAGTTTGAAGAGACGTCTTCATATTTATTATTAATATTTGCATTTCTTACAGAAATTTGAGCAAACAAGCAAAACAGGATGGGTTGGCCATGTAAGTTAACCTAGAATATAACAAATACAGTCATTTCCTTCTTGAACATGAATGCATTTATAACAATAACATTAACTCTGTTTCAGTATGTTCCACTCCCTCTGTTCTTTGCTGAGGACAAGCTCACGTTCTACAAGGTGATGAGTGACACGTATGGCTACAAACATATCCATTATGTGAAAGATGTGAGTATATTTTTTTGTTTTACTTTCATGTTACAATGTCTTCCTATTAAAGGTGTGCTAGTTATATTGACAGTCGTTAGCATGAGATAGTGCTGAATCTGACTCCGCCCCTGACCTCCTGTGATCCTTCTCCAATTATGTTGGCCAGCATTGGCAAACACACTAATTAATTAAAGGGAAGTTAATGGGAAGTATTGGATTGAAACTAAGTGCTTGAAATGAAGAGGTTGCAGACCACTGAGCGGTGCCGAATCTGGCTTTGGTGGGAGGAGGTCCTGGGCAGTACACATGAAAAATAAGCTCAGGGACAAAATTGTTACACTATATTATACGAAGAACTCTGTTCACTTCCATTCATTTTCATTACCACCCTGGTTAAACACAATGAGGGAGGGGAGAAGGAGGGGGGTGGGGGGGGGGGGCGGAAAAGTAGCAAAAATTAGGTATGAATGTGAATGAGGCACATGCATAATTTGTACCAGCATGATTGTTAAGCATTATCTTATGAAACAAAATGTTTATTTCAAATATTTAGATTTTAAACTGTTTAAGAAAAAGTATGTGTGAGTATTAAGTGGGGGATTCAGTAATATAAGTCTCAAATCCAGATCCGGCTTGTTCCAGCTTAATTTAAGATGCAACCTATAATGTAGGTTCAATTACAGGCTATAGGCTAGATTGATTTGAAAATATGACATACCTTAATGTACCTTAAAGGTGATATACACTGTATATTTTAAACATGAAAGAGTAGCTGGATGCTAAAAAGGTGTTTTTTTGGGATGTAGGACTGAACTGTGATGAGACACATCAATGCTGGTGTTAATATTGACAACTTCCCATAGTTTCTTAACTTTTATAGGTTCAAACTGGCACTATACATCATATCCCCTTAAAATCGCATGGTAGAGAGCGTGTTAGTGTTGCCCACCAAGCATCATGTTTTGGTCGAGATGTTGGTGTGCTTAGTGCGACATCTAGTGGCAGAAATTCATATAAAATCACTTTAATAAAACGCTGTATGTTTTTTTAAAGGGCAAGGCAACACCTATCACCTCAGGCAAGTGGGAGGTTATCTACATATCAAAACTGACAAAGAATGCTATGTAAGTAGATGTAAAATAAATAGTCACTTGATAATATTTGTTGTAAAGGGATTAAATATATATATTGTTTATTTTTTACTTTCACAGATATTATGTTAGTAATGAGTTCCAAGGAAAACCCGGACAAAGAAATATTTACAAGTAAGGACACTGTTAATAATGAACTAACAAAAACCAGTCCCACAAGTAAAAATCATAATACTGTAGTTATTTACTACAAACTGACATGACTGGAGTTTTGTTTGCTCATCAGGACTATGATAGGAAGCAATCCCTCTGCACCCGAGTGTCTCACCTGCAGTCTCTATGAGGACAAGTGTCAGTACAACTCGGCTTACTTCAGCTACAATGCGTCCTTCTACCGCATGGACTGCTATGGTCAGTTAGCCCTCCACACCACATATACTGCTCAGGAGCATTGACGTACCCATGGCCTATGTACAGGAATAGCTGTGTCCAAACCAATCTGGATGTGTAGTCATTCACCACTGCAGATTGAGATTTAATACATCTTTAATGCATCTGTTTAGGACCAGGAAAGCCCCTCTTTACTCTCATGGACAACAGAGGCTCAGGTGGAGGTATACAAAAAGGTAAACAAAGAAACCAAAACTCTCAACCGTTGCTGTTCTGAGAGAAAGTTCAACGTTTGGAATGAGGGCCCTCCTCTTTTAATAGCATAAGAACGTAAGCAAACATGAAACAAAGGCAATAACACAATATACAATATAATCATGTTTACATTATGCATTTAAGGAAATACACGAGAAATATTATTATATTATATTAGATTATATTATATTATTGTATTTTATTTTATATTATATTATACTCATAAACATTGTGCTTACTGTACCAAGTTGTTAAATTGTTGCCCATATTTTTTATGTATTTATTTATATTTTTGTTATGATTTTTCCCAAAGAGCTGACTGTTTTGGAAGACAATAAAGAGATAGAGCACATTCTAACTGAATTTCATATGCCAACTATGCAGCATGGAACCCTGAGGGTTGGAGGGTTTGGTGAGAGTGCCTAAAAATCCCTTTATTCTTTTATATAGTTTATTTCAACATATTCACTCCTTTTCAACATTTCCTAACATTTTCACCTACAGATCTATGGTATCAGATGATGTTGCCACCAAATTTCAACAAATACAAAAAATATCCTCTTCTTATTGATGTGTAAGTTTATAAAATGTTTCTGAACAGATCATTATTTCAGGTACTTTCCATGCTAACAACAGAATGCATATCACTGAAGCTGTAGCTATACCATTTTTATATAACGTTAACACAGTCTAGCGTCTAACACAGTACCTGTGTCGTTTGTACAGGTACGGCGGCCCATGCAGTCAGAAGGCAGACTATCGGTTCAGGCTTAACTGGGGTACATATCTCTCCAGTACAGAGGGCATAATTGTTGCCAGTTTTGATGGAAGGGGAAGCGGTTACCAAGGTGACAAAATAATGCACTCAATCTACCATCGTCTTGGCACCTATGAAGTGGAAGATCAAATATCAGCTGTCAGGTAAAGTGCTCTTCAACCACCCAATCAATGTGTAAACTGATTCATTCAATTCAATGTGTAACTATTCTGATAAGCTAAATGTATGATATATCGCAGTCATTAAAAGGTTGTGTCTGTATGTATTAATTAAATTGATTGTATTTCTTATAGGAAATTCATTGATATGGGTTTCATAGACAAAGAGAGAATAGCTATATGGGGATGGGTAAGTTATTTTGCTTGCCACTTGATGATGTTTAAATAACGTTTTTTACACAACTTTACTAATACTCTATTTTATCTTAATAGTCATATGGTGGGTATGTTGCTTCTATGGCCTTGGGTGCAGGAACTGAACTTTTCAAGTGTGGGATAGCTGTCGCTCCTGTATCTAAGTGGGAATATTATGGTAGGTGCACTGTGTAATTAGTTATTTTACTAACTCACATGAGTAATTAAGTAGTTATTGTAGGTAGGTCTAGCTCATTTAAATGAAGAAGAAGACTTTTTTACAGTTTATTCCTTATTATTACATTTTTACCATTTATATCTTTAGAGATAACTTGGCTGGGGTTTTATTTTCAGATGCTGTCTATACTGAACGCTATATGAGTAGACCGACAGATAATTCTGAATCCTATAAAGTAAGGACCAATATGTAATAAAAAGTTATATTTCAAACTGAAATGCATATGTAATATTATTAATATTACTAACTGAATATATTATTTTAATTTTGCGCTCACTAGAATTCTACAGTGACGAGCAGAGCAAAGAACTTTAAATCGGTTGACTATCTGTTGGTTCATGGGACAGCTGATGGTAGGTAGCCTATATCAAAGCATCCTTTTTGTCATTATTTTATTAAATAAAACATTTAATAATTAACTAAATAAATACAGTTAAAAATAATTTAGACTTTTATAGTACATTGCAAAATGCCCGTCCTGAGCAGCTGAACCCTGTTGACATAATGGGAACATTCAACATGCTTTTGTGGTCAATCAGGTGGTAAAATGTGCTCTTCTTTCCTGTAGACAATGTTCACTTTCAGCAAGCGGCACAGATCTCTAAGGCCCTAGTGGATGAGCAGGTCGACTTTGAGGCAATGGTAAATATTGGTCCAGGAAAGTGGGGCATTGTTGACCTACATGGTGCTGATTGATTGAACTTTACAAATATACCATTTTAACTCTACACTAATATTTACTTCAACAATACCACATCAGAACAATTATAAACATGATACCTTCTGAATTAATTTATCTAATGTCTTATTTTAGTGGTACGCTGACAAGGATCATGGTTTGAGTGGATCAGCCCTTCATCATGTTTACACACACATGAGCCACTTCCTGCAGAAATGTCTCATCAAACCAAAATAGATGAAAACCACAGGCATTGGCAGCATTTACTACTCAGTATAATTTACATTTTATTTGATAGTGTGTAGGTCTTTTTAAATAAATGTACATTTTGTAACTGTAAAGTTGTTACAGTACATACAGTATGTACTGTATGTATGTGTTCTGTATTGCCTGTAAAGGTGAATTTATATTTTGCTTGATGTATAAATAAGTGATCTTTGAAATGAACTGAAAGCCATTGAATGCATGTCTTCTTTGTACCTATGTGAAAATTATCTGTGAGACATTAGGTTTAAATTTGACATTTTATTGCACTGAAATGGTTGTGTAATTTGTTTTTAAATAAAATGTAAGACTTTATCATGTAATTAATTATATTTTACTTGCTTGCTTACAATATCACATAGTTGTACTGTACTGTGTAGCTTATATTTTAATAATATTTAGTGTGGAAAACCACAAATTGTAAAGACATATTTTCAGAAGAATATTGGAGACCTTTTTTAAACTTGCCATATAAACAATGTAACCCTTATGAAAGACAAGTCCATATTACCATGGACACTTTTACCATGTAGGATATGGAATATTGCACCTATACCACTTAATTATATTCCAAATCAGTATTGCTATAATGGGCGCTTAGGGTTAGGGCACACTTATTTATTTGTTAGAGGTTTTGTTTCATTTTGGCACCTCGCATCAGAGCTTTTACCACACAGATATCTTTGCTCTTTTTTCTTTGTTCCCATCCAAATACATCCATTGGAGTGAGCTGACTAATGGATTGAGAGTAATGGGAGGAGGGTGCCACCTGGGACTCTGTCACCCTGCTCAACTATATAAGATTTCCTCCATCCAAGGAGAGACCATGAAACGGGGAGAAAGCAAGCACGCACGCACGCACCCAGACACCTGCGCATCTTTTACGCTCCCCTCTCTCCTACGCATTCGCCAGGAAGGAGCGCAGAGGTGAGCAAGCTCTTCGTCACAATCGTGGCCAACTTCTTGCCCAGGTTTGCCTCCTCACTCAACATGTTGCGTTGTTAACACCACTGGACTGTTTCCACAGAACCTCTGCCGGTGTCTTTTTGTACATTTACGCTTAGACGCTCAAACAATGAAAAGTGCCCACTGTGTGTCTGGACTCCTGCTTCTCATCCTCATCCAGAGCAGCTGGCAGCTTCCTGACCAGGACACAGAGGAGCACTCTAAGTAAGTTGTTTATCTTACTGATTTATATTTGTGTGTGTATTTCATATTGTATAGTATCTGAAAAGCTGGTTAGGAATGTATCGTTGCTCCTTACTTTTTACCTTTTCTGCACATAGTCTGTTGATGGAAGACTCCATGTTCAACGAACCCAGAGAGCTGTCAAACATGAAAAGGCATTCAGAGGGAACTTTCTCCAATGACTACAGTAAATACCTGGAGGCAAGACGGGCACAGGACTTCGTCCAGTGGCTGAAGAACACCAAGAGGAGCGGGTGAGTCTGTCCTTCTTTCACTTGCTTGACTTCATTTCCAGACAACTTTGACTGTTCTTTAAATTAATATTTAAATAATCGATAATCAATCACCACAAATCAGCAGCTGGTCAAAACACACATTTTTATATAATAGAAGAAATGATGTGTAAGAAATGTTTTTTTCATTTTAAAGTTCCAAGTTCCAAGTAAGTTTTACTTGAAATTACCACTAAACTATTACCACAGTGTATTTTCACGTATTTACAGTATATTGCTGTTGAACAACTGGCAACAAATAGCCAGTTTTGTCCTCTGAAATCCATGTCGTTTCACCGCAGTCCCCTTCGACGCCATGCAGATGGGACCTATACCAGCGACATGAGCGCTTACCTGCAGAACCAGGCAGCCAAAGAGTTTGTGTCCTGGCTGAAGACAGGCAGAGGCAGGCGAGAGTAGAGCTCACCAGACGTCACGCTACACTCTGTGTCGTTCCATGTAAACCTGTATCTCCCTTTTCATTAGTCATTCTATTAAATTCCCCCGTGTAAGAAGCTTCTTCGTTGGTCCTTAATGTTTTAAGGAGGCGAAGTTGTCAGAAAGCCATGTTTGAAATGTGTGGTCCATCGGAATTGAGCCCATGAGCCCATGTTTTCGAATGTTCCTCCTCACTTAAACATGTATGAAACTCTCGCCATAGTAAACTGTATGTGTGTTGCAGCTTGGATAATTAGCCTACTTCTGTAGATAGATAATTTTATAATTATTCATATTAAGTCAGATTTAGTTTTCAATAAAGAAATGTGTACACTCAATGAGATCCGATCTGTTACAGTATATTTCTTTGGTAAAAGGACTGTGCCAATGATGCAACACTCCTATCAAAAATGATATGAAACTGAATGTAAAGGTATCGTATGTTAGCCATGAGAATGATTTGATAAATGGAGATAAAAAACATAGTGTTGTTTTGACTTAATAAACAAAATAGCAGTCACACTGCAGTAGGAATATAGACCAACTATATTCATATCTTGCAGAATCCTAAAAGCATATCACTTTCTTATAATGCATAACAGTCTAACAAACCAGTCAATATTTTGTGTAGGCCTAGCTGTCATTTCATTTGTGACATTCAGACAAACCTGAATCCCTATTCAGTGAAGTGAAGCGGAAGAGAAATCAATGACCATGCCACTATCATTGGGAAAATGCCCTCTGGGGTTTTAATGAATTAAGGAATTGGTGTATCCTACCTGTCAGCTGTTGACGTGAGAAAGATTTCCCACTGAAGCCCTGGCATCGAGCCGCAGAGAGTAAGGCTTACACCAATAGGAAATGTCAATCAGCTCGAGCATAGCTGGGATCACTGATTGGATCAACACTGCTCAGCTCGTCCTGGCATGGAGACAAACAATAACTCACATGAGCCAGCTAGCTGACATGCTTTGGGATGTGCTACCTCTCTGAGCTGTCATCCATAGTGCATCAAACCATCTGTTGATTACAAAAAGCCCGGCCCAGGCAAATCTATTTATAAAATAAATCTCCATGGGTCATGTGCCATGCATTTGACTAAGTTGATGTTAAGTGTATCAAGTATGCATATTCGTAGGCTAGCTGTCTTACCATTTATAAGGCCTTCAGAAGTGTAATTTGGGGTGAGATACTTTCCTCATTGATCAATGAGTAGAGCCATTACAAGCAAACCAACAGTGCACATAGAAATGTATGAAGGTAATAGCATGCACACACAACACAATATTACTGTGTGAATTGTAATGCAGGATATGATGTGCTGTGGTTCACATGCCATTGAAAATAATTACAGACAAAGGGAATGTTTAATGTCAACACATGTATTTGTATATTTGTGAGTTTGATAATTATTGATTAAATTGATTGAATCAGTAAAACTCAATAATGTTAAAAGACATAAAAGACTTGCATTATAAATGTACAAGCAATATGCTGACATATACAGTAAGATCCAAAAATGTATGCTGACAGAAGTCCTTCCCTATTAGACTTTACACATCTAATAAGAGGTATTGCATTAAAGTTTTTCAAGCATTAGTTAAATATACTGTATGTTTATTAAAAACATTTAAAAAATTGACTCTAAATTTGTATACGGTGCAAAACAGCAGTGTCAAATAATCATAGTAAAAAAAATGAAAGAATGAAAATTTGCCATCTACTGGATCTATTATTACATATTTATTTCATAACATAAGTAATTTTAGAAAATGTACTGTATATTTTCAACTACAAAATGTAAATACAATTTTATTTGAGCAGCTTCGTTGGTATAGTGAAATATGTGTAATAACAATACTTTTATTAATCTATAGTTATGCTATAGTCATTAGCCTACCAACAATAATGAACAATAATTGCATTAACACAGACTTTTTATAAATAGGACAGCCATACAGAAATGTATATTTCTTGGATGTACAATAAACCGTACAGTGTATTGATTAAATACATTCCAATAAAAAAAATATGTGTACAGTAATTGATTCATAAAAAGGCAAAACAACATACAAATCAAATTAATATGGTTATTCACTCACAAACGTAAACTGATTCACAAGATAATGTCTGGGGTCAATCAATTGCATGGTGAGGGGACACCACCTTATCAAAGCCCCTGCACACACTCCCTCCCTCTGTGTGTGTTGTAATCTGAGCTCTGTTCTTTGTTGTCATATCATGTGCGTGTGTGCGTGTGTGCATGCGTGTGTGCATGTGCAGGCGAATGTACACGCGTGGCCCAACAGCATTTGTTTTGGTCGGAGATGCTGGTGTGCTTAGTTTGTCATCTAGTGGCAGAAAGTCATATAGATTAACTTTCAAAGTATAGTCAACTGTTGCAAGATAACTGTAAGCTAATACACTTTGTCAAATTCACCAAATATCTCCTCGCATTCCGCTACCTTAGCGTTCTCTGTGCATGCTGAAAAACAAAATATGGTACTAATACACAGCCCAGGCTCCATAAATACAAACATAAACAAAGTGCTGAACACCACTCACAACAATGCAGCTATTGGCTTTGCAATGTATTTCAATGTGTGGGCCATGGCTTCTGAGGGAGTTTGTTTTGATATGAGCTCGAAGTTAGCAAGCGTTCTCGAGAATGATGCTGCCTTTAAGTAACATGTGCATGTGTACAAGAGTTTTTACTACCCCAACCAAACTCTCATTTAACTTCTGCATTTTATACAATTGTTCCATGAGACTTCATATAGAAATACTGTATAATAATTACAAATATTTAAACAATGGTACAGTATTAAGGGGAATGTGTATGTGTTAACACCTCAATCAAACAGCACATCTATTGCAGATATTTCGCTCAGTGAGTCTAAATAAATAGTTTGTGGCCTGTTTTGTTTGACAAAAATGAATCCACCATTCAAATGTACAGTAGCAATACCATAGAGAATGTATATGCCATAAATAACATTCCATAAAACATTGAAATTGCTATAGAAACAATTGAATTGCGTGGCAACAAAACAAGTATATGGTATCAAATACAGCAAGACTGAGCGGGCTTTAACCAGTGTCTTAGGGGTCTTGTGTATTTCTGGAGTTAGTCGATGGCATTCCAAGTGTTCCCAAAAGAACCCTGAGACATTTCATCTGTGATGTTGATGATTGGTGTTACACCTCTGTGAAAAAGAAGAGGCGGGGAAGAGATTCACACTTCCATTTTGCCCCGCCAGCGAGGTAGGGTTAATTGTATGTTACGTGTGGAAAGCCACCAGTTTAATGACAGTTACTTACTTGTAGCCTTGTAGTGGCACTTGTGCAACTCTGTCTTCCTCTGCAAGCATGCTCTGCTCCTCCTCCTGAATAAGAGACACAGGGTTTTACACCAGGAGATGTGTGTGTTGGCTAAATACCCCTGCCAGTGCCTGTGAGCAAGACACAGGCGTTACAGCTGGAGCCAGCCCATTTGGCATCAACATCTGCCCACTGCCCTTCAGCAGTTAGGATCGGTAAAATGACCCCAGACAGAAATGAAGAAAGAAAGAAAGAAAATAAAATAAAAGAATAACTAGCAGTAATAGAGCAGATGCCTCTGTAACTGTACTATGCACAGAAACTACTTAAAAACAGCATGGGGAGAAAAAAACACATTTGCTTTGTTTAATAGATTTAATGTATTGTTTTTTTACATGCGGAAAGCCTAGAAAAAGACATACGTCTTCTTCAAGGTCCTCGAGTTTCTTCTTCTTGCTCTCTGGCATGAGGTCGTCCAGCCAGCTCAGCTCTCGCTTGGTGAAAATAGAGTCCATCAGCTTCCGGATAAACACCAGAGCCAACACCTGTACATGGCACACACTGCATTATATTCTGCACTTACTATCTAATAACATCAACAGTACAACACATTACAACATGCAGTACTGTGGGTCTGCATTATACACTGTGTTCTAGTTCCCTGCACATCCTGCACTCCTCACATACACACACACACACACACACACACTCACACACACACACACACACACACGCACATCAGCCACCCAGAGCTGAGTTTCAACATATAGAGTCGGTCTCACAGACATGGATGAAAACTAGTCCAAGACAAATAGAAAAATTCAATGAAAAAAAGTCCTTAGTCTAAGGACTAGGCTTTAGCCGTGTCTGTGGAACCGGCCCATAAACGGCTACAGTAACCGGGCCAAAAACGGTAACTGGAGTTATGGGGTTGCAATTACAGTATTAACACAATCAAGGAATGTACTGTACCTTTAAATCATATTTCCAAACAGGTTTAGCGTTTGTCTCACCATCATGGGAAACACGATGGCAGCCTTGGAGGTCTTGATGATCCAGAGCAGAGCCAGGCAGCTCAGCTGGATGAAGGTGAAGAGGTGGACCTTCCTTAGAGGGACATGGCGCAGGTAGATGAAATCTGGCTGGTGCTTGGCCGGCATGGCAAACAGCTTCAGGCGGTCGAAGAACTGGAGTGCACAAAGAAGAGTCTTGTTCTGAACAGTAACCAGAAAAAGTATTTTTTACAGTGATAACCAGGGTTGGGTAGGTTACATTATAGATGTAATCCATTACATTTACTTGTTACCGGACTAAAATTATAATAAGTAACATAGTATTTTGGATTACCTAAATTTAGTAACATCATATGATTACTTTCCATTACTTTTAGATTACTTCACGACTAAACATTGTTCTTTGAAATGCCATTCAAAGCAATTTACTGTGTTTTTGTGCGCCAAATCTTTCTATTTGTTTCTATTTCATTGCTCGGGGAATCAGATTAAAGTATGATTTAATTTCAACTATTGACTGACTTTAACGAAAGGTTAATAAGAGAGCAGCCAATTGTTTTATGCATTTTACTCTTAGAAGTAAGTCTTATAGTCTTAGAAGTAATCATCTAATTCAAAAAGAATACCTGTAATCTGATTCCACTATGTTAGCTGGTAACTGTAGTGGATTGCATTTACTGTTTTTTTATAATTAGTTACACCATGGTTAGGGTTAGGGTTGGAAAGTAACTGATTACATGTAATCAGTTACTTCCCAACCATGGTGATAACACAATATTTTAACAAAGGTGACGTAAAAATCCTGTTGATTAAACAAACAAAATGGAACCTTTATTTTATAGATTGTGAACAATGAATTTCAAATGAATGGTTATGATTATGGATTTAATCCTAATACAGATTTGAATGATGGTTGATTAATTACTCTATTACCTGTATGCCTCTGAGAGAAGATGCTCCCATATAAAGGAATACTCCATACAACACAGGCATTGGTATAAACTAAAAGTAAATTAAAAAAAACATACCTTAGACAACAAATCACCTAGTGTACAAAGTGATATTTCCAAGGGTAATCAGCAATTTTAGCAGTAAATATAAAAATAAATAGCAACATTTCGAGGACTGTGATTTAACAGTACAAAAGCCTATAGGGACGAAATGTAATCTTAGCAACTAAATATAGCAGGAGAGAAGCTGTTACGAGGAGCCAAGTCAACAAATGAACAAATGGAGCGCGTCTAGCCTTCAGCACAGAGGTCATGAAGACGGAGCAGCCCATGAGGATAAATATCATGAGGCCGGTGAAACGCTGCTCTCTGATGCCAAGGAACTTGGGCTGCTCTCCGGGGGCCGAGCACTCCGACTCCAGCTTCAAGCTGTTGACGTGGGAGATGGACAGGACGGTGGCGGCCACGAACCATGGAAGGCCCATCAGGGAGCACACGCCCAGCATTAGCCCTACCATGAACAGGTCCAGGTGATAGCCACAGCCCTTCTGAATGGACGCAAAACAAAACAGGGGAAAATCAACGGTTTACTAAAAGGTAGCTCTTCATCTCAGTCCAGTTTATACTCGATGCTATATCAAAAAACAAGCTAGGTTCACTCTCCAGTTAGTGCCATCTGACAAGTAACCCTGCCAACAATCTGCATAGTGGCTGCCAACTGCTCCTTTGAGGGATGGGTTCAATGCAGAGGATCAGTTTGGCTACATGTATGTGAATGTGACAATAAAAGGCACCTTTACCTTTAGCGCTTTCTTCATAAAGTAATGCGTAGACAATCTTAATGAGATTATTATGGAATATCATTTGAAATCTCATCGCCTGTGTCCTGGCAGCAACCAATAGAGGCCAGAACAAACAGTTGGCTATACCTTGAGCTTGTGTTCCTTCCTGTTGATGATAACAGCGGTGATCTGTTGGTCCATGAAAATGAGGATGGTGCAGAGCAGAGCAGGGATGACCGAGATGACAGCAGTCCACCAGGGGTTGGTTCCTAAAGGGTTAATGAACCAACCCCGGTCATCTCTGGTTGGCTGTCGAGAGAATATTGCTGTTGATTTAGGTGTGTAGAACAGGCTGTGGAAATGGTCTATTTGTAATGCTATCTTCCTCCACTGACTCGGTGGCTCATACAGATAAGAAAATTCCAGGGATTAAAAAAACATTATTGTGTGTACGGCTGATATCTATTGGCTGTAGTCTGTAGAACAATGGTGCTATCTTACCTTAAACGCACTGGGAACCTTAAGTTTTGGAGAGGGGACCCCTAAGGCATAGTCCACCAACACCATAGTTAAGATAGTGATAAAAACAGCAAAGTCACTTATGATGCCCCTCACCTGAAAAAGGAGAAACCTTGTAAAATAACTGCAATCACCCTGAAATCAGTTTTACTATTACATATTGTTTACTCAAATCACATAAAGTACCCTCTGACATCTAAAACAATGCAGTACTGGCATATTACCACAAGAGGGCCACACTGCACTATATACTGGTAACATTCTGGCATGATGAGTATGATAATAGTCAACTTGTCTGAATAATGATAACACGTATCACATACTGTATATTATAATACATGATATGTAATACCTTTGTGGGAAAGTAATTGCTGAACTTGAACTCCTTGAGGAAAGCCGACATGAACACAGTAGAGAAGAAGAGAATGACGCACCAGAAGAGGACGTCTGGAACATAGGGACCATGTGGGCCACAAGCGCTGCCATAAAACTCCCCTCGCTTCTCAATGCAGTCCTGCAACAACAATTAAAGGGCAGGGTTAAGTCCACCAAGCTGATTGTATATACAAGACAGTTTAAGAGCATCCGTGCCCACAAAAACTTGAGTGAGTATATAAAGAAGTGCTTTTATGGTGAGTAATCCAATGGAATCCGGTCTGCATTTCCTTAATCTCTGCCTTTGTCTTGACACCATCTGGAAGAGCATGCCACTTTAGCGTGGAACAAGCTAAATGTGGCTTTATGTGTTTTGTACGTGTGCATGTGAAATACATGACTAATCTTTTCTTTTTATGAATGGGAATTTGGCAAGTTACTTTGGCCTCCAATGCTTCCCAGTAGATTTCAGAGGCTGTGATGTTGTTCCTTTCCCAGAAAGTCAGGGTGACATTGCTGGGGTCTGAAGGCTCAACGCACAAACATCTGTGAGAGTGCACACACACATACACACACACACGTCACTGAAAAATCTCTCCACTTACAGTATCGCCAAGAAAAAAAAAGTTATTTATTAAACAAAGCTCAAGATAAATAGTAAAGGGTTTGTTTTAATGATTTAATTGCTGTACATTCCAACTATATGGCTTGTTAAATTCTGTGGGTGCATCTTCACATACGAGTACAACGTCAGTTTATCCAGGTTGCTGTTCTTGTTGAAAGGGTAGTGTGTTCCCAGGTGAATGAGTTTTTCCAAGGCCTCGTAGATGAAGATGATGCAGATGAGCGAGGCAAAGGCCTCCTCAGTGAAACGGGTGATGTAACAAACCAGTGAGCTGGCGTCCGTGGCCACCAGCGCAATACACAAGAAGGCTGTCCACAGCCCAATACAGGTTCTCAGTGAGAGATAGCACAGTCCATACTCCCTATGTAGACACATAAACAGACATCAAAGACAGTGGTCATTGGTGGAGCACACATGTATGTAACTTAGTCAGTAGTTTAATATTAGAATCATATACTGTATGTGGAGCCATTATCACAGCAGTAGTGCTATTGTGTAATATATTTGAAAGGGTTCCCACTCTAAGTAAAATGTAAAATTCCCTGACTTTTCCCTGACTTTCACTGACTAAAAATCTGAATTCCCATGACCTATATTGAATGGAAAAACAGACAATCAGAATGTTGTCTGTGTAAAAGGGCTCTATATAGACAGCATGGCAACAATGAAATAAGTAACATTATTCTTTTTCACATAACTGACAATGTGGCACTTATTCACGTTAGTGTGCACATCAGCATGACCTGTTAGACCTCTCAAAATCTAAACCCCCGATGATTGGCATCTAAAATGTAAACATGCTGCAAGTACAATTCCCTGATATTGCATGATTCCACCCAAAAAATGACTTTCCATGTCTGGAATATACTTTTTACAATCATATGATATTTCAGAAATTCCATGACCCGGGGAACCCTGATTTGAGAACATAAATATGAAGATGAATGTTGGACCACCACACAATATAATCGCACATTGTGACATATGAAATGTAGTGAACGGTTAATGAGCCATTGATGAGGCACTGAATTAAAACGTACTTGCAGAACTTAAACAAAATCTTCTCAAACACCAGTACTGGTCCCGTGCTTCCCAGAATGGTCAGGGGCTGCCCAGCAAACAGGGAATAGGCTATGCCTGTCATCGCGGCTCCAAACAGTGACTCAATAGCACTCTGGACAACAGGACAGGACACAGAGTGTTATAATACTGATAGGCTATAATACATACTCAACATTTAGACAGGACATATACCATCATGTTTTTACAAGCTCAACAATGTGTTCCACTCTGCATATCAGTCTGAAAACTCTCTTTTCGAGGTGGACACACCAGCGGTGTCAATCAAATCGTTGCCAGGTCCACCAGCCCTGATCAGATCAACAAAGGTGTGATTGGTATTTCCAGACAACGGTGCTTGCAGACAGGAGCATCAATCAATCAACGAGAACTGCAGTACTTCCAAAAAGAGGAACTTAATTGCTGTCAGCACCAACTGAAATACTCGGACGCTCATTATTTGTTTGACATAAACACTTTTCAGAGATGTCTCACACTCATAGTGTCGGACCCTATCAGGATGGGTTCAGCCACAGAACGATGACTCGTTACATCCTGTGGTAACATGATGGTCCAGTGTGTATTGTTATATGGGCGAGGACAGGGCTGGTCTTACTATGCGTCCCTCGGTTGCCTCCCCCAGCAGTCCTCCGAAGGTGATGACCGGTGACATGCATGCGCAGTAGAGGAACAGGAAGGAGGCCAGACACTGCAGGCTACATGCGTCGGTGTAGTCGGACAGGTAGTGAGGAACCTTGCGCTTAATGTCTAAGATGAGACCTCCGAACCATCTTGGAAGGAATGAGAAAATGGGATTATCCCAGTCACACATGTACTTTAAATACAGTATGGTATAGGCCAGCGGTTTTCAAACTGTGGGTCGGGTCCCACAGTTGGGTCCCGCACTTTACTATCGTGTTGTGGCAAAATAGTCTAATTGTTCCTGATTAGATTAAATCCTATTTAGCCGCGTGCACACCATAGATTCTGGAGCGCTCTGCTAAAAAATATTTGGCGCACACACACAGGTATAGCATTAGCTAAAATTGATAGGTTTTTGAAAATTACGTTACCAGGTACTTGTGTTTGGTGGGTCTCTAAATAGATTAGTCCTCTGTAGGTGGGTCTTTGCACAAAAAACTTGGGAACCCCTGGTATTGACTACATACAGTGATATACTGTATTGTTTTGAGAGGGAGTCATAGCAAAGGTTGGTTTACCAAGGTTAACCTCCAAACGCTACATTTCTATAGGTCTTATAAAGGCCTTATAAAGTTGTTAATTTATTTAGCTGACTTATTCTTTCCTCTATTTCAGCCTACAATATAATAACCTCCTGAATATGACTTTGCACGATGCATCCCTATAACTGCAAATTGAGCTCTCATAGTGGTGGGTTGCTATGGAAACCACATTATGACTACAACTACTACTGAGGCTGAAGGCAGACATAGTTTAAACCATAAATAGCCAGTACTCTCTCTCTTTCCTTCGATGTGGTGGTGGTGCTTTTACAACACTACAGTATTTTAACATTTAGCATTAAGGCTTAACTCATGTAAAAATATGAAAAGTTTGTATAATGAAATGATTACTGCATTTATAGTTTATTTTATTGACGATTTAAAATCTTCTTTATCATGTAATTTTAATTAGCTGAGTTTTTAGTTTCACAGAATATCAGCCTCTTTTGTATCTGAGCGCACTTGCTAAGCAGACACTCCAAAGTGATATTAGCTTTGTGAAAATGAATGAATGAATGTAGTTGCAGTTGCAGTCCATATTTCTGCTGCACTTGACCAGACACCACTGACTTGTGATTACTGCTAACTCACTCACTCTCACTCTCTCTCTCTCTCTCTCTCTCTCTCTCTCTCTCTCTCTCTCTCTCTCTCTCTCTCGCCACACCCCCCAGTACGCTGCAGCTCGGGTCCACCATGACCGTCGTGTTTGTCTTCGTCATCATCGCATGCTAACCCATTGGGCACGGCAGCAGTCTTCCTCTTCTCCTGGTCAACAAAGAGTAAGATGCAGATGATTCGCCATTGTTTTTAACGTTGTCAACTCCCATTACATCTTCACTGTAGCCTACCATCTGTATACTGTGTACAATATCATTATTTGAAAAACATAGTCTTAATAACTAATGTTATGTTTTCGTTAATTAGGTTACTTGGCAGATTCTTTAAACAAAATCAATGTATAGTATAGAATACAAACAGTATTAAGGAATGTAGGGGTTAAGCATTCTGCTCTGGGATGCTTGTAAAAGTCACGCGTTTGCAGAAGTTGAAAAACAAGTTCCAGAAAGTAAAGTGTAGCTGCACCCTAAAATGTGTTTTTTGAGCTGTAAACTAAGTAATAGGCCTGATCTGTGATTATACACATCAATGCTGGTGTTAATAATAACTAAATTCCTGTTTTTTATAAAAATCTGTATTTTATGGGCTGAAAACAGAACTAAACGTCATATCCGTTATAAATCACCACAGGACCTGGATGGTTTTCATCGGTACACTTAGTACGCTCATACGTCATCACATTAAAATTTTATCGTTAACAGTCCCTCCCCTCCCATCCCCTCAGCTCCTTGATGCATTTTTCTAAGTTGGAGTGGGTGGAGTCAGTTAAACTTTAAAACAGCCAGTCGTGCACTACCCCAGCTCTCCAGCAGGGAAAAGGAAGAATCAGTAAATTAACATGGGTACGTCAGTGGATACTTTCTGCACCAGGTTAGTCCACCGGTATGAAGATGGTTAGCTACATCACACCTGTGAGGAGAGACTGTACGGCCCACACTGACCTGAGAGGGGACGTTCTTGGGCGGCTCTATGCGTATGGACGGGTCCCATTCCCCTGGGGGCAGGACCGTAACTTGATCCAGGAATTCATCAATACCAGCAATAAGATCATTACGGTCTTTGGCTTTGTAAGCCACATCATGGAAAACCTACAAACCAAATGAACTCTCCAGTTGTAATCAAGAGTGAAACTTCAGATAAAGCATTTATTGTATAGGTGCACTTATAAACATTAGGAAAAGAGAGAAAACATTTAAATTCCAACAAATAAGTTGATAGATGAAGCAATAGGGTGGTGTTATATGCGTAGTGTATTTTCTCAGTAATCTGAGAAAGATGACACTCCATGTCCCTGAGAGGCTGAAAAATGGGTTTAAGTGGTGAAATAATTGCCAAGAGACCGTCATTAAAAGCCTTGAGTTGTTCTGGGTGCTGAGAAGTGTTTCGTCACTTCAGGAATCGGGTGAGATCTGCTAGACCGTGACATAATGCAAGCTGCCTAGTCTACATTCATATGCTTACTCAACTACTTTGAACAGGACATTGGTTTGAAATTGCAATCGATGCACACGTGTAAATAAATAAATATTACCATGTAATACGTCTAGAGTCTTACCTCATCAGTCATGAGCGTAGCAATGGACCTTCCTATCTCATGATACTGTGGTCCTTTACCCAAAGGCCCCAACAGGATGAACAGAAACCTAGGAGCAGAAGCAAATGAATGAATATGCAATAGCTTGGTCATTGCTTATAGTACATTACATCGAATGGGGATGGTTGAAGTGAATAGATAAAACTGATTGTAGTTCTAAGTGTTATAAACAAGGCTCCTTGATGGAAAGTGTACAGCATCTGAATGTGACTGAGATATTAGTTCTGCTATAACCTTGTGTTAATGGGAACCTCAGCCAGTCCGATAAGGAGAATGGCTGGTGAAAGGCGAACAAATGCCACCACCGGCTTGTTCAGAAACTCCAGCTCCCCCACCAACACATTGCAGGCTTCTGCCCCTGTTGGAATCTTCTTCATGAAATGTAGATCTATCTGAAGAATGACACAATACCATAGTATTTACAACACCATGCATTAATGTATCTGCATGTAGCAGTCTTGAGTAAAAGTGTTTGTAGTACATATTATTTGGATTCTGATATTTGGCAAATCTAAGTTCTGTACAAATGGTTCTATCCCACAAACATATTTACATTAAATATCCAGTCTGGATCTACAGTAATATCTACTAGAACTATATCCTATCTTTATGATTCAGATTCACACAATGTTATTGATCCCAAGAAAAGCAATTAATTCACAGCTTCCAGTCCATACACACAACAAACTTATCAGAGATGTCAGCGATAACAGCTCAACATAGTACAGAGAAACAACGATCAGCAATACATAAGCAAATAAATAAATCTGTGTGTTCTAAAAGACACAGGGATAGTATACACCAGGGCTATTCAATTCCAGTCCTGGAGGGCCGCTGTGCAGCATGTTTTAGTTGTCTCCCTGCTCCAACACACCTGATTCTAATGACTGGGTTGTTATCAGGCTTCTAAATAACAGTTCATTAGAATCAGGTGTGTTGGAGCAGGGAGACACCTAAAACATGCAGGGCAGCGGCCCTCCAGGACTGGAATTGAATAGCCCTGGTATACACCATAACGTATGTTCACTATTACTGTAGTACACTGGTCTATGATGTATGTTCCTTCATCTTAATAGTAAAATACATTCTGACCATCTACTGTAAGCCTTGACTGTAAGCCTTGACTGCCTTGCATGTCTCTCCATGTCATGTTAAACTCCATATAAGCACAATACATAGGCAAGACATACCTTGCTGAGGTCTAGGGGGCTGCTCTCCCTGGTGACGTCTCCTTTACTGTCTGTCTTGGCTAAATGAGACTGAGAAGACATCAGCGGACCTGGATCATTCACAGAACAGTGGCCATTTAGTTTTATAAGGGCTCCAATATTACACTTATGCTGCAGCCTTTTATGGCTGAGGCTCTGAACCTTGTTGACTCCTGACCCATGTCCATCTTCTAACATACAGTATTCCAGCATGAAAGCACACAGTGTACATTGTACAACCACATTGATGCAGACTTTTATAAAAAAGATAGGGTTAATCAGGGGATTATTTATAATTCATATAAAACATTTCTTTTTTAAATCTAGAGATAAATTCAATTCTAATTATTGTGGTTATTATGTTCACCAAGCAGGGATTTGAACCAATGTGACTTGCCTTGACATATGAAGCCTTAAATCTAAGATAACAGTTTTCCATTTTGAGTGCGCTTCCTTGTCACAGCAAGTGAGAATACCGTAGGTATTTTATTTCCATAGTTTTTAATTACTAATGTAGCCAGCAAGTTTAACTAAACCATGTTCAACCCATCTCTTGATGCTTGATGATCACAACATAATGTACTATATTTGTAATTTGGCTATTATAGTGCTCTTATTAGGGATGGCACGATCCACATGTTTCAGTCCCGATACAGATACAGATCTGATTCTAGTGTTAAATTAAGCCGTATTCCTCACTGTGATTGAGGAAGAGACTGGGAATCATGTTTTGTGTATGGAACCATCAAGAGTGAACATTGCTTTCTTAACTATTTTACAACATTATGTAACATGGGCTATATATATATATATGAACATAAGGGAATATTACAATGTTGTCATTAATGTATGCATTACTCAAAAGTGGTTATGTGTTTAAATTAAATTGCAAATAAATGACAGCAAATCTCGCTTTTAGGACATAGATGCATTTCAGAAAAAGTGCTGCTGTGTGGCCTGGGTAGGTTAGACAGCTGATGCTTGACAGTGCACCTACACGTGTAAATACATTACATTGTAGGGCTGCACGATTATGGCCAAAATGCTAATCCCGATTATTTTGATCAATAATGAGATCGCGATTATTTATC
>JAODUH010000008.1:4754218-4767167 GCA_027564835.1 Typhlichthys subterraneus | reverse complement strand
AGAGAGAGAGAGAGAGAGAGGGGGGGGGGGTGTTTTAAATGAGTAAAGGGTGAATGCCTGGGTAACTTCATTAAGTTACTATTGTTTATAAATAGACAAATCATGTAGATGGAGCCGTCCCTAGCCAGCACACCTGTGTCGTCTCATCTTAATCCCAGTAACACAGCTGGCCGGATTAGCGGTGCACCTTGACCTCGAGTGCTCGGCTCGCTCTTCTTCCACGAGACAAAGCTCTCAGCCGGTTCACCTGCCACTCCGCTGATGCGATAGATGGAGATAACGGATCTCAGCCGGTTCATGGCTCGATACACATCAGCGTCAGGGGTTGGTTTCATTAGCAGAGAGCAACCGGAGCAGGCGTGCGGGTGGTCATGTTAACGGCCGTGTTTGGGTTCAAACTGTTGTTGCTGGACGCGGGAACTCGGCAACAATGAGCCGTTAAACCTGTCCAGGGTCATCGGGACGACAGCTTGACCTAGCTGTGACGCTTAATTTCGCAAACTAACGCGAGGAAGAAATACAAAAGAGATACGGTGACTTTCAACAGCTAATACATAAAAAGGTGCTACTTTATGGGTGGATTTGGGTTATAACATTTTACATGTAACTCTTTGTTTTAAATTTAGCATAGATGGTAGCTAGACTAGACATCACAGAGTCAGACCAACAAAGGAAATAAAAGAGGGTTAGGCAGGTGATGAAGCCAAAGCGAGTTGAAAGAGAGGACATGATTGGTTTAAGCCAGTGCAGAAAGATTGTTTCCTTTGGCCCTGCGCTGAGATTTCCAGCCCTGTGATCATCTCTTCCATATGATTAGGCCGATGTGCATAGCATGCAGTCACATGACAGGCTGTAAGACCGCCACCGGACCCACACTGGCAGCTGACACAAGCGTAGTTCAGGAGAAACAAGTCCCAGGGCAGCGGGATTAGCTTTGGAAGAGAAGCCCCGCCATTAGCGTGCCTTACGGGCGTGGCTCGCCACAGTTTAGCACTTACCCCCTCGATGCCTCATGGCCAGTGAGTCAGTTCTCTAAGCACGATGACATTGTCGACTGGATACAGGCGTGTAGTGTGTGTGTGCGTGTGCGTGTGTTTATGTGTGTATGAAATGCCTCAGTGGTGCATAGCAAGATAAATAATTGTGAGAAAGAAATACGACGAGGAAAATGTTAAGTCATAGTCAGCTTGCATCAACTGTACAAAGACAAACAATGGCTTGGAGCAAGACCAGCACAAAGCCAAAACCACATTAATTAGAGAGCAGTAAGCACAACTCGTCTATGACACAAATTAGATGAATTAAAGATTGTAGGTGGGGGTAGGAAATATGGCCATCTGGAGCATTTTCTCAGAATCAGCGCACAGCTTAAATGTTATTGTTCGCATTACTTGTTTATTTAGGTTTGGCTCATAATTCAATATTTATGCATAGCATTACATTTGCTTTTCAAATAGTCGGAAGCATATGTTGTTATGCTGGTGAACATTAAGCTTAATATCGTGTGTGATTATGATAATTTTGTGCAATTATCATAATTACCATTTGCGTATGCCACTTTGACAAGTGTTGCACTCAATGCTGAAACTTTATTTTTATATATAGAGACTGGAAAATACATTTCCATTTTCATAGCATTCTGTTTTGACTGTTCATCCTGTGCTTTCCTTACTAACTTGAAACTGTGTTCTTATATTTTTTAAATTTAATTTAATTAATTAATTTATTGTATTATTTTTTTTTTTTTTGACATCATCATGGTTTACTGGACATTACATAATGAAACCAGTATGACAACCCTTATCCCTTTGAAACATTGTTTGGTAGAATCTTTACATCTACAAAACAGGCACAAGTTCAGCCATATAGGTTTTTTATTTTATTTTATTTATTTATTTATTTTTTTAATTTAAAGACAAAACATAACATCAACAACTTAAACCCCTGTGCATCACAGTCTAATTTAGCTTCTTATATATTTAAGTTGACAACTGTATTAAAAGTTGTTTTCGTTTTCTTTATTTCCACTTCTCTATATATACAGTATATTACACACACACACACAAACACACTAACCTAGACAGTGACACACACGTGCAAACTAATGGAGACTTAACTGGTCCTGAGTAGGGCCCGTGTAATGTATTTATCCCAAATCAGTGACCTCTCTTTCAGGCCCTACACAATGCCAGGGCTCCACCACCCCATCAGCCATCCAGCTGGGACCTTTTTCCTGATGAAGACTCTCTGGAGACAGTCTGTCACATTTAGACACACATATAGGACAACAGAGTTAGTCTGTGTTTGAGAGTGTGTGGATGAGTGCAACCTATAGAAGCTTGTTCGTGCCAGCTGTGTATGAAGTTCCTCCCACAAGCATCAGAGCTTGGAAATGGATGGTCATTAATCAATCTGTCCTAACCAAATATTCTCTACAGAAAAGTTGAATTATAAAATGTGTTTCACCATCATTTAAGAGGGCAGCAGACCATGCTATTAGAATTATTATATTTAATATAGAAACATATAGTAGTTTATTTCTGTACATTTGCATGTAAAAACAATCAACAAATTCATGATGAACATAACCTCTGATAGTTGAAATAGGCAGAAGGTGTTCACTTTGCATGCATGTGCCTAAATGACCAAGATATGCCCATTTAAAACATTTTAAGTGCTGAATGGACCTCAATTGAATGTAATTGAGTTCAGAGAATTACAGCAACAGTGTGAGTGAGAGACAAAAAGAAAAGCTGTTTCTCGCCAATATTTCATGTCGCATCGTGCAAGCTCGCAAATGAATTGCCTATTCATTCTCAGATATCCTCATCCTTCTCCACAGGCCCTCTCTGCCTAATCTCTCTGTCTGCCTGCCTGTCTTCCTGTGTGTGTGTGGGTTCCTCCCTCTCCCCCTCTTTCTCTCCCTCCCTCACTGAATGTTCCCTCTCTCCTCATTACCCACAGTGAGTTTGACTAAGCCTCTTACCTCTAACATACCTGATAAAGCAATATAGAAAGCCAATTACTTTAATTTAGGTGAACAGTCCCTGACCGCTTGAGAAAGCTTGTGTGTGTGTGTGTTTGTGTGTGTGTGTGTGCGTGCATGTGTGTGTGCACGTGTGTCTCCTCCACCTATCTAAGCACACGCTCTGCGATGGTCGTGTCACTTGTCAACACCCCACCAGTGTAAACGTTCCGGTGCGTTCCGGTGCGTATTAAGAGATCACGAGCGTTCCGCCTGGCTACGTGCATGCTGAACATTCTGAGAGGGGGTGAACCACGAGGATGGTGCCAAAGATATCTGCAGTGTGATGCCGCTAAGGGGTTAATAATAAGAGCTTGACAGAAAACGAGTTAAAGAAACACCCAGAACGATAATTCACATAAATGGTGTTTCATTTTTGGTGATATTATTCAGTCTATTGAAATACTTATTTGTTTCCTTCAGATACGTGTGTACGTGTAAGAGGGAGCACCTGTGTCTGCTATACAGTATGCGTGCCTTCAATGTAATGTATTCAGTGTGTCTGAGTCTATTTGGTTTTGTCTGTGTTTGTATTGAATCTGTATGTGTTGCATGTCTGTGTGTATACAGTACAGTTTGTTTGTTTGTGTGTGTGTGTGTGTACTGTAGCGTGTGTGTGTGTGTGTGTGTACTGTAGTGTAGCTTGCACTAACACAGTAGTGCCCAGGTACCTAATAGCTTCATTCAGCACCTCTGCCTGCTGCAGTGATCTTTCAGCAGCCAGGCATCAGGCTACCTCTCCTCACTGAGCATTCCCTCAATTAGCTTTATTATTACAGGGGGGCCTCACATTTACACTGCAGCAGAGGAGAGCTGCATGCCAACACTACTGCTGACTGCCTCTGCACATACAGTGTATATACAGTACGGCGAGTCTGTGTGTGTGTGCGTGTGTGTGTGTGTGTGTGTGTGTGTGTTCAATCTCTACAGACCTGGTAGACCTACATCTTACGATGCTGAATGATAGTAGTGCTGCACGTTGACGTGCATGTAATATTTTGATTGTTTGCGGTACTTATTACCTAAAATAAAGATAGTATTCAGAATGTAAAACAATGCAGAAAATTCACATTTTATTTGGAATATATACCTTATTCGGATCGGAATATGCTATATGCAAGCTGAACATTCTGTATTGTCATATTAAGAATAATAGTGTAATACGCGCATATCAGTATACCGGTATGGGTGTAATAGTGTTGTGATATCCCAGACATGGGAGGCAGGTGTCTGTGTGTGTGTGTGTGTGTGTGTGTGTGTGCGTGTGCGTGTGTGTGTGTGTGTGTGTGAAACTGTGCATGTGAGGAGGTGTAGCTGAGAGTCAACTGGCAAACTGTAGACTTCTGTTGTGTTGTGTTTCTGTATTACTACCCTGCCCCCCCCCCCTCCACACAAACACACACACACACACACGTGCACATGCACACGCACATAGCCCAGCCCTCAGCCTCTCTCCCATTCTCTTCCACTCCCCTCGCACTGCTATCTGCCAATGCGCTGCTGGAGATATTGTTAGTATTCCATTTGCCATTTACATTTTCTGTGCTTGACATAATTGAGCAATGGATGCTCTTATGAAAATTAAACTCGCCGTCCTCCTGGGTTACTGTAACCCTGTTAAAATGTAATGAGATTCTTTATGCGTCTTCTTGTGATTTTTTTATTAAATAGAATATCAGTATGACTAATTTCCCAGGCTCAAATGCGGACTGGGACACCACATTATTGATAGGCCAGTGCATAAGTGGTCTCTCTCTGCCTGCCTCTAATGGCCTAATAATGCATTATACCAGTATCAGTGAGCCTGCGGCTTGCAGTGCTTATTGTCGTTACTGAAAACACCTGGGCGGACCATTCATCAAGGTTAAATCAGGAGGGCCCATTCGTTCATTCTCCTGTCAGTAGACATCTTTATTTGTTTTTGCCTGCCGATGCTCAACAAGCAGAGGCACGAGGACTGAGACCTGACACGTTCACCGCTCAGGCACACCAGTAGGAGGCGTGCCACTATTAGGTCGCTGGTTCCCTGTCATTTTGGACGGATGAAGAGGCGGGGCGGATTAGGTTTCCCGTTCCCGGAATAGAGGCGGCTATTACGATATATCTATAATATTCCGCACGCATATTTGTCTTCTTTGATGACTGTTTGGAGTGTAAGCAGATAAGAACGGCTGAAAAACTGTTACTGTAATCTTTGTGAATTTGGGAGCTTTCTGTCTTCATGACTGATGGCGTGGTGGTTTAATGTGATTAGCTGGACGAAGGAGCCAGTGTAGAGATGATTAACCTTGTTGGCTCGCAGTTTTTATTTATTTGTTTCTGCTTAAAAGCTAATTGACAGATCATCAGCAGCCCAAAGGGTGCAAACATATCAATTCTAGGCGTCTGCTTTTAATTAATTTTAACAACATATAATAACATTTTTACTGCTCATTTTGAAATATATATTGATTACACATTGGGTTATGGTTGTACTGTGCCGTTTTTCTAAATGTAATAGGTCTACATGTTTTGATTACCATAGCCTAATCATAACATTCGTTTTGTGGGTTTTGGAACATGAGGGTATTTCAAAATTAGTATAATGTTTGCACAGAACATAGTCTATTTACAGTACAAGCAGATCCAATCCTTAATATTCATTTTAAATATTTGTCTTCATAACTCTGAAGTTATAATGATTAACAATTGGATGCATGCTTAATTTAAGAACTTTCTAAATTATGTCTACTCATGGAATAACCTATAACACACAAGACAGTCATTTATTTGAGTGAAATATAGTAGGCTCTTATTTATAGAATTTATTTTATTTTTTATAGTACTGAGAAGTTTGGGGCACGTTGTCCTGAAAATATATTCTTGTCAGTTGCAGGATGACATTATTAAGGTAAATTGAGGCATTAGCCTAGTGTATTTTGGCCACCATGGGTTAAATAAATGTATAAACATAATTTATGTCATTACCCCTGGCCCATGTACCATCATGGGACAATTTAATGAATAAATTAGACTATATTCTAAAACATATAACATCTTCAGCTGTGCAGTCTAACACAAATTGAATCTAATATGGTTGTCCGTGACATTAAGTATTAATTATTAAGAGAAATAAGCAACAAATGATAGAAATCAAGGAAATTAATTGTTTATAAAACAGACCACATTTTTTATTGTTTTGGATTATAATATGGAAAATTGAATGAATATCAAGTCATGCCATCTCTGGCTTTCTGGTATTTTTAGCATGAAGAAAACTATTTAAGAGAGCTGGAATAATTATTTTAACAAGATCATGGTAAATAGTCATTATTGTACCACTAGCAAAATTCTAAGAAGACTTGAAGACTTTGTTTTTTAGAAATAACATGATGCAAATAGTTACCCAATCTTATCATAAAAAGGTTTATTTTTTATCTTTATGTAAAAAGTCAAATATTAAAACAAAAAGCATACATAATGAATAAAGCTATTATGAATGTTTGCATAGATATTGCTGTGCTCCAGCAATACTGTGATTCTGTTCACGTGTTTGTGTATATCATTCAGAAATTTTATTATTTTCATACATTTTCATCCAATCCCTTTCAGTTTAAAATCTCAGTAATCTACTTCAATGGCTTGGAGTGCTATAGTTTACCTTAAAGAAGAGGTACTTGACTGTGGTTGATTAGGTTGAGTAGGTTGAGTAGGCATCCATTGATTTTATAATGCATGATAAGTTATCACTCCACTGTAGTTATTGAGTTGAGCAAATGTTTTTAAACCTTATTTTTAGTTTGCACACAACCATTCAACCAGATTCAACCAGGTGTGAGGTAATAACGGCACTGGAATAAGATATACCACTGCCCACAGCAGCAGCACAGCACTGTCATCTCCCGTATGCCCTCACCCTACACAAATGCAAACACTGCACACGCACTTACATGCTCACCTGGATGTAGTGTAGCAAAATAATCACACATGCACATTACACACACAAACATACATAAATACATACTCTGGAGACATTGACAGAAACCCACATTGGTAGGGCTTGCCAGTACATGTGATATCTCTGCTGGTATGGTGTCGATGAACGGATGTTCCAGGGAGCACTTTCTTTGCCAGCCTGGAGCACACAGCTTGGATTCATGGGAACCAGAAGATTCCAGGGAACCATATATCTCTCAGAGGCTGAGGGCAGTAACACGCAATGGACCTGCAAACGTCTGTCACTAGCCTGGGCCTGGGCCCCTCGCACCCAACACAAACAAACAGCAAACGGCTGGACACAAGGAAACCATCGACTCACTTGCTGCCTTTCAGCTATGCACACACACACGCACACAAGAGCTCAGATATATTTATATCCGCGAGGATAGAAGGGTTGTCTGATATTTGTGGCAAAAACGTTTTGGGTTCACTGGGACTCTGATAGTAAAGCGATCTTCAGCTAACAAGTATTGTGTACGTTTTTGTGTTATAGTTGGTTTTAACTCTAGGGGGCGATATCAGCGTAGAAAACATTGCATGGTGCAGCCATATTAGAACTATAAGGGTGTAGCACGGGTTTTGGTTTCCAACTTTTTCTAAATATTAATTTTTTATATGAAGTTGTTTATTAAACACTATTTTCCATGACAAATAGCAAAAATTATATATTTATAACTGATGAACAATACATATTTCAAGTATACACAATAATGGATTTTTTTAAATATAATACTAAAGAATAAATGCTTTATTTTGGCATTACATATTTATTTAATACCTTCTTAAGGCTAAGGTGTGAATTTCTAAGTCAGTATACTGTAGCCTTTATTTTACATTTTATTTATATTTTTCATGCCATGACAGCCTCAGCTGTCATTATTTTGCTTATACTGTGGATGAACACAAACAATGTAGCCTATTTGCAGAAAACAGGTGTATCTTGTAATATTTATTATAGGTGTGTTACAGTTTGTTCAACTATAAATAACTAGTGAGGCAACCAATGCATTGTCAATGTTGATGTACTGGCATATATAATCAAATGTACCTATATTGTGTATATGATGTTGTTCCTAACGTAATGAACAATACCTATGTTTTCCATACAATGTCACCTCTGTGAAAAGGGTTCATTAAAAGCTATGATGTGGTTTTCCTTGGCAACAAGGCACCGGACCTTCCTGGCAGACGATGGCGTGAGCGGAGGGGAGAAATGAAAGCGTCGCGACAGCGTTCATCATCATCTTCATCATCATCGGGCCCCGAGAACTTCTGAATGAGGAAAATGATTTGATTATGTTGAAGCTAATGACGGGGGGCATAGTTAAATCCATCTCCACGTTTTTCTTGCTTCTGCCCCTGATTCAGAGCCCTGTCAGCAGCTTGTTAGTGGCCCCTTGTGCTGCGGTAGGCCTGCAGAGGCACTCACAGCTCTGTGTCCAGATGAATGAATACCCAGGGGGGAGTAGCCTACTGGAGAGAGAAGGACAGCCACACACACAAAGGGAGAAATAGACTAAATAAAGATGAAGAAATAAGGGAAAGAGAGAGCTATACAGGTGAGACACACAGAGAGATAAAGTAAATGCAAATTACTGTAGAATATGCAACCTCTAAAATCTAACAGCACAAATCTAAAAAATAAGGTACATTTGAGTATTAATGTGTGATATCCCTGTTGACAAACACAAATGACATATTTTAATGGAAACTTTATAAGCATTAACAAAAGTATCAGACACATGATAAAGCCTAATGTCCATTTATCAATATGCAAAACTAGATCCGTTACATCAGAGTTCTCCATTCAATATTGGAAACATTGGATCTTAAATGTGAGGGTTTGTTTACAGGTTTTTCTTGCATCATTATGTGGCCATTTGTTTCCTTGCGTGTAAATGTATGTCTTGTTTTCACATTATTAAAACATGCGTGTCTATCGGTAATAACAAATAAATGTTCTGCTAGCAATAACAAATTCATTCATTTGTTTATTTGTGGCTACAAGGACCCATATGGTGATATACAAATCAGTCCCCCTTTAATTGACAATAGTTTCCATAAGTAGACTAAAATACAACAAAAACTCCTATGGCATGCGTCTGAGTCCCAAGCCTTTAATTGACAGATGAAAGGAGCTCAGCCTAACAGGCATGGACTGAGTGACATCTTCATTGTACCAGTACAATACAACAAAGACATCAGCACAGAGCAATGTCCATGGAGACAGCTGGTGCCCTAGCTTCGGCATAAGGCAGTCTAATATGACAAGAACACATTGGCACATTCAAGTGAATTACTGTAAGGCCAACTGGTAAGGCAGAACACAATGACAATCATTTTGGTTCATCACTTATGTAAAAGCCTATGGGAGGAAACATTAACAGCGTCTCTGTTAGGGATTCCATTGGTAAAGCTGATCTTATTGGTAGCAGCATTGGGTGTGACACACATATTGGTATTAATACATGTTTTTAAACAGAAAAAAAAACACCATTAATATATAATTAAACAATAAAAATCATTCAAATTAACAAACAGCTACTGAAGAGAGGTACACTTTCCCTGTTCCCAGGTGAATCCCTGTTTTGAGTTATGTTTATTATAAGGTTTGCATTATAACTTCAACTAACTGCCAACATTCATTTTTTACAGGTTAAACAGACCCATTTGGGTAGCAGGTCTATGGAGCCTTTTTCACAAAGGTGTTGTGTGTTAGACAACATATATTGTAGTTCACATTGTGTAGTGTGCCATCATTGACAATGTATTATCTATTATTAAATCGTACTGATACTGATGGAAATGGAGTATGTTATATGCATTGTACTGGTACAAATAGACTAAGAAATATGTTGTAAATGTGTGTGTGTGTGTGTGTTCGCTGACTGTATAGTACAGTACAGCATCTGTGTGTGTGAGCACATACAATAGCATGTATAGTGTATATTTGTGTGCACAATGTCTCATGCGCATTTATTTGCTAGCGTGTGTGAGAGCACTTGCTCTATATATATATATATATATATATAGTATGTATAGTGTGTATATAGTGTATATCTGTATGCCCAATGTCTCATACTGATACATTTATTTGCTAGTGTGTGAGTGTGTGTGTGTGTGTGCGCCCATACATCCAGGCATCAGCACCTGCTCGACCCTCACCGCTATCGCCACTACCTGGTCTGACCTGGGTCACGCCGGCAAACAGGAGATGGCAGCTGGCGTGAAAGACAAAAGACCGTGCGGGGGGAGAGAGCTGGAATGCAGGAATGAGGGGGGGGAAAGAAACGTTTCACCGCTTTCAGAGAAACTCCATCGGCAAGGAGCCCTGTAATCACATTAACCCAGAGAACTTTTACTTATGGCTAATGGAATTCATTTAAAATTGAACCACTAGGGGCATAAGCAGATTTGCATTGATCCAGAGATGTATAGAGCCAAAGTCAGTCTATCTATTCTGTGAGGGAATTAAAGGGCTGCTAAGCTTATAGAGCTAGACTGTATAATCCCATGTTAAAAGATCAATACTGGCTAGGGGGCGCATGAGAATTTCCACTATTTGTGTGTATGTGTGCATGCATGTGTGCACCTATTAAATGTGTGTCAATATACCTAAATATGTGTAACTGTGTGTTTGTCATGGTTACTTGTATGTCCACATACATTGTGTACAGCTGTGTTTGTGTGGGCTTGTGTGCGTATATATTTATATTTTTTCTACAGGAATTCTTCAGTGTGGGGAACAAACCTTCCTTGGCTCTCATATGAGTGCTGGTCCGGGCCTCAGGGCAGCTCAGGTCCACTATTAACACCGTACAAATAAGCCCGACTGACCAGCGTTTATTTAGTCTGACACCAGTGGCATCCATCGTCTGGCCGGGCCTTTGACAGCCATACGCTCTGAGATCAGGCGAAACACGTTCAGGGTAGGGTCGAGCAAACACACTGGTTCTGAAAGTGATGACAGTGAGGTGACGTTAGTCTCGTGGGGTAGAGGTGGTTGAGGTTAAATCGATGTGAAATGTTGGCTTTTGGGGCTTGTGTTTATGTCTTATGGCTAAAGTACAGACATATATATGGGGATTACATCTATGCATTGCCTTAACACTAAAACTAATCAGTCTTTTCTTATTGTCTGTAAAAACTGGGCTTGGATTTAGCCTGTCCTGGATAGCCTTGCCTTTTATGACTTTTACGAACTGTTGTAAAACAATTAGTCTCCTTATTACACCATAAGGTGGGACCATCAGCTGTAATATACTCAAGGTTGACTGCATGCTGAGACAAAGTGCCAACTACTTCTTCAGTTTGTTTAAAATTTCTTCACTGTGACACTAGTATGAATTAAACCGTGTTCCATCCCTTACACTTAACATGAAGTCAAAGCGAGATGAGTTAAGTGGTTTTAAATAAAACCTAATCTAATCGTACACCACTAAGTGGGCAGCATTGATCAGCCTGGGTAAATAATTTGTCCTGACAGTCCATCAGTTTGATACATATTCACCCCACACACACACACACACAGCTCCCGGCCAACCCTGAGAATGTGCTAAATGAGCTCACACACCAACAGCACTGCACATACGCAATAGTGACCTCACTGATGGGCCAACTCATGGAAATACACACAGGCGCATGGTAATACACAAATCCACACTCGCGCACACATTCATCGGGAAAGGAGGTCAACATGAATGTAAACCCCATTGTCATCGCAATGGCTGATGGCTCTGCACCGCAGCAATGACATTGGCTGTAGACAAGCAGCGTGTGGAGGAATCGGATGACAAAGAACACCCAAATATGAGACTATCCAGCTCTTAAGTGCCAATCAACACAAATGGGTACATAAGAAGAAGATACCAGTCATAAGAATGTAAACTTCTTAAATTGCCGCAAGAAAAATTGTCTCTGGTGGGCTTTTTTGATAATACAAAGCACATTGTCATCCCATTTCAGCGATTGTTGTACCCAGAAACCTAAAATGATCCACTCTTTCCACCTCCATTCCAGGTTTTGTCAATGGCAGTAGAGCCTTTATATTCTTACAAAAGTCTACGACCAACTCTTTTGTCTGGGATGTTCAGCTCAAGGTTGTGGATGTGACACAAATCCACCAAGGACAGTACCTAATTTCTGTAGGCTGATTCATTGTCTGATGAGATCAGCCCAGCCACTGTTGAGTCATTGGCAAACTTAAGCAGTTTCACTGATGTGCATGTTGAAATGCAGTAAAATGTATACAGAGAATACAGCAGAGGTGAGAGTACACAGCCTTGTACTCTCATTTAGACTTAATGTTTAAATGTGTATTATAATTAACATTATATGTGCATAGCTTTTCAGTGTTGGTGGTGGCTGTAAAAAAAACAATAATATATTCTAGCCCAAAGCTACATACTGCATATCACTCTTCTGTTATTAGGTAGAGAAACGTGTTGTGTATACATACTTTTAAAAAAAGTGGATTAAAAAGCCAATACACGAAACCAAAGGGCATGACCACAAGCGGCCTGCAAACGGCGAACCAAGCCTGAGCAGGCAAAATTGCGAAATCCAAGTGTGCAGTCTAGTGCAGTCACTGCAGTGCCCGATAGGCAGTTCATTATTTTAAAAAGGTACATTTTCTGAGAAACGAAACTGAAAGTACTGTCAACATAATATAAGGAGACCGCATTATAGAGTAGACTACTTCTGGGGCAAGGAAGACGCTTGAACGTATTGCAATTGAACGTACATGTAAGTATTGTATTGGATATAGTCAACAGGTATAAAGGCGTGATTGAGCTATAAACTACCTAATATAATCACCATGCATAAAAACAAGTAATTTTGAGGCAGAAACAGCCTGTGTGTCACGAGGTAGAGGCTGAAATCACTTTTTGGCAAGCAGAAATGTGCATTATGGCTCGTATTGGCTCTTCAAAGGATGTAAATACA
>JAODUH010000008.1:4716871-4754118 GCA_027564835.1 Typhlichthys subterraneus | reverse complement strand
ATAACCATAACTCCACAAGTTGGGGGAGTGGGGGGAAGTTACGTGCACGACCCACTTAGGGATGAACAGGTTTTAATTAAACAACGTTTAATTTAAACATATGTTTTAATAACAGGCTATATGTCCATCCTGACTCACCATTCACCGGAGAACAGTTGTTAAAGCAGATGGTGTCATTTGAAAAGGTCAAACTCACCAACAACGAACTGGACCAACACGGACATGTAAGTAGGCTGAATAATCGTTTTGGCTAGATGATTCATAGTATCCCATTAGTTATAATAGTTTATTTATTTTAAAAAAATACTATTAATTGTAATTCGGCAATTTTTATTTAAGTAATACATTTTGCAAATATGTTATTTGCATTTTTATTTTTATTTGCAAAATATTCAGAAATATAGCAAGAAAATGGTTTTATGAATTGTGTTGTGATAGTAAATATTGCAAACCACGTAAGGACTGACTTCATTGTGGGTTTAAACATAACAGATGTTATTTAACATAGTTATTTATTAAAAATATAATAAAAATATATTATTATTTAAAACATAGGCAATAGAAAGCATCACATCAACTGCTATCACATATATGGAAAAATCATATCTTAAACACAATACCTATAGCCATAATTCGTTTTTACAGTTATCGTTTCCTGTCTGTAAAGTGATAGTGAAATGATCTAATTAACAAAATCATTTCGAAAACATATTTGGAACCGGGACAAACGACTAAATATAGAAATACATTAAAATTAAAATTAAAATTAAAATAAAATAAAATATAAATAAATAAATAAATAAATAAATAAATAAATAAATAAATAACATAGGCCTATACAGTTTGACATTATAGGTATAGGCCTATGCCTAATATGTTTGACTGGACCAGTCAGCTTTAACATTATACTTGCACTGCATGCGTGATAACCATCCCATGTAGTTATATGGGTGGTAGGCTGTAGCTATAATGGCCTTCCATATCAGAAGATATAAGAAAGAAATATAGAAAAAAAGGAAAAAGGCCAAATATAAGATATAACCAAGAAAATATCAAGAGGTGTATTCTATTATTACAGTATGCTGAATTGTCCAACAGAAGAGGCATATCTATATAAATATGATATTAAATGAGGTAGGTAGCCTACTGAGAGTATACCTGTATGCTAAAACCAATGACAAAAATTAATATGCTAACAAGTACAAAGTAGACATTCATACTGACCTATAGGCTACACCAATACGATCGCATTTTCCTATAAAAAATACGCTCTTTAGACACTAAATAGATAGGCCGCAGAAGCCAGTTGTCTACCTACGGTATTCAATTTTACGCTGTTGCTGACGCTTAAAAAACCCTATCAGTTTCTCATTCCAGTTTGTCTTCTTCTTGCATGTAGGGAGTCATCACACTCTAATCCAATCAGCTCTACTCGTAAATATTTCACTATGCTATTCCAAATAATAATGTCGGCATAGGCTACGATGAAGGATTTTTATATGCATAAAAATCCTTCATTGATACAATATACATTGTATCAATATACAATGTATATTGTATATTGATGAAACAATATACAATATACATTTGTGTATTAAGGTGTGCATTCACTGAATGCACATAAGGCATTGCGATGTTTGAGGCAGAATCTTTGTTTGCAAAGTTTGTAACCTCCCTTAAAAAGAAGCCGTTAGTCTTTCTTGTGAATCCTTTTGATGTTTTAATTGTAGTTGGCATCTCTTGCTAGAGGTGCCACTATTATAAAAAATAAAGAAAGAAAGAAATTAAATCAATCAATCAATCATCTTTTATAGCCTAATTTACTTTGGTTTGTCATAGGCTATACTCTCAATATAGCCTACACGTTATACCAGATTATAAACAAACAAACAAATTCATAGATTATTATTATAGTTTGATCAAATAATGTAAAAAACATATAGTAATACTACTAATAATAATAATGACATGATAACATTTTGTCAAATTACAATGATATAGGCCTATAAATGTGAGCAATTGTGTTAAATCTGCATTCCATGTATTATAGAAATCATTCCATTTTTTATCAAGTAAGAAAACTTATTTTACTAGGTTTGTGATATTTGATCCTATTCTATTCTTTTTTTATGACTAGGCCTACAGTAAATATATATGATATTAATCCAGGTTAGAATACTTAGTTTTAATTTAAGGTTTTAACTTTCGCACACATGTGGGTGAACTGACTGCAAACCATTAGCCTACATATCTACAAGGCTTATTTAAAAACCTGATGAACACATGCATTATATGAATACTTAGGCACGTTGATATTGAATACAAAGTATGGAGCATTTTAAAAATCAAGACCAATTTTAACCATTGAATAATGCCATTTTAGGGAATAAATGTCAAATGTGAAACAACCCATAATCTTAATGCCTTTACATAAATCTCCAGAGATAAACTCCATTCTGTATAGTGACTGTAATGCCATTCTGACTGTGGTTATCCTGTATCTCCTCCAGATCATTCTCAACTCAATGCACAAGTACCAGCCCCGCGTCCACATCATTAAAAAGAAAGACCACACCGCCTCGCTGCTTAACCTCAAGTCTGAGGAGTTTCGCACCTTTGTCTTTACAGAAACGGTGTTCACAGCTGTCACCGCCTATCAGAACCAGCTGGTGAGTGACTGCCCAATTACATGAGTAAATACTAGGAGTAGCCTAGAGAGACATTTGTACCTTGGGCCCAGATAGACAATCTAGATGTTATTTGTGACTTAAACACACACACATAACTAAACATGCCTGTACCAGTGTGCACTGAATTTACAAATTATTTGATAGCCTACTTCATAAATGTGCTGCTATAAAAAAACTGCTTCCATTTAAAGCTGCATACATTATGTTAACTCCTTTATTGTAATATTGAAAAGCTGTGTTTTTAATTGGTTAACAACCTTAATGATGCTATCTGTTGTTTCCAACCAATTCACAGGAATGTCTGCCTTTAAAGCTATATGCTACCTCATGTGATCACCACTGCATTCGGAACAATGGAAAAGTCTGCAGAAAATGACAAACAATGTCGCAGCTTTTAAAAAAAAGCAAGAGTGCAGTTGTGCCTTGTGACCAATTGGTGCCGCCAACACGCTGATTAAATATATACAGCTCTAAATACAATAAATGGCTTTCTCAGCTTAGCAAGGACATGTCAAAGAAACATTGCAGCGAGTAAAGGGAAAGTAAGGGAGGTGCATAGAGAGGAGCAAAGGCAGACCAAGACAGAGATGCAAGATAAAGGAGGAGGAATGGGAGGCTGGGTGCAAAAGACATACAAGTAGCCGTGTCTAATCTGTGTCTCTGGCCTCTGTGCGTTCTCCAGATCACCAAGCTGAAGATCGACAGCAACCCGTTCGCCAAGGGCTTCAGGGATTCATCTCGTCTTACAGACATGGAGAGGTACTGGGGATTCTGGGTCCTCCAGGGTTGTTTACTTCTGGTCCCGTCTTTGATTAGATACAGTACAGTACAGTACTGTGTGTGTGTGTGTGTGTGTGTGTGTGTGAGTTGGAGGGAGTTGTAGTCATTGCTCATTAGTAAATACACAAGCTGTGATGTTTATGTTTTTATCTGGCCTGCTTTGGCCATGAATGTGCAAGCGCGCACACACACACACGCACGCGCACACAAACACACGCACACACACACTCAAAACCACAAAGCATTTCATGAGAAACACACACCTCACGTAATTCCTGATTCCGGCACTATAGGCCAAAATAAACAGACCAAATGAAACCATCAGGCCATTTGCCTCAATCAAACAGCCCAAGCCTGACAAAGCAGAGCCAGACAGCCAAATATCTCCCTCTCTCTCTCCCCTCTCTGTCTTTCTCTATTTGAGGGCTGTGAATTAGACCTGATCAATTGATCTTTGGGGAGCTGCAGAAATCACATTAGTCTGGAGTCAGCCACTGCACTAAAACACGCTGTAATTTAATTGGCTATGGTGACTGATTGAAGGCAGCATGCCCCACCTCCCTCTCGCTACCCCTACCTACTCTTCTCCACGCACCCACACACACACAAGCAATGCGGGGGCTGCCTGGGCCGCGGACAAGCCTGGCGCTGATAAAAACAGACACATTTGTACTGCTCCGCTGACAGATATTGCACTTTCCTAACCTAATTGGCCGAGTGGGTGGGCATGGGTGGGAGAAAGCCGGGGGGGGGCTAATGTGGACGCATGGCTCTGATGCAGACCACTCCTAGCTTGTCTCTCTTCCCAAAACATGCACACGCACACACACACACACATTACTAATGCCAACACAATTTCTGTCATTGTGCCGGAGAAAGGCTGTCTAAAATGAGCTAATGCAGTTGTGGGATATCGTGCATAAACACACACATATCTTATACTGTCTACAAATGGCCACTTGACCAAAGTCAGTCCAGACACACGTTTGTACACTCGTAATGCATACAGATATACGATACTATATCCTATGCTTTTACAGACACATATTCAGACAGATAATAGTGTTTGACAACATAAAACATGCAGTATTTGTGTGGGCCTGTGTGTGGGCCTCCCTTTTGTTTGAATGGAAACATGTTGTGATAAGAGAGCTTTAGTAAGTTTGAACACGTTAGTGCAGATACACTATTTATAGATTTATACAGTATATAGACATTATAATAACAATTGTTGATTATTTTTCCATGTCCCAGTATTTGTGCCATTGTATTAATCAGTGTGCAATATGGGATTTGTTTGCAGAGGGATTTCTTGCTAACATTAATAACAGGAATGCCTTAATCTCACTAAATATCTTAAGTAAATGTAGAGATATATTTTGGCCGTGCTGCTTTGACATTTGTTGCAGGGAAAGTGTTGAGAGCCTGATCCATAAGCACTCGTACGCCAGGTCACCCATCCGCACCTACGCAGCAGAAGAGGACAACCTAGGAGAAGATGGACACTCCTCACACGCCAGAGGTTAGAAGTGGTCACACACGCATGGCGTCATCACAGCCAGCCTTCTTGCTAGAGATATACTGGGGGTGGGCAGGGGACATTGATTTTCCTAAGCATAATGGTTTTCTTGTTTCATTGTATGTTTGCTAGGTTAAACCTGGCTTGGTAATGGGAAACAATGTAGGTCACTTAAGGCAGTGCAAATTTCTGCAAATGTATTTACATTGCAAATCACACCAACAGAATGCAAAGAAAGCCAAATGGACTAAAGTTATCCGACACTAAAAAGAAAAGGATACTAAGCCTTTTGTAATAGTGTTTGTCTAAGCGCATGTTTGCAAGTTAATCCAAGCCAACACACAACTTTAGTAATCTTATGAACCAATAAGCAATCAATGGAGCATATTAAAGAATTGTGAATGCATACACACAAAGAGACAAGCACACATGGTGTGATTAAAGCTGCATAATAACCTTTGGCAAACGTGAATTGTTTTTAGTAAATGTAAAATGCCTTTCAAGTGCAAACCAACATAACGTACTGTAAAACCTTCAGGTTCGGGTTCCTATATTTGTAGCCTACACATTTGTTTTGCAGTAAAGAAGTATATGTATTTGCAGTAAAGAAGTATATAATAAAACTATAAAACACACTAAACAAATTAAACAGATCAAACAAATAAAATAAATATGCTCTAACATGGCTTCTGGAATAAAGCTATGTTAATATCACTTTGTTCTACATGTTTGGTCCTAAGATATGCTAATTACAGCATTAACACCATTACACTAAGGCAGTGTTTCCCAACCTTGTTTCCTTGGATCTAAATGCTCTGTTCCCTTCCCCTCACGCTCAGGTTCAGCGTTCACGGCATCAGACAACCTCTCGCTGAGCTCCTGGGTGACCACCACATCTGGCTTCTCTGGCTTCCAGCACCCCCAGACCTTGTCGGCCATGGGCACCGGCCCTGGCTCCCTGCCCCACCCCATCCAAGGGTCCCTGCCCCCCTACAGCCGACTGGGCATGCCCCTCACACCGACAGCACTGGCAGGCAGCATGCAGGGCAGCGGGCCGTCCTTCCCGTCCTTCCACATGCCACGCTACCACCATTACTTCCAGCAGGGTCCCTACGCCGCCATCCAGGGACTACGCCACTCCTCCACCGTCATGACCCCCTTCGTATGACTCCGTCCCCGCGCAGAGAAACCCTGGACGCGGGCTCGCCGCATTGCTCACCACACCGCCGGGACTCAAACGCAACACGTCATTTCCACTATCTGAATTGTCATCCTACATTAGCCGCTTATTTTCCCGCCCACCATCGCCGTCTGTGTAAATATTGTGGCCGCGATAAAGCAGGGCGGGTGTGAAGAAGCTGGGTTATGCATACTGAGACAGAGAGAGAGAGAGATCACTAAAGACTTCACACAGACACCTTGCTGGAAACACCACAATACAGATGCATTGACCTGACTGAATAAGAGTGTGTGTGGCCTTGGCCTGTTGAAGACCCTAATGTCTGGGACGATAAATCATGCAGGACAGGGGCCGTGGATCAGCCCGTCTATTTTAAAGCCAAAGAGGGTGGAATTGCTACGACTCTGGACACAGTATCCACAACACTTACGAGCGGACGGGGAGTCTGTACGTTTTTTTTTTTCAATTGGACTGAGACATCCAAGAAGTGGCGTGGGCTTAGGCTGTTGTATCATAGAGGAGATGCAGGCACCATCTTTGGGACTCTGGTTTTTCTAGAAAACCAGCCATGTGTACCTTATAGAAAAGTGCTAACATTATGAATTGGAAAATCTCACTGTAGAGTTCCAAATGATGCATGCCTGTGGAATAGACCACACTTTATTTTGAACGATGGCCACATGTTCTAACTTCTAACAGGGTTTATAGGTTTTCAAATGCTCCACCAAAGAGAAACACTTGTGTGAGGGGGTGGAATTAAAGTACCTGTCTGCTATGTATTAAGCTGCAGATGTATATACTGTATGGCTACACATTTATGCTGTTTTATATGAAATTACCAAGTTTAATGTGTAAGAAACAGTAGTGTATATTCCAAAATCTTTCATGTAATATCCCACAGAAACAAGCTATTATAGGCAACTAGACAAACATCAAAGTCCATCATATTTCCATGGTAAACAGACTAGAAAATATACATCAAGCATGTTAATACAACTTGTCTATAGGCAATATTAACAGCTATTTCTGGCCCCAGGCTGTGGGCTGACAGTTCTCTGAGAGGACATCCACACCTGTAAATAACAATCGCGGGGTCTTGTTTGAAGCGGGGCAAGGAGGAGAAAAATACAGCAGTAGAGGAAGCCATTTTTTAGTGAATTCCTGGGCCAGAGCAACCACATTAGTGATCGACTCTGGTGTTACACAAACATGACAGCTACAGTATGTCCTTTTTGAAATAAAGAACCACACCCTATGGCAAAAAACTAAAAGTGATAAACTAGGCATGAAGGCTGCCATATTTACGCCCATGAACTAATAACTTCATGCTCTTCATGCAAAAGCACCACCATTTGGATCAATGACCTGCATGTGTGTCTCTGTGTGAGAGGTAGTGTGTTGGGAGTGTTGTTTGCTTGTGTGTGTGTGACTAAAATTGTTTAAATAATAGTTGAAAATGCAGTTACATGCAAAGATTGAGATGTATAGGGGGGTTGTGACACATACCATACCAAATGCAAACTTATGGTGTGGAGAATTACATTGTCCTCCAAACAAATTATGGAATGTTTAACTTTTAACTTTGACCCCTTGCACAATCTGTGCAAGCAGTTTTAACATGTATCTATTTAACAGGAATGACCAGAGACTACGTTTTGTGCAAGTGAACTCAAATATCTATGTGAATTTAAAAGGGTCTGTCAATGAAATTCTTTCTCAATTTAAAAACATGCACACTCCCCAACTCGAAGGATTTATGTGTGTTTTCGTTTGTATGGCATAATGTATCCCAATAGACACCTGGAATTGTGTTTTGATTATTTGTAAGTGCAATATATTTATTTTGCTCTCTGAAAATGATGTTTAAACTGTGTAGCATTTCAAAATAGTTATTTGTAAACACTGAGAAATATATATCGCCACCCAAAATGCTTCGAGTTGTTTTTAATCCACTGAATCTAAGGTAGACTGATTATAATTCAGTTATGGGGAATTATATTGCATCAACTCCTAAATTAACAATTAGACACATTCTGTTGTTATGTTATTCAGTCAAATATTTATTTTTATAGCATTGATTATATATTGCCAAACATTTATAATGGGATATTTACTTTAAAAAAACATGTTGAATTGTCAGTTTAATCTGCATTGCTTTAACAGTCAAATAGATCAAGATGTTTTACCTTTATTTTGCAAATACAATCAATAGGGCTATATCTTAAAGGTTAGACAATTAGATTAAATACAATCAATTCTATCAATAAAAACAAATATTTTGTATGTACAGCATAGGGTAGCATAGAAACACATTATAGTTAAGGTCAAAAAGAAATAAACTTGTTTTATTACAGAAAATAGTTTTCATTTTAAATTCCCTGTCTCTTTGGTTTCAGTTTCAACCCATGGTATCAACAAAAGTAACAAGCTAATCCTGTAGCAACCCCAAGTGGTAGAAGTTGAAACAGAGATCTGCCACACCAATAGTGTAATTATAAAATAGTTTAAAATTAATTTGTTAATCTTAAAATGTAAATGTTTATTATTATAAATCCAAAACCCAATGAAATAGTTTACAATAAGAATGACTTCCTGAGAATAAAATATTTATATAAAATAAAATAAAAATCATACTTTACTGTCAAAACCTGATAGATGACTCCACCTTTAAATACCAACTTTTAAATTGAATTGGTCTCTAATGAGAGATATGGTAAGAGATTGAAAACTTGGTCAAATTCACCAAATATCTTCTCGAGGCCCACTATAGCTGCCCATTCTGTATGCATGCTAAAACAAATACAAAGTCCTGGCTCTGTAAATGGGAACACAAACAAACCGCATGCGTGGGAAGGCGCTTCTGGGAGAGCATCATATGGCACTGAAAGGAAAGCTGTTTTTGTTATAATAGAGTTCAAACATCTACAAACTTTCTCCAGAATAACTAACTACAGCCTACCTTTAACAAAGGCAATTATTTACACAGCCCCTAATCCACACCAAAAACACCATCATCTTCCTTATTGACAAGTGAAAACGGAAGCTACACATAAACATACACAGTAAACAAACACAGCCGGCTATCACCAGAACCATCACCCGCCACCGCAGACGAACCGACGGATCGATGGCTGGACGTTAGTCACCGTTTCACCAGGAAGAAGGGCCCACTTCCACCCTGATAAGAATCACTTACATCCTTTGAAAATAAATAAATAAACAAATAAATAACATCCAGCGCAACACTGATTGGATTAAAGGGATAGGGGATGGGCAGACCAGCCATCTTGAGGTATGGCCAAACAAATTGAAGTTAACAGTCGGGCCAGAGAGTCCATTTTGGGGCATCACGGGCATAATTTACACAGTGGGGAGCACAGAAGCTGAATCTAATGTCATTTCCATTCATTTTGCATTTTGGCCCTACCCCTTGGGCTTTTAGCGGTCGTTTGAATCATCTGGCGGGTGGACGGCCGACATGCATTACAATATCGGAGCCAGCATTTAGCATAGCACTCGAGTGAGAGGTTGTTCTTTATGGCGTGGTGACTGGCCAGGCTAAAGGAGCGTATAGCCATTGCAGTGCCATTTGCAAAACAAGATTCTAATAGGTCAATGGTGTAGCCTAGCTGGAGACAAGGCCCTTGATGGATAATATATCAAAAGTTTACACAACATGCAAAGTTAAAAATAGTTCTTTACACAGAACATCTGCAGTCACACCATATACAGGCAATGAGAGTAAACCTAGACGCGAGGATATCCTGGGAGCAGAGGTAGAACAGTGGTTTTGCACGCCAGAGAAGCTGTTGAACGCATCACTTACTCCTTATTTCCATAGTAAAGACACCATAAAGGGGAATGTTACAGATTGTCACTTTAACCTCCTCTGCACGACAGCTAACATACGTTAAGTACTGTACCCTACAGCAGGGACTACATAGAGAAGTTAAATTATTGTATTCAATAAATACCAAATACAATACTGCCTGCATATAAAGTTAGGACCAGCTTCTTTAGCAATAACAGGCCACTGATTAAACAGAGTAGAGATCCATTGACAGTACTGTACATATGAAAGGCATAGGGAGGAAATACACCGCATCACAAGCAACCAACCAGGCAAAAGAGGAAGCACCAATGTACACAAAGGCTGTCGCACAGGCAACGCCTGGGCAATGGATAAGATGGGACGGAGTGGAGAGAAATATCCCCTGGAAAGAGCTATGGGGAATGGAGATATTCAGTGAGCAGCAGTCAAGGCTGCCTATATGATGTCATACGGTGTTCATAAAGGCATTAAAAGTGTAGTTTGGGGCCCTGAATGTTCAGAAATGGCACCATTGCAAACACCTCGCAGTGACCATGGCAGCCATTTTACTTTCCGCCATAACAAAAGTATATATTTTGCACCATATCTCCTGAACCAAGGTCTTTCTTGCGATGGCTCCATTTCTAAAGTCAATCAGAGCCGCCAACTGTACACGCGTAACACATGAACATTATTTTTACGTCACCTGGTGGCACAGGTGCTATGGTGTCTTGCAGCAGATGAGCGTCAAAGCCCTTCCTCCCCATTCATCCCACCGGCCTGCAACAGCATTTGTCTGGGAAGGTAAGGGTCAAGGGTCAGGATTGGAAGATGGTGGCAGACAGGCCAGCTGAGAGTGCATAAACCAACCTCAGACCAGACGAGATGCTCAGGTGTGAAATGAAGGGATACCAACATCTTGTCCTACTAAACAGATCTGGTTTCGAAGTATCTATCAACAGCCACACCTGATAGCTTAGGGCCTGGTCTCAATAGATACATAACACCTGCCTATACAGATTAATTAATTAATTAATTAATTAGAAATCTTATATATATATTTGAAGAAAAACTAGATATTGTATTTTTATGATTTGTATAGATCGGTTTGCGAACTAATTCCATCACAACATATACTAATATATGCAAATGGTATTGACTAAAAAGATGATACTGGCCAAAACACTCAAGCGTAATGTACAAATAGTTTCTGTTGATACTGACGAGCAGAGGCCTGAAACCCAATTGAATGTCTACTATTCTATTGGCTATGGCAAGCGCTCGAATGTGTAACAGAAGCATACTGTATAGGCTACTAAAATCATATTACAGTTGAACTTCATCATAAGCAGGTGCTACACCATATTACCATCTTGTCCCTGAGGGTGTCACATGTCTAAGCCTATCTTCCCAGCCCATCTTCCTCTGCCTAACTAATAAACTGTCTCGCTGTCTATCTCCCAGCTCTCCGGCCTGTGGCAGGTGTCCAGAACCAATCCTGGCCCTCCAAAGACAACGAGGCCTGATAGTAGAGAAGCAAGAGGCATGCAGGGGACTGCATAACAAGAACTTATTATGATGATGAAATGTCCTACACGGACCCCCGCAAACACCATCTTAAAAGAATCTCTCCCGCAGATAAGGGGAGTCTAACCTTCGCCCGGAGCTGCGGGGGACGAGAAAGAAGGGGATCGTAACCTGATTGGATCGGCAACTCGGAGAGGGCAAGCGTAACGAAATCAAATGGCCGTCAAGCCGCTGTCATGCATAATTAATTGGGCCTTCTACGACCGACTACACAAAAATCTATGGTCATTCGATTAGGGGGTTTTGGAGGACTCTCCGAAGTGCACCGCTGTCTAAGCTGCTTCCCCACTCACCTCGCTATCTGTGCGTCTGCTGGTAGGTACAGAAGAGATTTATTAATACAGTCGTGTAATCTCGTCAGTAAGTGGCGTAGTCACGTCTGGTCCCGCGAGACTATATGTATTGTGAAGCCCGTGGGCGCAATGTTTATGGCAGAGAGGTTTGGCTTGGGCAAAATCAGGGCTGTATATGCAAAAGGAATGGGGGGGGAATACAACAAATTGTAATGTTTTTGCCTGTTCATTAGGCTATTGAACCAGCTGCATACATTAGCAGCTGTGACAAAGAAAATGCAATAAATAAATACTTAAATAAATAAACAAACACTATACAGGCCTATACAGTATATAACATGCTAATATATATGAACAACTGTTCAAATGTTTAGCATGTACAAACAGATATAGCCTATACTGTCCGTCATGTTCATTTTCAACAGTGTGTCCCAATCCTGGTTCTGGGGACACACTGTCCTGCATGTTGTAGATGTCTCCCTGCTCAAACACACCTGATTCATATGAATGGGTCGTTTCCAGGCTTCTGCAGATTGATAATGATTCAATTGTATCAGGTGTGTTGTTGCAGAAATACATCTACATTTTATATAATTAAATTATAATAACATTTTTATGTCCTATGCTTTTGGAAATGATTTCTTATTGAAAATGTTGCTCTTCCATGAAAACTGTGGCAGTTGTATCAAGTTAAGATCCTTGTAATTTCCCCAACCTCAGTGACGAAAAGACTGGGTTTAAAAATAAGGTGGACATTGAATTTAGACTTGTTAGAAAGGAAGGGTTATTTCTCAGCTTCCTTTAGAATAGCCAAGTGATAAATCCCCTCTCACCCTGGAACCAGCATAAACAAAGTGTATATAATAATAATAAGATTATTTATATCAGACATTAAAGTTGCACTTCATCACAAGGGGTAGTTTGACCCATATATCTGACTGATAAGCAAGGCAATAAGATCCAGATGCATGAACAATGTGGCCAGTTCTCCTCAAGTTTGTTGGTTTAACGCATGAAACAGACAGGTGTAGCATTAATTATAGCTCCATGTACAGCATTTAGGTATGGCCTACCAGTGTCCAAACGGGTGTACTGTAATAGAACCAAAGTTCTATTGCTACCTGTGATGAACCTGTTGAGCCTACTACAACACCATGTAAAAAGGCTCTATTATTTAGTTCAGTTAAAATTGGAAACCTATTTTTTCCCTTTGGAGTTGGTGTATCGTGTACCTGACAAACAAGCTTAGATACTGATTGAACTTTTACAGGTTGAAAAAATATCTGCTACCCCCTGCCAAAAAAGGCTACACCTTTAGGGTAAATAATGGGTTTAAAGTAATTTGGCTTTTCTGTGTGTAAGACCCTTGCTATACATTTAATTGACACAAACCTGCAGAACCAGGGAAACTGAAACACTTTAGGAAATGAGGTGGCTGAAAGAAAAAAATACCTTACTTCACAGCTCATGCACTTTATTACATCTATATGCCACTAGCACCACCTGCAGGACACCAGAAGAACTAGAGTCAATCAAAACAAACAAGAAACTCAGCTGGTGAATCAAACTGCAAACAATGCATTTATTTAAAAAGAGCAAATATCATGAATATTTATGATGCATATACTTACATATGTAAATAGTTAAAATAAAGTGAAAGGAAAACGTGTTCGAGTCTCAGCAATTTACATATGCACGCATACTCACTATGGGTTAGTTTCATATCTTTTAATATCTTCCACTATGAGTTTTTATTGCATTTTTTTTGTTCTGGTCAAATTCCTAAGTCTTTTAGTTTCAATACCTCACCTTCCTCATGTTTTTAGTTTCAATACCTCACCTTCCTTGTGTTGTAAAGATTCAATACCTCCCCGTTCCTCGTGTTGTAAAGATTCATTACATCACCTTCCTCGTGTTGTAAAGATTCAATACCTCACCTTCCTCGTGTTGTAAAGATTCTACACATCAACCTTCCTCATGTTGTAAAGATTCTACACATCAACCTTCCTCGTGTTGTAAAGATTCTACACATCAACCTTCCTCGTGTTGTAAAGATTCAATACCTCAACCTTCCTCGTGCTGTAAAGATTCAACACATCAACCTTCATCATGCATTCTAAGCTTCAATGCCTCAACCTTCTCACCCTTTAGACTGGAAGACCACTAACCCCGGGGTCTTGCGTGACCATCACACCTGAATGAGTTCACATGATTGAGGAAAGAATCTGAAAGTGTGAACTCTCGGCTCAGCATGACTTCACTTAGATGACCGCTTCTTTTATTATTAACTGGCCGTACGCACAGCAACGACAATACAGCTCCTGTGGGACTGTAAACACACAGCCCCCTTGTACTGTAGATAACACGTCTGTTAGTCGGCAGCATGAAGGTGGCTCATAGTTTGATGGCGTGGGCTGTAGAGCAAAGGAGTGTCTTAAGCTGTGGGGGGAGAGGACCTAATAGAGGAAGGACTTTAAAGGGAGATATTTGGGGCTGGAGACACTGGGAGGGCGGTAGGGGGGGGCAGTCTAGTTGGCCGCGTGGGCTCGTCCCTCTGGGATGAGCGAGGTGAAGAAGGTGCTGATGAAAGACCAGGCGGAGGTGAAGAAGCCTGGCGGCGGCAGGCCGGGGCCCCCCTGGGTCTCCGGGACCCCTCCCCCACCCTCCTCCCCGCTGTCGTCGTCGTCCTCCTCCTCCTCCACCCCCTCGTCCATGAGCCGCTCCTGGGCCAGAGGGGACGGTTAAGGCCTGGCACAGGGTATGCAAGGAGGGTGATGTGTGTGGGGAAGGGAAGGGGGGGGGGGGCTCACCATTTCCTGTATGTCCTGGTGTCCCTCCGCTTCCTCCTGCGCGGCCCCGCCCCTTTCTCCTCCTCTGGGGTTCTGCTGCTCGGGCCTGAAGGGAAACCAGCCCGCCTGATGCCTGCAACACACACACACACAGACACGGTCAAAGGCATACAAACACATTGCTTGTTATATTCATGGGGCCTACTCAGCCTAGTGAAGCATCGAATTATGTTTAGAAGTTACAGTGTGTTCCACCTTAAGCACTTCACAATGTCCCCCCCCTAGTGGCCACATGAGTCAATGGACAGGATTCAGCATAGTGGCCTCCAAACCCTTTGAACCACGGAGGTTCTTAGTTCATACTGTAGCTTGCAACGTACTGCACTAGGAGGGCCGCACACCAAAGAACCACTTCTCTTTGTAATTACATACTGTATAGAATAACATGTATTCACATATAAAACACACACCAAATTAAAGCAGAACAAGTATAAATAAAATGTAAAAGATAAGATAAAAAGACACACAATCATCTGGCGGGTGCCGCACTAGGAGGGCGACTCACAGGTAGACGAGCACCATGGCGCCCACCACCATGACGAAGCGGCTGAAGGAGGAGTAGAAGTAGACGATGCTGAGGAGCACGCCGGCCCGCGACACCGTGTACATCCAGTCCAGCCAGTCGCGGTTCAGCTCGTCCTCGTTGAGCACGGCCCCGCCCTGCGCGTTCATCTGGATGTTGGCGGGGTTCTCCGGCAGCGGGTTGGGGGCTGGGTTGGGCCCCAGCTGGGGGGGCTGCACGCCCTCCTCGGGCGGCACCGGCTGAGGGAGGGGAGATGGGGAGGAGCTGGCGGCAGAGGGAGGGGGGCTGCCGGGGGGCTGGGCGGCAGCTACTGCTGCTTGGCTAAGAGAAAGATGAAGACTTGAACCAAGAAAACCTTTCAGCTTAAAAGGTACAGTCAGCTAATTCAAGCTATTTGTAAGCTAATACACATTTAGTCAAATTCATCAAATATCTCCTCGCATTTCACTAGTTTAAAGTTCTGTGTGTGTTGAAATAATAATCGGATACTTCTACACAGCCCTGGGGCCGTAAACAGTAACATAAACAAAATGGCGAACACTGCTCACATCAACAAAGCCGTAGTACTAAGCTTTGCTTCACAATGTGTTTCGATGTGTGGAGCGCCGCCCCGGAGGACTGCGGCCGTGCGGCGGATATTGTCAACAAGCGTTCTGGAAAATGACTAACTCCTCCTTTAAAGCCATAGGAAACCTCTCAGTGTAATGAGTCCCACGTGAGAAGCAGCCTAATCAGCCACATCTACTGCGACAGGTGTGTTAGATAAGATGGCAGGTGCCACAACGCTGCAACTGCTGTGGTCAGCAGTCAGCCACATGCATGTATGAGCCAATCAAAGAAAGTGCCGCTTGTCCTGGCCAACAGGTGGCAGATGCTGGGTGATTATCAGCCAATTTATCTCACAAACCTGCCTGTCTTTACAGTCCCAGGTAGTTCCACAATAATACTTTTTGTTTTCATTCACTTTTGCACAGCAGACTGTCAATGCAGCAGTCAATGTACTTTTGTTGGCAAAGATACATTGTCGTCCTTAAGATGATTAGTATTTACAAAAAAAGAATACATACGTAATAAATTACTGTAAGAGACCACTGCAAGAGTTTATCAGATTTTTTACTATACAAATGTTTTTTTTCTATTTGCATAATATTGGTATTGTTAGAAGTATACTTATAGTGTTTCTGTTGGCTAGAATTTTTACATGTGCAATAAATGTATACTACAACATTTTTTTTAAGAATGTGCAATTGTCTTATTCTTTATCACGACATTTAAAATTCCATTCAACCCATTGCTAACTAATTCCCAAATCAGCGTGGTTGCCTTGTTGATGGATCAGCCCCCTTACTCACTATTGCATGTAGTACTGTCGTGCGTACATCTGCTGCCACCAGAGCATCTGCATGGGCATGTACATAGGATGGGGAGGGGCGTTGGCCACAGGACCCCCTTGCAAAGGGAGCTGGGTCCCGTCAGGCCTAAGGGATATACAGTATAGAACCATGCATGTATTATGCACACAAACAGGAAAACAATCTATGAAACATTGTATGGCATTGGTCCAGTTTGGCAGCATCAGGTTCACTGTAGATATTAATGTAGCTTAATCCAGCAGTACTCACTGTAGTTGCATGGGACTCCTAAATATATCCCAATGCCATCTAGCTTGTGCAGTGAAGATATCATATGTACACAGGGCTTAACACGCTCTATAAGCATGCATGCATACACACACACTTGTTTTTATAAAATTCTTAAAACAAAGACACATCGACTATAGACATTTTGTTCTACATTTATTGTCTGGCAGCTTGATTATTGAATAGAAGCTCATTCCCCAGTTACTGAGATTTCAGGCTGATTATTGACTAGAAGCTCATTCCCCAGTTACTGAGAGTTCAGGCTGATTATTGAATAGAAGCTCATTCCCCAGTTACTGAGAGTTCAGGCTGATTATTGAATCAGCTTGAAACATATTCACCAGTTACTGAGAGTTCAGGCTGATTATTGAATCAGCCTGAAGCGTATTCACCAGTTACTGAGAGCTCAGGTTGATTTATGAATAGAAGCTTATTAACCAGTTACTGAGAGCTCAGGCTGATTTATGAATAGAAGCTTATTAACCAGTTACTGAGAGCTCAGGCTGATTATTGAATAGAAGCTTATTGACCAGTTACTGAGAGCTCAGGCTGATTATTGAATAGAAGCTTATTCACCAATCACTAGTTACTGAGAGTTCAGGGCCCTGTTTCCAGAAGTGCTAAGATGCTCTTCAGTGCCACATTATTTTATCGGCACGTTTCCTGAAAGCATTGCTATTTACGTGCCATTCGTTAGTCCCTCAACAGGCAAAAAACAACAGAAAATGAAGATGCAAATCAATTCTGACTAAAAGCTATTGACAATTTATTTAAATGTAAATGTACATCTGCATAAACCTCATTGTTAAACATGCAAAATGACAGAGCAGGCATGGGCTATGATCACTAATTTTTATTAGGACGGTATGACGAGGTGAGGTGCAGGTACAATGAGAATGTGTATTTTTATAAAGCATTATGAGAAAATGTTGAAGCAGTTTTATTTTCAACTGAATGTTACTGAGCAAATGAAACACTGTAGCACATCTCTCCCAAAAGGTTTGTAGCACAATACCCGCCCCCTTCCCCAGAATGCCTTAATTTCTGTGTGATTCGTGCTGAATTTAAATATTACATTTGTATTTTCACTTTAATGTTGGCCTTATTACTTTTTAGTGTATCAGTGAACAGCAAATATTATAACGACATACAGCAATTGTGATATTGACACCAAACAGGAAGTTCTATACTGACCGACATCACTTTATATTGTTACTGCAGGCTTATATACTGTATTTGATGTCTTCGGTGTAATTTACGCTTTTCATACGAGCACTTGCCACTATTTGCGCCTTTTATTTTTGGATGGATTATAAGAAAATTTGACAAATAGTGAGCATATCTGGATATATTTTAAACCAATTCTTATCTTAAAATAGCATATAGGCATACAGTATATAGGCTACATGACAAAAAGCTGTTTTTTATGTCTTATACATTTTTTCCACCTTTTGGCTAGTATAATGTAAATAATTACATAATACTTAGTTATGCTATCAATCTCGTTGAGTGAAATACACCTAATCAACATGCATTTACATTCTCCAATATAATTTCAGAGTATGCTACATTGGACAGCTCCCGTAACAAATGGTTAAAGATGAACTTTATTAACGAGCGAGTTACGTGCTGCTTCGGAAAACAGGTGTAAGTCTGTCGTAGCTAACAGACTCCTAAGGAAACGGTAAACCATCTTAAGTGTGTCGCTATCGAGAAACGGGGCCCAGGTTGAGTATTGAATAGAAGCTTATTCACCAGTTACTGAGAGCTCGGGTTCAGGAATCCAACAGTAAACTTGTGAATCATACTCACCACTGTGATACACTGGCTGGGTTAAAGCCACTGCGATATCTCAGTCCATCATGAGATACTGTTACTGAAGAGGAGGAAATAGCATCTGGCTGGCTGTCCTGATTTGGCGTGGAGGGAGAGGAGGAACTTGTTCTGTCTGAACTCTGAGTGACAAGATGTGAACACCAATCAAATCAGATCACGGATTTGAACAGCACATGAGCCAACAGGAGAACCAACTATATATGCAATATTACATCACGCCACTACTGTTATACATAAAGTAAACCATTATTGTATTAAATACAGTGGTCATAGACACCAAGGAAGCTGGCATTTACATGAGGAAGTTTGCGATTTTTGACATGTAAAACAAGATTCATTCTTTAAACTTTATTATTTTATAATACATGTGAACTTAATCTATAACACAATGCTCAATTTGTATGTTGGCATGCCAGACAAACAATTCTGAAATATATATTTTTTTTTCTCTAACATGAGCAGATATTACTGACATTCATTAATTGAACCATTAACATCTGGTTTGTAGTTCAAAAGCAAAGAGGGTAACTACAAATATATAATTGTGTGTTCACACCTGTAATACAGACTAAATAAAAACAGCTCTGTTAACCCAAGCAAGGCCCCAAACAACAAGAATGCACATTACTGTAACCCATCTATGTACTCACATTGGAACTTGAACCCGGGACAGCGGGGCCGGCTGCAGAGGGGCTCCAAGGCTTGGGTGACCCCGGGGGGCTCCGTGAAGCACACACTAGGTGCATCATGTGGTACTCATCTTGCTGTGTGTGGCAGCACGGTGGAAGAGACAGAGGATGAAAAGGCAGGACAAGTGAGAGAAACAAAGTTCTGGAATGTGTGAGGGTGTCGAGCCTTTGTTGAGAGGCTGCATCAAACGGTCTGTCAGTTTTGCGGCCTCATACACAGATTATCCTTTATACCCGAATAAAGGGGTGGGTGAGGACAAAACCTTCTATTAGAGTAATCTTATATCTGAGTGAGATAATGTTTTTGTAAAACTCAATTAAGAAATAGATATAAAATATAAAAGATCTATCTGCAATAGCGAAACCTTTTTTATACTATTAAATATGAATGTGGCTAACTATGATAAAAAACAGTATTTTCAAACAGTAGGCTAAGTCATGCTTAACTAAAGTGAATTAAACACCTACCTACATTATAATGCAAGACCTTACCTTCCTCAGTACATCTCTGAGCTGCAGGTGGTCTTGGAGAAGCTTTCCAGAATACACCAGTCGCTGGTCTTTAGATGACTGGAAGTAAAGATTCAATAGCTCACTGGTATGGTATCTCTCCAGTCTACAGTACATAGTGTAACACCGTACTGTTCATATCCCTTCCATTCAGGATTTAGTGGCTTTATACATATCCTTACATAAAATAGATTGACCATTTATCTTTTCAACACAATACCTATAAACTACAATAAACATTCATATCCAAGCTAACCGTGTCAAAAAAACAAACAAACAAACAAAAGCAATCCTGGATGTCTTACTGGTTTGCTGGGGTACACCTTGGAGATGTGACTCTTCAACTTCTCCACTGTCCAGTTGAGGAAGCAGTTGATGGTCTGGTCATCATATTTTTGGTTTGGGGCCTTGATGACCAAGGTGACGGGACTGTCAACTGCCCCAGAGTCCATGGCTCATATTACTACAGCGTGCGGGCTCTGAAGAACCTAATCTGGTGTCACAGCTCAGGACTACCCTGAGGTGCAAGGGCTCCTCAGATGCTCTCCATTCTTTTCTCTGCTCACCACTAACTATTCCCACCATGCAATGAAGTGGGAGATTCCCCCTCTAGCACATTTGTGTCATTGGTGTGAAATACTACTGGGAGCGTTTAATATTGTTGGTTGGGGAGCCTTGTTTGGTCACAAATCTTGGGCTGTTGGTAAAAAGAAAACAGTGAAGTCGATTAAAGAGCTTTGCTAATGTGTTCCTTTGTGTTGACAGGCTTTAAAATGTATAATATGACATCCCTGGTGGCAATTCAGACCATTCTGAATTGGAGTAAAGCAATCTCGCCTCTATATCATTATAATTTACAATATCTATCTATATATAAACGAATCAGACCCCAGACATCTCAAATATGAACGGGGGACTGTTAACACGCCAAGGCCACCTGCCGTGTTGCGTCATCTGGACAGTTACCGTACCGCACTGTAGGACAACTTGCCTAGTCTACGTTAACGAGCTACGGTAAATGTCTGTTACCGTACGTTACTGTTGTTGGTAAAATATTACATGCCTAAAATACGCTTAAGATGTCTAAGTGAACTATTAAGGATTTAAAGGGCTGAAACTGTTAAACTCATGGGGTTACGGTACTGTAGTGAGCCTGATTGTTCCCAGTGTTAGCTTGCAAGCTAATATTCGTTGATCTGAAGTGTCTTCCCATTCGTGACAAGGTAGTAACGGTAATATAAACAGTCATTTAGCGACAAGCTTCCAATCTGGGAGGTCTATATAAAGGATTCGTATATTAATGCGTAATACCTGGCGACTTCAAGTTGTTTCGTTTTTATCGTCCCAACCAGATCGCGTAACAAGCTTGTTGTTGGTTATGTCGGGCGTGATAGCGGAAGCTCCGTCATTACAATACATAACAGCTGATCGTTTTCTCCGCAACCGCCCCTTCTCATTCGTATGCTATATTATGGGCGTCCTTTTACTATCTTACTTTAGACATGTATGTTAATCAAATTCATATAAATATACATTTAATATCCATGTATGCATGATTGTTAACACCATTAAAAAAAATGTTATGACAGGGAAATTCAGGAGAAAAATCAGTCTAAAAAATTGGTATCTTTATTTCATCCATATTCATTGTGCCAAGCATGTCAATATATCCTTGGTAAATGTATGCACATCATTCTACATTACAGTGATACCCTGTTTGATATTCAAACCATAAGAATTCTGCTCACTGTTATATTCTTTTGGAGAATATACATCTTGATCAAGGACGATTGAACAAATGCAGTTCATGGAAGAAAATTGTGTCCAATTCAGGTTAAATGCCTACATTTTTCAACTCAATCTAAGATATTTCATATATGACGGAGTGCTTCTATATCCCAGACTGGAGTCTACTTTTGTCTCTTTTTTGCAGTTTTCTTTTCAGATTTATTTTTCAGTTTTTGCAGGACCTCCTTAGTCAACTGTTTGCTGTAGCGGTTGACCTTCCAGTGTCCTGGCATCCAACCCAGCAGGAAACGATGGAAGTCAGTCCAAGCAAATGCAAACAACTCCCTCCACTCTGCCTCAAGAGCAGCAAAGTCGACATCTTTGTTCACTGATGCCTTCAGTTCCGTGAAATAATAGTCCAACAAAGCCGGTACCCTATTCTCACACTGCTTCTCTTCCATGCAACTTCCTAAGAAATAAACAACATCTTTCATTCCACACCCTCCTCCAACGTACTGAAAGTCGACAGCTGCCACATGCTCCCCATTGTGGGAAAAACAGAAGTTGGCTAACTTGGCATCACCGTGCACAATAGTCTTCAAGCGACATTGGTTCAGTATATGGTCAATGTCACTGGCTGCTGCCTTAAGCTGGGCATCTTCCATGGCTTCCAGCTCATCTGGACGAGTCTCCAAGTGCCAGTAGGTGCCAATAGGCCATAGGCCAGCTGGTTCCACGCTGAGAAAGAGGGCATGGAAATGGGCAAGCCAACTGAGACATGCTCTAATCTCTCGATCTTTCACACTGGACCTTCAAAATTAAAAAAACAATAATACAAATTATTAATCCTAAACAAACAACAGCAGCACAGAAATGCAGTTTTAATAACATACAATTATTAACGGGTATTGCAATGCTGTTCTTGGAAATTCATAATGGCGCCTTTCTGATTGTTGTTGCTACGCAATGGTACTAGTAACCCTAATTCCTAAGAAGTAGGGACAGTATGGGAAATGCTAATAAAAACAAAACAAAAAACATTCAGCCAACTATGTTGGTAAAAATACAACAACACTACTTTGTGACTTTATTTGTTTTGTGAAAATGTACACTAATTCCAATTTTGTTGACTGTTGACACACTCCAAAAAAGCTGGGACATTTGTGTTTACCACTATAACATTATCATGTTTTCTTTACACGTATGAATGTGTGGGCACTGAGGACATCCACCCTTTTGTGAAGTTAATCAAGTATATGTTTTTTCAGGATTTGGGGTTTGTATAAGTTACACAAATAAAAACTACATGACAAATATGAAGGGGAAGTTCTAGGTTTGCATTGTCTAAATAGTGTATATAAATATTAAAATCATTAGAGCTAAACTGCAGCTTCTCTGCAAAGTGCCATTACCATTGTTTATCTATTTTGCAGCATTCTAACCTATTACCTTCTCTGGTCAAAACCAGAAACATCAAGGTCTTCCAGGACTATCAACATCTCGTCTCCGCAGGAATGGACAGCCAGGCAGGCAGGTATCCGACAGCTGTCATTAGTGGAGTAGTTCTGGTACCAGTGGGTCTCCACTTGATATGATCTAACTTTACGTGTGTGGGACCGATCTGTATTATTCCAGCTACCAGGGTGATCTGCATCCTCCGGGAACTTGACATGTTTGACAACAACTGATGTCCGACCGCAGCCTTCCAGATGCACCCTTACAATCTCCCCGTAGCCGCTCCAAAGCGTTTGAATCTTAGTGCCAATGCGGAGCCGTGAGGCACCACAGGCCTGCACGATGAGATCCTGGTATTCCTGCTTCATTCCCAATGTCATTAGGCCTTGAACGAACTCACCTGAATGAATCGTGTTTTGGTTGACAGCAGGGTACAGACACAGTGATTGTGTTGGAACACAACTCAACGATGCCGGGTGGCTTGCGGGTAGACTTGCTTTCGATGTAACTGGACTATTCGAACTTGATCCTAAAATGGGTTAATTGTCACAGAATTGTCACATTCTGGTTTGTTGTCAGTGGCGAATCGGCAGAACATTGGGTCTTCTTTAATTTCCTTCATAAGGCAACCATTTTGCTCATTACTGCCACCAACTGACAGGAGTGTCTATTATTGATAAAACATTTGTCTAAACCTGAAATTGTATCATTTTGGTTTTAAATAATTCATGTCTATGAACACCGTACACTCTCTAATTTATTTAAAAAAATAGAACATGTCCAATTTGATCAAAGGTAGTTCCAAATTGCTATTTAGCATGGATTGCTACTTTATCTATATTTAAGATAAAATGCGAGAGGTTATCACTTTAGCCTATTCTTCGTAAATCACCACCGTAGATGTGGCACTGAATGAAGTTTCTAGACTTTTCTGAACTGAATGAAGAATAGGGGGGTGTATGCTCTTGATGAACAATATCAGTAACATTTTGATTAGTACAAATTATAATAGATTATTCTACATGTATTAACTAACGATGTTTAAATTACTTAGTTGATTTTCCAACTTTAAGTTGATGGTTTCTGCTTTAAAATAATTGTTATTGAAAAACCCCTCCCCTGTTCGTTGTGGTATATCCCTTAGCATCTGAACGTGAGCTAGCTTTTACACAAAAGAAGCTGTCAGTTCAAAACATTAGCTTGTCACACTGTGGATAGAAATTTTCATTTGTGGTGTTATTGTAAATTTTGTACATTTTACAATGACGTCTGCGCCAAAGAAGGGAGACATGTCGTCTACCGAAAAAGAATTGTTTCAAGTTATCACTGCAGGTAAGCCCCTTCAGCTAATGCTAATCCCCGGACAGCCTATACCGTATAGCTAACTGGCTTGTTGATTAAACAGTAGAAGATACCATTTTTGTTTTGCTAGGTGTCTTTCTTGTTAAATGTAGTACTGGTACTTGTTAAATATAACAATAGTATTGATTTTTATTTTATTAGCATAACTATGTTGACACACTATGGATATATTGTTGCTTATTTCCATATATATATATATATATATTTATTCATCATTGTTGAAATGTAGATGTGCACGTTAGTTAGGCATGAATGAAGGCACATAATGATACTCAAATGCATTGTATTTGTTAGGAAACGTCCAGGAAGCGTCTAGACTCATAGGCTGTAAGGATGTCCGAGTCAACTGTTTAGACGAGGTAATTACCTACGGACAACCCCCCTCCACGTCGCATCAGATGGTTCTGAATGATGCTGATGCATCCTGGCCACTTTCCATTGTGCATTACAACCAGTAGGATTTAATTAATGTGTGTTTGGTAGTCAATACACCAAAGTGCTTTGGCAGGATTTGTGAGTGTGGTCTGCTTTTATTATAGTGTCTACCTGTCAAAAGCAGCTGTGTTTAAAGATTGGCCTTTTAAATGCTGCATTGGGTTTGGTTCATGTAAACTATAGTATTTTATACACTATGACGATAATTCACTTTTTGCAGTATGGAAGAGAATACTGTATATTATATCTGGAGATATGAATTGGTGTTGGTACTGTATGCAAGCAACCTAACTACAATTAATAAAACAGAAAGTAATAAATGTGAGACTTCATATAGTTCACAAATGTATAGATTAAGATATAATTAAGTGAAAATAGAATTGACCTTTTATGATGACTCAATTGATGTAGTATGTGAATTGAGCAATTCCTAAATACAGCGACAATGAGAAACATTTTTCTTAAGTGAAAATAATTTGAAAGCAGTTCACCCTCTACAAAGCTTTATAATGCAATGTGGTAAATATAAGTGAGTCATTAATAATACTGAGTTATTAAATTAAATCCTTTGAGTGTTGTGATGCACATTACTTCAAACTAATGTACTATAAATTAATATTTTGTATAACAAATGTAATGTAAGGTGCACAATAATTACTGTATGTTCTTTTCTTTCTTGCACAGTATGGGATGACCCCCCTCATGCACGCAGCCTACAAGGGCAAGGCTGACATGTGTAAATTGCTTCTCCAACATGGAGCAGACGTAAACTGTAATGAACACGAGCATGGCTACACAGCGCTAATGTTTGCCGGCCTATCGGGTACAGTATTCACAACATTGTATCTCATAGAAAGAAATGCCATTCTAGCGCTCGACACACGCTTGGAGACGTGTGGCGCGGTCATGGATAATCCCCTCTCCTGTGTCCTCAGGCAAGACTGACATTGTGTGGATGATGTTGGACGCAGGAGCAGAAACGGACGTGGTGAACTCTGTTGGCAGGACAGCCGCTCAAATGGCCGCGTTTGTTGGTAAGTGCCGTTGTGGCGCAGTAGTAGTGTCGGATTGAGGCCCAGTGAAGCCACGGGTGTGCCTCCTTATGGAGATAAATGACCCGATGGAAGTTTACTCCACCAATCAGCGTACTCCACTGCCGAGTGGCTGCCTGCCCCCCCCCCCCTCCCAAAAGCTCCCAGGCTCACACAGTGGTCTCCCCCTCCACCTGCAGCCAGACACTCGGCAAACACTCTACCCATTCTCTGTCAACCCACAGGGCAGCACGACTGTGTGACCGCAATCAACAACTTCTTCTCGAGGGCGAGATTGGACTACTACACCAAGCCTCAGGGCTTGGAGAAGGAGCCCAAGCTTCCCCCCAAGCATGCTGGACCCCTGCACAAGATCATCATGAGCACCAACCTGAACCCCGTCAAGGTGGGTCCTCGTGCATCACCAATTGCAGGTAGTTGGACAGGTCATACAACAGCAATTGAAAGCAATCACCATTATATTAGAAACATTATAGCATCTTGGCACCATGACTAAATGCCATATATCAATATATCATTCAATCTTCAAAAGTGTTTAACTATAAGAGCAGAATTAAGTAAACTAACTAAAGAACTTTAGTCATAAAAACAACACTTGAGATAGGTGCTATGAGGTGGAGAGGTCACTATTCCAGGTACCATTGTGAAAACGTGCGTCTTCAGTCTCCTGTGTCTGCCCCGCTCCCTTCTACCCCTTCCAGATGGTGCTCCTGGTGAAGGAGCACCCCCTGCTGGCGGAGGCGTCGGCCCTGGAGAAGTGCCAGCGGGTGATGGAGCTGATCAGCGAGAAGTGCGTGAAGCAGCCGGACATGAACGAGGTGCTGGCCATGAAGATGCACTACATCGGCTGTGTGCTGGGCAAGTGCGCCTCCTTCCTCAAGGAGCGGGAGGACAAGCTGGACGGCCTCATCAAGAGGTGGGGGCCACGTCTGCAGGCCACTGTGGGCCGGTTTCACACACACGTATAAGTAACTTTTTTCAATTGAGATCTTCATGAAAATGTTTTATTGTCTATAGTCATGGACTAGGCTTAATCCATCAATGTATATTTGGCCCTATGTAGATTATGTCACTGAAGTAGGCAACTTTAGACAAAAAACACAGAATGAGCTGTAAAAGTAGTAGATCCAGCACTCCTGTCAGATATTTAATGCCGTTCCCTAGAGTACTTGCTCTCATATCAGCGCTGACATTTCTGGAGCTTCAGTACATGAAGCGTTTGCTTAGTGGTCTGTTTTGACGCACAGCACGTTTCCTCAAACATTTGCCACATTGGAGATCCCACTTAGATTTCCGCTTCTCTGCAGATGTGACCACCATTTTGTTTTGTTTTTGGCTGTGCAGACAGATGGCGTTATCCAATCCTTAGACTGTATCGATCACTGGTAGTGGAAGGGTTTCTTTATTCTGCACTTCATGTTGTTTATGGGGAAAAAGACCTCCCATTCAAAAGCACAGTGTTCTCCTCTCCAGTTTGCTGAAGGGCCGGGAGAGCGACGGCTTCCCTGTTTTCCAGGAGAAGTTTGTCAGAGAGTGCATCCGCAAGTTCCCCTACTGTGACGCCACTCTGTTACAGCAGCTGGTGCGCAGCATCGCCCCTGTAGAAATAGTAAGAAACAATCTATTACCCACTATTGTTACTGAAGATACTCTTCCACCAGTGTGTAATGTCTCTTGTGTTTTACCACGCTTGCTCTTAGCTGGGGTTGTTGTTGATTGAATCACTCGCATTGCTATGGCCTATAGTGTCTTACCTGTTGTCCGTCCGTCCGTCTGTCTGTCTGTGTGTCTGTCTGTTTCATTGTGTGACTTGCAGGGTAACGATCCCACGGCTCTCTCAGTCCTGACCCAGGCCATCACAGGCCAGGTGGGCTTCATGGACGCCGAGTTCTGCACCTCCTGTGGAGAGAAGGGTGCTGAGAAGAGATGCTCAGTCTGTAAAATGGTACATCGCTTTTCAATAAACTGCTGTGTCAGTTCCCACAGGAACAATGACTTGTTGTCTACAATCTTTTTAAGAGCACCCACTTCATTTCACTCTGGTCTTAAAGATAAAGTCGGCAATTGCAAGCTAAATGTAAGCTAATACACATTTAGTCAAATTCATCAAATATCTCCTCGCATTTCCTGGTCTTACTGTTCTCTGTGGGTGTTGAGAGCATAACCTGGGACCTCGTAAACAAAGCCGTAGTACTACGATTTGCTTCACAATGCTTTTCGATGTGTGCGGCGGGCGCCGCGGCGGGATTTTGATTTCAGCTCGAAGTTAGCAACCGTGCTCGAGAATGACTTCTTTAAGTGTCAATGACATTTTCTATGTATTTGTCCAGGTGATCTACTGTGACCCGACATGCCAGAAGATGCACTGGTTCACCCATAAGAAAGTTTGCAAGAAGCTTCTAGAACAGAGGGAGAAGCAAGAAGCTGAGTCGGCCGAGCGGAGGAAACTGCACGACAGCGGTAAAAGGCACTCGGTCGCCACGGTGACAGATGACACTCACTCCCCAACACATAATCACCCTGATCCCTCTCCTCCCCTGTTTGTGTCCGTTAGCATGTCTGTATTTTGTCACCATAAATGCCTCCTTCCCCCCAACCCCATTCCACATGTGCCTGCCCACACTGTGTTTATGACAATACAGCTGAATGTACGATACACATATAACATAGTACATCTTGGTGTGTTTGGTTTCCCAGAGGCGAGCCAAGCGGTGCATGGGGCCACTGACTCTATGCAAAACCTCTCGGTGGAGAGCAACACTGAGACGTCCCTCTCAGACTCCCGGGGCCCTGGGGAGACCTCCAGTCCTGCTTCCAGTCCAGACTCTGCTAACTAGGCAGAGTGGCATGTTGTCAGCAAAGAGACTCATTGCCCACACTCAGCTCCTATATCTGTACCTCCCAGCCGCTCTCCTCTACCACAGGTGTACAACACGTGGAGATGTAGACTGGTTTATCAACCATCTGATGTCAGCACCAAAGCAGCGTCACTCAACGCACACGGGTTTAGAGCAAATCAACTGACTTGTATGGTGTTCTGTGTTCTTTGTTTTGGTCCTTACAAGTTAATATGAGAGGTTCATAGCCTTTATTTTTGTGTCTTTGGGAGGTCACTTCAGGATGGTTGTGAAAATGTGAAAAGGCTGTGGTTGAAATTCATGGATGAAGCTATATTTTGCCTTAAATTACTGTAGCATTTGAGAGTATTTGGTAGCCAACAGACAATGGCGCTGTTTTGACAATGTGCAGTAAAATGTATTTATTACAAAGCTTGCCATAGATTTATCATGTCTTTTTAATTTTTTACATTTTGATATTCTCATCGTGTAATGTGAACCAATAAGACTTAACCAATTTGACATGTTTTAAATAGATTCTGATAAGCAGCAATGTGTGAGCCAACTTGTTTTCATGGGTGGTCAATACAAAATTCACAGGATTATTAAGATGACAACATATTTATATAAAGTTTTTTTATTTTAAAGTAAAATATTGTAATCTGTTTATTATACCTTTCTTATAATATGTTAATGATCATTATTCGTATTATATAATTTTGTTTATGCAGTTTCTGGTCAGCACAAAAAACATCAAGAAATCAGTCAGACAGTTGCTGAAGGAATAGAGGCTTAGCCCAGCTCTATTGAATTTATTCCACTTTGGTAAAATCTTAAGGTTTCGATTGAATAATGTAATTTCAAAAATTTGCCATTTGTCCCTAAATATTTATAGGCCCAAGTACAGTAGCCTAAATTATATTTTATAATTATAATATTTTAGACATTTGCTTTATCATTTGGAAAGGTATAGGGAGACAATTTGTACCACCTTCTTTTATAATTTAATTTTACATTGAAGATTTCTTAATCATACAGCATCAAAGAACATACGTGCTGCTCTTATTTAATTGTGTGCTTTCTTTTCTAATACTTTCTATTAACTATAAATTCTGATGTCACGCCGTTCACCCATTATTTGTCCTCGGCAGTTAGCACAGCGAGCCACTAGAGGGCAATGTTACATTAGAATTGTTAGAGAACTATAAACTGGTCGATCGCAATAACAGTTTATGCGTTGCAGGTGAGGGGACAGCTGCCTAGTAAATTAAAGTACATAGAGTATGCAGTATGTATCTTTATACTTGATTATATATTGTAGCTTGGTTTATTTATTTGTTATTGATATAAAAATAGGCGTGTGTAGTGCATGTTTTTAGAATTAATTCAAGAATTAAATTGAATATTAACCAACAGATGAAAAATGAAACATTTCTAGCCCAATAGTGTAATTGTTAAATGTTCTTACATTTATTTTATAGAAATATTGATATTTGTCAACGATTATAGCCTAATATCTTTAATTTCTATATAAATCCAGCAGGCTTTTGCATTTCAGATTTTTCTGTTATTGTCTGGATCTTGGATGAACTAACAAATTAATAATATATACGGCCATGAGTCTTCAATCTTCATTTTAATATGTTTTAATTAGCAAATTTGTGAAGTCATGGTTAACTTCAACTTAAGTCAGTTTGTGTTACAGTATATACTATCTGAATATAAATAAAATAAGTAAAAAATTGGAAAGCGCTGGAGATATACCATGCATGTAGGGGGGTAGGCTATAGTTGCCATGAACAAGACAACTTATTGTCTACATTCCACACGAGGACTTCTGTTGGGATGCCTTCCTGGTGCTATGCAGATCTGACCTTTCTTTCTTTGCCTTGTTCCAGACCACCTCCGTTAGCGCATGTGGGTGCTTCCTGCTCATCTCCACAGTCCCGCCATGTTGCTTTGTCAATATGCTATTAACCCCTGCACCCTTCACTTCCCATAGGGGTTAGGTCAACCAAACTGCTGTTGGGTTTCATTGACACTCTTGACTGTACAAAATAAATGGAGCTGGCTCATGTTTCTGTTTCTTTACATAAAAAGAAAACAAAAGTGCACAAAAGTAGGGCTTATCATATTCACTTTTTATTCATTTCTTCCCATCTCACAAGGAGCTCCGATAGGCGTCAATGTGTACATAGCTCTTTGAGAAGCACCGCCGACGTTGTCTTTTCTTTTCCTGCGGAAGTGTCAGGATGAAAAAGCTTCCGATATCCCTTTGAGAAACACCTCACACAAAAGCAAAAAGGAACAATAACCTTGACTACATTAACTGTGCATTTACCGGTTAACCCTTAAATGCACGACCATGACAATTTCATTAGAATTCCAGCAATTCTCCAGAATGGAACAATTTAAATGCATGTGAACATTGTACAGCGTTATTGTGCTTACTTGACACATGTATTGATTGACTGATGCATTGATTGTATGAATGTGTTCATATCGCTAACAGCTCATTTAATGACGAGCCCTAACCTGCTCCTTACTGTAGCCTAGTCATTATAAGTCACTGTGTCACTTCCCCATGTGTAATACACAATATACAGAATTATCTTAAATAAAAACACATTATCATTGGCATGAGTTGTACTAGTAGCAGCTGTATTTTCAGTGCAGGTTTTTTGCTTGACAGATTCTACACGTCATTCTTTCACGGAGGAGAAGAAAGACCCATCATTGCATTGCCATGGGCTTATTTTCTTTCAGTGCCCATAATGGCATTGAACATGCGAATGATATCTGTATTAGATTTCATTCTCATGAGCAATTAGCGTCAATGTGCGACGCCTCTTTTCAAATCAGTAAGACAACCCTGGTTTGAATGTTCCCCACAAGAGTAATTACTGTATATCTCTCTTTGTTTTGTACAGCAGAGGCACAAAGACTCCAGTTAGTCTGGGCACTCAATGATAGACATGTAAGTGACAGGGATTGAGAGGTATGGGGGAGAGATGAGACAGACAGCAAATTATACACAGACTAGATCAGGTTTCATTTTTGCATTAATGTGGCTGGAAAGGCATGTCAGAGCATGAGGAGATATCGAATGGGAGAACTGTGGGAGATGAGTTTTGGGATTCCATCTCATCTGCTGTGTGCAGTGTGCACACACACTCCAGTAGTTATTTTCCTACTGAATAATTGGGAGGAAATATGGCCAGCTGTGAAGTGGCTTTATAGGTTGTCAAGTCATGCGGATTGTACGCTTGTAAAATGGCTTTGACAAATAGGCGACTTATACTTATTATATACCGTAAGTTAATATTATTGGTATATGAGCACCTAAACACCTAATAATAATAATAATAATAATAATAATAACATTAACACACAGACTAATAGGAAAACAAATTCCATTATTATGAAATACTTCCAGCAACAACATATAAATGTCTTCTGGACAGACATTAATCACTGATGAAGGGTGTAATACTTAAACTGGGGTTGATATGTGAGGTAAGCCTGATGCTTTCAAATTCAAGGGTATTTCCAGACATATTTAGGAGTGTCCTTTAGAAGAAAGTAGAACTTCTATCAGGTTTCTTATTCAGTCCAGGATTAAAGGCTGATAAATTCCCAAAAAGGCTATGCTAAAATTAACATTGCGATTGCAGTTATTTAAAATATTTTACAGTTTACAAACTATTGGTGGTATAGGCTATGAGTTTTCAGTTGGATGGGTGGATGGCAGCACCACTAACAGAAAAATATACAGGCGAGGTATAAAGACGCAGATTCAAACTGAGTATCAAGGACTATAAACAGATATCAGGTGTTAAGTGGGGATGACATTTGTGTTCCTGTGCTGTAATGGCAAAGACCCCAACACTCATACAATCCAAGGACACCAGGAGTCACCAAAGACTAAGGTTATTTTTACCACAGCCTATAGCTTAAGACCTGATGACCAGAACAACTCAGATATTGCCGAATAAATGGCGCTCAATAGCCGATAGGCCTACATTGCGAACGACTACTGCTGTCAAAACTACTCAATCAGTCAAAATGTGGACTATAATATTTGAATTTGAAAAGTTAATATATTTAAACTGAAAATAACTATAATCCTGTATGCCTTAATTCAGCTCTAAGAAACCCTGTAATATGTAGCCATAGTTTTTGATGCCATACATTATTTAGGCTATTATGCAAAACATCAGTCTTTAATCACACATTATAGTTATATATGAATGAAATTAACTAATTCATAGCAATTCTCTTAATTTACAGAACATATGTTCTGCTTTTGAGATTTCTAGTAAATCTAATATTTATTTGTTCAAGATGTTAACTGAAGAGTAATTGCTCAAAACACGTAATCAAGGGAGGTATCCCAAACTGGGTTGAGGACATTTCCAGAATTAATAAAATGGGCGGGGCATCCTTCCAGTTACGTCCAACCACGGTCTTTCCAAGAGGCGCACCTGCGACTGCCAAAACAAGAGGCAGACTCACTATATATATGGAGCGTGTCACCGCTATCCGCACAGTGAACCTACAACACACCATCAGTTTATCTGTTGGCTACAGGAACGCAGGCAAAAGCGCTCCCCACGCAGCCAGAAGCCACCATGCACTTCAGCACAAGCGAGTCGTGCCATTTGTTGCTACTGTGCAGCATTCTTCTGAAGAGTTGTCAAGCCTTCAAAAACGATGCCACCGAGATGCTATACCCGTACGTGAGTCCGCCGGTCCAGGAGGCTGCGAGCAACGTCTCGCTGAACCGCGCGAGAAACGGTGGGAGAAACGCAGGGAACGGGGCGAACGACAGAGGGGGTGAGTGGGCTGTTCTAACAGTTGCTGTATTTTAACACTTGTTTGACACGCACAGCTCTTATTTTTTTAAATGATAGGTATGTTTATTTATGCCTAATTAATTAGTCCAGCTTAATTGAAAGGCCTGCATTCAACCGATAATTTCGACGACCGAAACGTATGCACCTTGCTGAAGAAATTGTGTAGGCTACATTAGATGTAGTATATGTAGCGAATAGCGATAACAAACGCGGCATCCTACTGTAATGGCCAATTTCATAACAATGCCCAACCATGAGATCATGTGGAATTGTGACACCCTCCAGAGACCATTACATGTCTGCCCCCTCTAGTGCAATGAGGCAATGCTTGATGTACCGACGTGTAATGCACACCTTCCTGGCAGACTGCCACGCACGGCGGAACAGATAAATATCACTGCTGCCGCGGGCGGTGGTGAGGGCCTGATCGTGTGTCAGTGAAAGTGAATGGAGGTGTGCTGCGCACACGAATTCTGAGGTTTTACGTTCAATAACGTTTGTTATTGTTTTTTTTATTTTTTTTTACCTTGAGCACTGCAATTATCTTAGTTGAGCAGCAATTGCCTGTTTCCATTAACCTACCTGTTGTTAACCTAACCTCTATCGTTCATTAGACCATCACTAGGCAGCCTATGAAGAGTTACTAGTCTAGCCTAAACAGTTCAGGGATGCGTTGCCCACTGACTACTTGACACCACCGGAGACATTTGTAGAATAATGGATTTGTATTCTCTTTTCCCATTTGACATGTCAGTTAACTTGGAGATATGACCCAGCAGCCTCCAGTCACAAGCGTGTTTCTCAAATGTGAGATGGAGGGGGCGGCTGTTTGCCTCTTCATTCATCAAGTACTGTCATAGAGAAGGGGGTAGTCATTGTCATGGAGGTGTATGGCGCTAGCAAGCATGAATGGACCCAGGCTTTGGTTACAGTGGGTGATGGGGGAGGAGAAGGGAAATGTAGCCTGAAGCAGAACAATGCTGGCAGAATTACCGGTAGCAGAGGGGTAATCCTACTATAAACCCTGGTTCCATTGGCAAAGCTCATAATGCCAAAGGCTTCCCTTCCATGCAAAGGAAATGCATTATTTCCTCTATGAGGCAGTTTATAGGTGCAGCAACAGTGTACAGGGGCTTCAGAAGGAGTCATTAGGATAAAGGCATACGTGTTCCCATTCATTCAATACACAGTAAATACATGTTTCCGGTGGCCCAGTGTGAATAGTTAACTTAGTGAACATGTAGGGTATTATCCATTAATTGCACCGTGATACACTGGAACCTGTCCTTACATTCACTCACTCTCTCCAACAGAGCGAGGCCAACTCGGATGCAGAGAGCTCAGGTCCACCAAGTACATCTCCGACGGCCAGTGCACAAGTATCAACCCCATCAAGGAGCTGGTGTGTGCCGGCGAATGCCTCCCGGCGCAGCTGCTGCCCAACTGGATCGGTGGAGGCCGCGGCAGGAAGTACTGGAACCGGCGCAGCGAGCAGGACTGGCGGTGCGTGAATGACAAGACCCGCACCCAGCGCATTCAGCTGCAGTGCCAGGACGGCAGCTCCAGAACGTACAAGATCACGGTGGTCACGGCGTGCAAGTGCAAGCGCTACTCCAGGCAGCACAACGAGTCGGGCAACAAGTTGAAGGAGTCGGCGCTGTCGCAGCCCGCGGCCACCCAGAAGCACAAGTCCAAGGGCAAGAAGAAGAAGACTAAACCGGGCGAGAACTGGCATGAGGCCGAACACTAACCGTCTGGAGGATTCTGACCTCAAAGTCATTATCTGGATCAAGTGACCTTTAATACACAGAGTACAATTAGCCTGCAGGAGGGGCAGAGACACTTGACGTTAGTTGTGGATTATCACCAAATGAGACTGGGATGTGAGTCATGCCAAGCTGGTGCATTGCTACGATGGAGACCTCAGAGGGCATTGCTGTGAACTTTAAAATACTATCTATTCATGTTGCTAATGTTAATGTGATTACAATTGGGGTTGTGGTGTGTAGAGCATTCTGGAACCCTAAAGCATTCCATATTGACACGATATGTACCCATTTACATGTGATATTGCTTTTGTTTTTCTATATGCAGATTTGTGGCTGTATATGCAATGTAAAGTCTCTATAGGTGGTTAATGTCTCTTTAATATCTTCACTTGCTGACACTAGAGGGCATGACATGAAGCAAAACAACCATCACAAAGATGCAGGCAGCAGTGTGTGTAAATACTTGTACATTTCTTATATATTTGTTACTGTTTTTCTGAAGTCTGATCGTGTGTATAAAATTTTACTATAAGATGTATGATGTAATATATTTTTATGGCAACATTTTAATGAGTCATGTTGTAGGTTCAGTGACATAAGCTGTGGTTGAAGAGTTCGCTCTGGAAAAGCTTGTTCAATACTCACTGTTGTAATGTATTCCTCTGCAATAAATATGACTTTTATAACGTTTAGTGTTGACTTCAACGATTGTCCCAGCTCGACTTAGACTCTACAGTATTCAACCACTTACTTCAATTGACTGTCAAATAATCAAATAGATAAAATGAGCAGTGCTTCTACAAGCATTTGTAATGTTGTAGAAATATTCCCATTATCTAACTATATAACACGAGAAATAAGAGAAAAATAGAAAATAAAAATATTTATAGGTCTATATGCCTAAATGTAATTTGGACACATTCATTACAAAATACAAATGGATAAGTAAACCAGAAACACAAATATTATTAATAACCCACTGATATAATCATAGCTAAATATACTCACAATTTAAAAAAGCAAATCAAAATAAGTGATTTATTGTGTCAATCATTATTTAGGCTGAAATTGAACATTTGAAAATCCTCTGTAAATTATTTAGTGAAAATATAATAATAATAATAATAATAATTATTATTATTATTATTACATTATTAATATTATTATTATTATTATTATTATTAATAATATTGATGGAATATTTTAACTCACATCAGTTAATTGAAAATAAATCAGCTTACCTAAATTATACATTTAATTAATGGTCTATTACCAAAATACAGATTTGCTTGTTTATCCATATAATTTGGCCACATTTGTTGCAGCCTGTTTACGTTGCCTGAGGTACGTATACACGACGTCTCGCGAGAAGTACGATATTGTAGCTGGTTCTCCCATTCAATCCACGTTGTAGCTAAACTCAAAACTCCGCCCAATATTTTGGCGAAACATGGAGCTGGATAAGATAAATCAATAGACTATCTTGATCTGTATGAACTAGATGATGTAAAGTATGCAAGAACATAGCGACGACACCAACAGGCCTGCCCATCCTGGCCATTTCTCAGCCTGCGATGCCGGGTTGAGTTATCAGACAGTGGAGCAGCGCAGCGTCGACTTCTCGGTCGCTGTCGTTCTTCCAGCCGGTGGAACTGGAGAGAGAACAGGGCTATTGACTCCAAAACAGTTCTGCACGTTTCTAGATAGACCGCTTATAAGCTACACAATCCAATCATTTGAGAGGTAGGACACCCTAAACCACGGTGCTTAACCGTGGTAAAGGCAGTTTTACGTTTGATATTCAGACATTCAGATGTAAGGGAGCGTCCACAAAGTACATAATCAA
>JAODUH010000008.1:4673234-4716771 GCA_027564835.1 Typhlichthys subterraneus | reverse complement strand
GTTTTTCCCTGTATCTTCCCCCCCCCCCCCCCCCCCGTGTGTCTCTCCTGCCTGGCACTGTTGCATTGACCAGACGCTCTCGGAAAAACAAGCAGATAGCACACGACTCACTTGATCCTTCTCTCCTTCTCTCTCTGTTACACGCACGCACACACTCACTGGCCATCCGATCTTACATACAGACGCTTCTCCTCCCACGGCACCCGGAATATTCCGAGGAGCGGGCGGGCGCGATGTCGTGAGTGCGTGCGTGAGTGTGCAGTATACAGTACATGTGCGCGCGGGCAAGCGAGAAGCTCAGCGGTGCGCGCATGCGCAAGCTTTCCCTCGGCAAAGCATCTGCACCCCCAGCTCCTGCAGCCCTTCCGTTTGCTGTGAACCTCCAGGGGCTGAGCAGCAGGTGAGGCGCATGTTGAATGCTCGCGTTGCTGTGGCGTGCGTGTGTTTGCGTTCGTTGATTCCCTCAATTATGCCATTAGCTTGGTGTTGTGGTAGCAGCGGGCGTTATCTAACTGCTGCTGGAGGCTGGTTTTGATGTTGGAGTGTGGTATCATCTCTGCACCAACGAGCCGTGATGGAGCTTGTATGAGAACACTCGCTGAGCTTTTGTTAGCTTGTGTATTATTATGGGGGGGGGGGGAGACCATCGCATCTTAGGCTCGCTTTACTAATGAGGTACGGTAGAACATACTTGCGGTATGCGGTGGCCAGGCAATAGAGGACTTGTGTATTTCTATGTGTTAGCGTGAGGCTATGAGGACTTTGAAAGCTTGCTGCTTTGGACTGCAGCTTTATGATAAGCAAGGGCAAAATGGCAGGGAACTAATTTGTGCTGTGAGTATTTGTGTGTTCTCTCACAGCCACTGGTGTTTCACCTGAAACAGAAGAGTTTATATTTTGGTTGCACTCAAAATGGCCATTGTGTTGTTATATATAGCATTGTTGAATATTGCTTTCGGTTTATAAATGTGTGAGTTATAGTTCTAATATAATTGCTGCTCTGTTAATCCATAAATATTTAGCTTATGCCATTTCTCAGCTTTAATGGAGTACTTAATGGAGAAGTGTTTAGAGATCCTACACTAAGGTGACATCACACCTGCATGCTATAGTGACACATATACAGAGTGACTGCATAAACACACACACAGGTATGCATGCACACACATGGGTGAACAGCAGAAGGCTCTAACTGAAATTGTATTTATTTTATTTAAACTTTGTAAATAACAAATGATTAATTGGAATCAGTTGTACTTGTAGGCACTAATATTTTACGTTAAAAATTGAATGCAGTGAATTTAATTATCAAGCTATTACTATCACATAATTTTATTTTAGATTTTAAAAGTACTTTTGCGTATACAATATGACAACTTTATATACACATGGTTATTTGATTCCTTATACTCTGTATAACCCTGTTTAGAATCTTTTAAATAATTCAGTGAATTATTATTAAAAGTGACACGACGTACAAATACAGTATGAAACATAAACAAAGTCAATATTAGAGTATAACCCAGTTCCACATGGGTAGAAATTCCACTCAAAAACATGGATGGTACATAAAAAGCATGTGACTGTGTAAGCTCAGCTCTGCCCCCTGTGGTCAAAATGACACCCAACAATTAAAATCCATTACTGTTTTCATCACGGTAGTGTACTGTACTGTAACACCTTACCTATTTGGTGGTGTTGTTTTCCACAGTGTGCATTGCTTGCTGGGGCATGATCGGAAGACAGAGAGACAAGGAACCAACACAATGACCAACCATGACCAGTGGGTCACATTGACCCCAGCTGAATTCTCTCTGCTACAGGACTATGCTCAGTGTGAGTACAGTGTGTGTTTCCGCTTCGTGTGCGAAAGGTGTGTGTAGAAGTGAATAGGTCTAAAGCCTGTTGCACACTGCACATGGAACTGAAGCGGGGCGGATGCCTAGAGTCTATTTTTTGTGCTTCGCCTTGCTTATTTTTTTTTTCTTTTTTTCCAAGCGTGGAAATATGGAAATACATCGTAGCAGCAGAAATACACTACAAATAATTATTTAAAAAGATACATTTTTGGTTTGTTTTTGTTGTAAGCCTTGCTATCTTGCCCCACCATTTTATGACCTGACTGTTGTTAAACGTTGTATTCATCTGCATTGTTATGACAACACCTTCATGGTTCTACATACTGTAACTATCCTGCATGATCCTCTAGTGTAAACATATATCAACATGCTGTATATCATGAGGATATGACATGGAGTGCTGGAGGGGTCAGTTCATATCTGCGTGTAATGGGCAAAGCATGGTGGAGAATAAGCTCAGAAAACAACTTGTGCTTCAGCTCCGTGTGCAACGGACTTAAGAGTGTGTCTGTCTGTTGTCTCTATTTTGAGAGCGTGTGTAGTCCCTGTAAGAACAACTAGATGCTCATGCTTCATATGTTGCCGTATATGGAGCTAATATGGAGAAACCTTTAAGTTTGGCATTGGGGGAAAACAAAATCGACATTCATAAAAATATGTATCCAATAAAAAACATTTGGCATTGAAATGAACTTTTAGCAACAAATATATTGTTCTGTTTTTGTTTATGCTGATGTGCCTTTTCAATAATACACTATTTTATTTATTTATGTCATGTCAGCATTTTCAACTGCAGGTTTTTTTACACTGAGTCTTTTTTCGAGTGCTTTTCAATGTCACCGCTGCAATGCTTTACACTACTTCACTGTCTCTGTTTTGACTTGGAATGGGAGGGTTACTAAGCTCCACCTCCTTTCACATATTGAATCGTTTTCCATGTGCAAAATGTGTTTAATTAGGTTTTTACAGTTTTATAGTACACTAATTGTGTTATTGACGGAACACTGTTATTTAAAGTCCCACATTTAAGGAGTCTGTTTTAAGGTCTGACCATGTATTTTAATGTCACGTGATGTAGCTTTTTTCCTAATAGCAATGTTTTGCTATATACAGTATTACAGCTATTTTTGTTGATAGTGATCCAGGCTTCTTTTCTCTTTTTAATGCTCTCCTACAGTATGAATGTTACTGTTTTTAGTGCAAAGCTTGTTATGAGATGATAACAATAGTTTTTATGTAATTTAGCAGTTATTGAACGAGTCATTTGCTATTAGTTAAAAGTTCCAGCGCTGTTACTACTATCAGCAGTTATCTGATGCCTATTGTCCAATCAAACTACTTGGTCGGAATTGACCCTCCTCTCCAAAACCCTCCTCTTCCACGCCAAAACAAAGATAGTAACTTCACATTGAAATGTTCTTGCATCATAAAACAAACTTGCATCTTAAAATAACAAAGAAGACGCATTGCATTAAAACAGCTGACGTGAAGAAACAACTACGATTGTCATTGAAAACGCACATCAGAATAAACAATAAAACACCAAAACATATTTTTGGTTCCTAAAGTAAATTTCAAAACGTGTTTCAATGGAAAGTTTATTTCTTGTTGTATCTTCATTTCTTTGCCGATTTTACTTTTTCAATGTCACATTCTCTTTTTTTTTCTCAATGCCAAACAATACTCTCTGATTTATCTCAATTGTCTGGCACACTATTCACACTAAACAGGACAAATTCACACTGTAGTTTACAGTACATTTACAGTGTGTCAATTTGACACAATTAATATGAATAAAGTACAGTATGTTGAGGCAGTGTAAAGTGTACCACTGGTTATCCTGTAGTGTTATGAAACATTTCACCTCAATACCAGTGAATAATCAACTTATCATTTGCTGATCAGCTGAAAATTGCACTTTAATCCACTTCAACATGGTGAAAACATCCTAAATAAATACCCAGCACATTTTGATAATAAAAGATGGAAGACATAATCATCTAGCTGAATTTGAAAGCTCCAGCATTAAAGCTCTGTCTGGTGGTGTTTGGGCACAGAATGATTCATTCACAACACAGTAAATGGTTCCCTTGCTCACCATACTGTGTTCGGATTGCTTGGCAATTGTATTGACACTATTCATCATTTGAAAATGGCACCCACGGTGGAAAATGTTGACAGCGGGAGAGTTTGTGGTTCGAACAGGGTTGTGAATTTGAACAGAATCTATTTTCGAAGCAGATTATATACTGTACTTCTCTTGCTGCTAGTAACATTTCTATATTTCAACAGCTAAAGCCTGTATTTATCAGACGGCTCTATTATACGCAATTCACAATGGCAGTCTAAATAATTAATACTTTTCACTCAGGGTTTCTGCTAACAGAATGGTTTGGCCGTGACATTTCTCCTCTTAATGGCTTAGCGCACAGTGAAAACACAGTATATCTCTGGCTACGAGGGCACTTCATAACTCTCCTGGAGGATGCTATCATCGAGTCCTAATGCAATTTATGGCCTTGTTTTCATGTTTTGTAACCGTCCGTAATTGTTGTGTTTATTGTGACGGAGAGGGCAGTCCTGCGCAGACATTCTATGAGAACTACACAAACACTCAGAGAGGCAATCACCTCAAAACACTCCAGAACAGATTGTAGGGAGTTAGGGAGTGAGAAATAGCTAGAGGGGATGAATAGATGAACAAGAGCAAGTGAGGGATGAGGATTGTGTGTGTGTGTGTGCAGAGCGTGTGCACTTTGGATAGATTCGGTTAATGGCGTGCGGTACACTGAGGGAGTTTTGTTACAGATACAGGTAATGAAATAGTCCTTTAGCAATAGTCTTCATCACATCTCCCCTCCTTCCCTCCTCATCACACCCTTCATCTCTGCCTTTATTTCTCCTCCTTCCCCAGAGCACCCAGGTTCAGCCCAAAGGCAATTAGATTCTTAGATTCCCTTATCGTCCAAGACAGCGCCACAGAGGAGAATGCGGGATGCTAAAACTTGCGAGGTTTTCACAGGGAGTTTGGGTCCTCTTGGATAGCTGGGCGCTAGACAGTGGTGGAGTCATTAGTGGGATTGGGCGGGCAGGCCATTATTCAGCTGTGCATGTCTGTGAGTGTGACAGGCAATCAGCGAATACATAATCACTTCCACCATAATGGTTTGTGTAGATGATGTGCTAATGACAATCAACGCTGATGGCAAGAAAAACCCAGGCCAGCAACGTGACACATTTGTTTCTTGCATATGAGCTGTACAGTGCATTATGGCGAAACTAGAAAGGCGCCTGTGCAGCCAGAATGGTATGAAACCATACATCTCAAAAGATTCTGATAGGAACCAGACTCGGTGGAACACTGTATCTACAGATTGTTATGGAAATGAAGGGTTTGATTTGAAAGTTGAATGGAAAGGATGATATATCACAGATTATGAATGTTGTTCCCATACACCTTTCCTTGGCACAAGAGTCTGTCAAAAATGACAGAACCACCTTGCAAGCTATTGTTAAAATGGGCAATTAACAGGTTAACATGCTGTCCTCAGGCAGGTTATACAATATAGAGTGCAGTTTTGCATTCTTTATACATTAAATTACTGCAGCAATTCTCTTATATTCCATAGATTCAACTAAGAAGCTGAAAGATGTTCTACAGGAGTTCCATGGAGGTGGAGTGTTGGCCAAATACAACCCAGAAGAGGTACTGTAGTAGGCTAACGTCCTGTATTATGTTCAAGTTAACACTGTACTGTTTCATTTGACTAAGTCAGCCTTATGTGGAATAATATTGCTACATTAACTCTGGCCACATTATCTCTGGTGAAAGGTTGCGTTGCTTTGTTATACATCTTTAAGAAAGTACAAATTGGTTGGTTACCATTTTGTTTATGTAACATTTTCCATATGTCTATATGGATATATTGCATTTAGTAATACTGATGTGTTAATGGAATAGCACTCTATCAGTATGGAATATCACTTTACCAATATAGTAGGCTACTGTTTCTACTTTATGTGAAACGTGTATCTTTTCCTCTACAATGCTGCCTGTGCACTATAGAAACAAGAAATCCTCAGCCAGGTACAGTAATTGTCATCTCCTTAATGCACGACTGGTCGGTCAGTGTTTTATATAGGGTTGTCTAGTGCGTTCCACAGCTTTACGCCGTAGGCTGAAAGAATAAAGGAATGTTCTTACAAGGCCCAAATGTGAAAGTGAGTCAGTCCTCACAGCCATGCCAATCTCCTAGTGACCCGGGAGTGTTGTCAAGTCAAACAGCCAATTAACCAACCAATCAAATCACAAGATTAACAAATATTTTATTTGTTATTTGAAAAAATGTCACTGTACAATTTAATTAACATAAATACACATTAACCTATCATGTATGCATATTTGTCTAAATTAATTTTAGCTAAATTACATGAAAGTGCAATACAGCAGTGTAATCTGTCCATTCACACAGTACATAAAATACCTTGTGTTGTTCTCGCCTTCTAGGAGATTGACTTTGAAGGCTTCAAGCTCTTCATGCAGACCTTCTTGGAGAGTGAACTGCCAGGAGAGTTTTGCCAGCACCTCTTCATGTCGTTTAGCAACAAGGGACCAAAACCCAGTCCATTATACTCTGACAGACACAAAGTCTCTGGCAAGTGTATAAATAGTACCTTTACCCTAACAAACCCTTAAGTTATGTACACAGCTTCTGGGAGTCCTGCAGTAAGATACATAACGTTACGTCTCCGTGGTTATTTTCTCAATTGCAGTTGTCCTGTACTTGACTCCGCACATTTCTGCTGTGACTTATTTTTAGTTTTCGGGATAGGCAAGTCAAGTTATTCCTGTATTTGAGTTACTGAAAGTCTCTAAATGGGAAAGTAAAAGTGTGTTGTTAGTTGGCTTCAGTGATCTACCACCTCCTTGGCTCAAGGCTCTCACTTTGGTTTAATGGCATGGTACAGTTCTTAATGTTCCTTGATGTCTGAATGACGCAGTGATTTGACATCATTACAGTCTTGTGGCTCTCAAATGCCAGTATTGTTATTGAATATCCATCCAATACAAAACAGCATCAGTTTCCAGCATCGTTGATAAACACAGTAAAGCTTTTTATAGAAGAGAGAGTTGCTTTGGAACAGTTTCTGGTTTTGAACTGGCATTTTATGCAAAGCAAATTATTTTAGAAATGTGAATATATCAGCATTTTTTGTATTAATATGAGCATATTATACTGTATATGTTTTAAGACGTATATTAATGACATTCATTGATTACTAGAAAGTCTGTTCAGACCACACAGAAAAGAAAGGGGGGAAAATAATTGAACTTTGATTAAACTTAATTGGGTCACTCCTCTTGCCCAGTAAAATATGATATACTTACCTGGGGGAAACCTCATTCAGAATCATTAAGCACGTTATTGCCACACTGTTAGAGTGTACACGTATCTGAATAAAGCAATACAACAATGAAAACACTAGTATATACATATATACACTAAAGTATATAACTTCTGAAACACAAAACATAAGTGCAGTGCAGGCGATTATCAACCACGTACTTGCGCAAGTGGGACACCAGCAGACCAATCAATACAGATGAATGATTAATGCCAGCTTTCATGTTCAACATCATTTTCATCATCCTCCTCCTCCTCCTGCAGGGCTAAAGCTCATAAAAGGCAACTCAACCCCTCTGAAGATGTCCGCTCTGCCCAGGCCTCTGGAAACAGTGCAGCTGAAGGACATCGTGTGCTATCTGTCCCTTTTAGAAGGTGGCCGCCCCGAAGACAAGCTGGAGTGTAAGTGCTGCCTGACATGACATTTCTCCTACACAGTATTTATTATCAGTACTTCTCCTTTTCGTTCTTCTGACTGTAACTGGGAAATGTTTGTTTGATATGAATTTAATCAAACAAGCTTAAATGTTCTGTCCTTCTGTCTCTCTCTGTCTTTATTACGTTATTGGTAAGCTTTGTTGATTTTTATTACATTAAGAATGGAAAAATGATTATCGGTTATTACATAATTGGTAGTTATTACAGTATGGGTTGCTACAGTGCTGCTACTATAGGCTAAAGAACTCACTGACCTCTCCTACTCTATTAGAAGGCTAGTTGGTCTTGGTTGTGGAGCTTTTTAAAACCTTTTGGGAATAATGAATGGATTTTAAACGTATGGAAGAATTTCAGTGGTGGTGGTGGTCGTATTTTGTAATGTTGTTCCATTAGGCTTCTCTCTCTCTCTCTGTCTCTGTTCTAATGTTTGGTGTTCTAACCTAGAGCTTTTTAAAAGGGACTCTCAAGTCAAGTCAATGTTATTTATATAGCCCTTAATCACATTGCAGTCTCAAAGGGCTTTACAGCTTACATCTAAAATGGAAACAAACAACATTTGTTTCACTCTATTTTGTAACACTATTTGTGTTTGAACCCTGGGCTATTACAGCCTGTTGTTATGACAGTGAATGCCCCTCAGCCACTTAATACCACCCCCCCCCCCACCACCTCCCACCCCCCCTTGCTCCATTCTCTACCCATACACAACATCATGTTTCATGGGACCAAGCAATCAAGGAGTGGACCTTTTAAGATGAAAATGTGATCTCTCGGAGTGTCCTCTCCTTGATAATTATAAAGTACATTTATTATGTAATGGTTTTTACTCTGTCCTGCCTCCAGATACTTATTTATAAACGTTTTACAAGCACTCTCGCAGTCGACATTGCTTTATTCCATTAAAAATACAATTTTAATTATGTTTCATTCATTAATTGACATAAATTGATGTCAGTAAGTAAAAGTGGCCGTTTACTGTATGTATTTATATGCATAATTTAAGTGGTGCTGCCCTTGCATTGTTATCTAGAGAGCATCCCTTCCCTGTCTCAGAATCGCTCTCTGTTCTGCACTGATGTCTTGAAGTAGGCAGTGCCCTCTCCTGGCCGCTTTAGATTCTGCTCTGGCCTACGTACATGAGTTTATAGGTGGTCAATGCATTGATGACTTCTTTTCATTCATCTCTCACTGGAGATAATCTGAGGCAAGGAAACTATTTTAGACTCTCGTGTCAGTGAAATCCTTGTCTGTAATTATTGACTGGGAAACAACAGAAAGAAATTCCACTGCTAAGCTATTCAAATTGCTTTATTTGCCTCAGGGCTTATAATATGACAATATGAAATATTTCCCACATCTGAGTATGGCTACGGACCCAGTCATTGCTTAAATCAGCTAAACTACCTAACGATATGAATACAGAGGTTAACCAGAACACCTTGTTCTTCTTTGCACACTATCAGTCTTTTTGGGGGAAGCTCTGTCATTTTGGCTCACCTCAAACACCTCCCAACTGGGCCACCGACCACAGTCGGCCAACAATCACTTACCTAATTTCTTCTTCCCTTTGCCCCAGAGCGCCTTGCTGCCACAGGAAGCTGTCAATTAGCTCCTCATTAGCCGCCCAGGAGAAAATACATTTGACGTCATTGTTGTAGAACTTGCTACATGCAGAACCAGACCCCTCTGGTCTTTCAAGCAGTAGAACTTCACTGTAGCCATATCAGAGAGATAGAATGCTGGTGCCGTTGCCGTGTCAACATGTTTCTGGCCTTGTTATGTGTCCACCAATCACAGTGGTGCGCGGGTTTGTTTCCATGGTAATCGTTTTTGCGTGGCTATTGGATGGCAGATCAGTGTAAACACAGTAACATTCAAGGAGAGAAATAGGTGTTTTTGAATGAAGCATCAATTAGCTTATCCTTGTAAATATTTTTGCAACAGTATTGTAGATGTAATGTCAGTGTGTGAATGTGTCAATAACTTGTCTTATCTCCACAGTTATGTTTCGCTTGTATGACACAGATGGGAATGGTTCCTTGGACAGCTCGGTAAACAGTAATTTCTTCACATTTATTGCCAAACAGTTATATTTTACTGTTTTGTGCAGTTTAAATTTGATTGTAAAATATAATCGGCAACAACATGTATAATGCCACTGGTTAATTTTAAATTATTTTCTTTGTAGTGTATTTTAAATATTTTTTTACTTTTTATTTTTATTTATAAAATAAGGAATTTCCTGAATAAGTTAACAATATGTATTGTTGCAGGAACTGGAGCACATTATATCACAGATGATGCATGTAGCAGAATATCTGGAGTGGGATGTAACTGAACTTAAACCGGTATGGAATTCTAATTCATAATATCCAATGGTATACACTGGAGATTCCAGCCTTGATACATGTATTTACCATCTACAGTACCCAGTTATAGCGCCGCAGTACACATACGAGGCCACTACCTCTGGTGTCCACTAGAGGTCAGGAAGGGAAAGTGTTCTTGAGCAGTTTAACTATTTATACGCTGCCTTATTTGAGATGTATTGCAATATTCAATTAATTTCAAGTCAGGTTGTTTTTATTTATATAGCCCTTAATCACAATAGGGCTTTAGAATAAGTTTTAAATGGAAACAAACAACACCCCCCACATCCTACTCTTTTTCCCAGGCAAGGAAAAACTGCAAAATTCATCTTTATTCTCCATATCATCATAATAAATGGTAAATGGGCGCATTTATATAGCGCTTTTATCCAAAGCGCTTTTACAGTATTTTGCCTGACATTCACCCAAGTCCAACACCCAGACCACTAGACCATCCTGCCCCCATATCATATCACCATATCAGTACAGGCACCTTCTCAGGTCGAAGATTATTAATAGCAGGGTGAACACAGTCACCAAATACAATTATTATAGTATATTTACATTTGTATTAAGGCAGAGCACACTTTAACAAAAGTCAGTCTCAAAAAGTCAGTCTCAGTAGACTAATTTTGTCTCCGGTTGTTTTTGTGTGTAATTAAACCAGTAATCAAGAATGTGTCAGTTGTCTCAGCCAAGATCTGACCTAGAGGCAGGCGTGGGCAATGTCCACCCATAATTTAGCATCACTTACTCATGACATCTACAGAAATCCTGTAAGATAATCACTTATTTCAACCCCACTAGATTCAATATTATTGGCCTGCTCAGTGATTTCAAACTGTTCTGATATCTGATTGGTTTCGCTGTACACAACAAAGTAAACAAACAAACATTGGCAGGCAGGCAAGCCATGTTCTAACGCCCTCTGCAAGATGCAACATGAAGCAGAATTTAAACCAGAAACCATTGAATTCTCTGAGACACTGCCACCCCTTAATATGTTAAGGGGTGGCAGCTATCTACAGTATAGGACAACTATAGGTCTGTCTGTCAAGTATAGGCTGTTAGTATTTTTTAGGATATACTGTGCATATATAAATAAAAATTGTCCACCCCAAAAAACTTACTACCCTCCCAACTGAGTAAATCTAGAACCGCTGAAAGTGGAGAGTGTCCGCTTCCAGCTCCCAAGGGGTCAAATCAGACTATGTGAACCACTTGTCTTTACAGTTTATTTTGAGTTCATGCCACACATTAGAATCAGTTTGTTTAGTCCACAACGGCAGCGAGAGTATGGTTAGCACTACGTATTGCTATATTAAGAGTCATATTCAGCTAATGCAGCCTATGTGAGACAACGTGTCTGTTATGCTTGTAAATGTGTAGATCCTACAAGAGATGATGCAGGAGATCGACTACGACCACGATGGCACCGTGTCACTGGAAGAGTGGATCCAGGGAGGCATGACCACTATCCCCCTGCTGGTGCTACTTGGCCTGGAGACGGTAAGAATAGGTTGTCAAGGGCCTGTACTGCCTGGTCAGATGACAGCCTTGGGTTCATGTGGATGATAGTCATCGCTTGTGTGTCTGTGTTTACTGACGGTTGACACATTCTTTATGATTGATTTGTTTGTATGTAGCTTGATTGACGCATAGCTCCGCCCAACCTCAACCTGAGCGATGGTCTAATAGGCTAAATTAACACCTGTTATACGGTACATTAGTTCAAACAGGATAAAGATGTATTGAAAAATAGTTTGTGCGCTCACACTGGCTAAATCTTATTGCTGAGATTATACCCTATTCTGAACTTGACAAATGTAATAATAATTTGAAATTTTTTACTATTTTCAACTCTATTTTATAATAAGATGTTCTATATAGCTCCAATTCTGTGCTGGCTCAACTATCGCACTCCTCTTACAGGAAGAAAATCGGTACTTCCTCCTAAATTGTTACTCACGTCCACAATTATTTTCGTACATGATAATCATAATCATTCTAGAGGAACAGGAATATTATTTGTATTTATTGTTATTACCTCCTCGGTCCACTATTATTGTTTTACCGGTAATGTGAGTAACATATATTTATTTAACATTCTATAAATGATGTTGTGAATTAAACCCTTTCACACTGACTCGGGACATAAATGTCACCTATTAATTTACATTTGCTTTGACATCAGATGGTGATCCTTAGCTCTGAACTTCACAAAGTAACCACTAGATGGAACAATTTGATCATATTCTTTATTGTCTAGGCTTGACTCTTGAACTTGATTTCAGTTATAGTTATCGATATGCAATAGAAGTTCCATGTCAAGTTATCATTTTTAAATTATTAATGATATTCGCCTACAAGACATCTGTCTGCAGCTAAGTTGCATATTATATTGAAAGTTTGCCTTTCAGTGAATGCAATAAGGTGTTTTTGTAAACAATGAACAAACTCAATCATTATCCAATCATGCATTCTGCAAGACAAACATTTATTTAATCAGTCGGTCAACTAAACATGCAGCGAATGCATACCACTCTAAAATGTAGACTGGATGAATAAATTAATGAATCAATCAGTTCATTTTGTGTTTGTATTGTTTGCACACATATTTATAGAGACAATATGTAATATAAATAAAGTCTGGGCTAATGGAAATATCTTCCCTGAATGCTGCATATGGTAAACAGACCTGCTATTGACCCTCCCTCTAGAATGTAAAGGATGATGGTCAACATGTGTGGAGGCTGAAACACTTCAACAAGCCAGCCTACTGTAACCTGTGTCTGAACATGCTGATCGGCTTGGGAAAACAGGGTCTCTGCTGCTCATGTAAGCAGCAAGCATCTCCTTTACTGTGCGGTGTTTGTACCCGAACCAGAACGCATTTCTCTTTTTCCTTCCCCCCCCAGTCTGCAAGTACACGGTCCACGAGCGCTGCGTGGCCCGCGCACCACCGTCTTGTATCAAGACCTACGTCAAGACCAAGAAAAACACGGAGGTGCGTCCAATTGGAGTGTTTACTAGTCAGCACGTTTGGATCAGCGATGCTGCATGGAGCTTAGGCCAAGGGCTTGTCTTGCTCTAATGGATTTAAAGCATTGCTAATTACAAGGATAAGCCTGGTTTATCAACACGCTCGACGCTCCAGACAGCCTTATTTGATCTGAGCTTTCACTCTTTCCTTCTTTCTTTCTGACTTTCTTTCTTTCTATCTTAGCTTGTACAGTATCTGTTGTTTTTTTGTTTCCCAACTGGTTTTGGTTCTCACCTGTTTCCACCCATGCTTGCTCTCTCTCTCTCTCTCTCTCTCTCTCTCTCTCTCTCTCTCTCTCTCTCTCTCTCTCTCTCTCTCTCTCTCTCTCTCCACAGGTGATGCACCATTTCTGGGTGGAGGGGAACTGCCCCACCAAGTGTGACAGGTGTCACAAAACCATTAAGTGTTACCAGGGGCTGACTGGTCTCCATTGTGTTTGGTGCCAAATCACGGTACGCCACCACCCGGAGAGAAGCAACCAGCTCCTCATTATTTCCCCACTGCTGTTTCTTTTTGAGGGTTTATTTCTTTGCACCTGTGATAACTCTCGAGTCATCCAACCAATTTACACCCCGGAACCCTTGTTTGCCGTTGTAAGCTAATAGAAAATAAAATGGAGGCGACGCCACAATGCAAATAAATACAGCGAAACGTTGTGGAAATTGTGAAACTGAACTTGTAGTGTTGTTGACGGGAGTTGGCTGCTAATAACGTTCGTCACCTCCTCCAGCTCCATAACAAGTGTGCCTCCCATGTGAAACCCGAGTGTGACTGTGGACCCCTGAAGGATCACATCCTACCCCCCAATACCATCTGCCCTGTAGTGCTGGTGAGCCCACCGTGGTCAGCAGATCCGACACAGAGTGGATATGTCAAGTGTGTTGTCGAGAGCCACAGAAACATAACATAACTTACTGTAGAAGAGCTTAGGTTTGTGTTTAAAAAAGAAATGATCAGATTAAGTTAAATTAAATCATCTTTACAAAGGAAGAAACCACATCTGTAAAAGAAAAAACGCACAATAACTAAATTCTTTCATGAAAATGTTTTTATTTTAATGTTTGAGTTGTATTTAATTTATTGTAATTGTATGTATTGTGTGTCACCTAGTTTTTAATGTATTTTCTTCCTTGACGTTCAGTTAAACTCACTTTTACCTTTGAACCCAGGAAAGACAGTCAACTATGCGTAAAGATTCAAGGTCCAGCCAGTCCAGCCGAGGCAAGATGCATAGAGCCAATTCTGTCACGGTGGATGGTCAGGGACTGCAGGTAACCACAGCTATCCCCATTATGATGGCTTTAGAGTTACTCTGTAACAACATTACTGGCTATCTTCATTATCTCTGATGGTTTTAAAGTTACACTATAACAAAAACATTAATGGCTATCCTCATGATCTCTGATGGCTTTAAAGTTACACTGTAACAGTAAAATTACTTGCTATCCCCATTAATATTGTTTTATAAGTTCTCTGGAGGTTTCAAATTTGCATTGTACAGAAAACAAGTCCAGATTTGTGTGCAATTTACACATTCTATTAATTTGAAATAATAACTACGGTTTCCATTCTTATCACGTTATACAAATAGAACAATTATTTACTGAACTGTTTAACCACTTCATGGTATGATTTTAAAGAGTAGGTGTCTTAATGTATTTCAAATAGTGGGTTCTTGTTATGTAGTCAGAGGGCCGTAATTGGGGTTTGAATAAACATGACCCTTGCAGTCAGACAGTATATAATCAAGACATACAACAACACAGCCCGTCACAACCTGATCCCGTCTACCAGACAACCCCCTGTCGTCTACGGCGACCACTCATCTGCGCGTGGCTGCGAGAGAAATATGATCCATCACATCGCGGTCACATCCATCTCTGCCTCTCGCAGGCTAACCAGCATAATAATCAGGATTATTATTTATAATTACAGGAAGTAATGGATCACTCCAAACTGGACAGGGAGCTCATTAATTCACCCTTGGCCTGCTGGGATAGGAGATGGGGAGTTAAGCGCTTCATCTGTGTCAGGGAGCGCGCCGTGCGCACCGTTCTAGCGTAGCAGCAGGAAGGGGGACTTAACAGTCCGCTGGATTAGAGCTTGTTTATGCCACGTGCGGTGTTCCCCTTGCCTTCCAGCGCTGGCCACCGTGTTACTGCCACCAGTCACAACAGGCTTGCTCCTGTCTCTCAAGACAAACGGCCTCACCTTGTGTGGAAAACGGTTGACGAAGAACTTTTGTTTTCTCCCCGCGGAGTCAACTGCTAATTGTGGGACATCATGCTGCACAATCGATTCTCCCGCCTTGATTAATGGTTTTGAAATTGTGGCGGTAAATAATTTTTTGGGGCAGTGCTGCATCATTTATAATGGTGTGTGTATGTGTGTGCGCGCATGTGTGTGTGCGTGTGCGCTGCATGATGGAAATCCTTCAGACTAACGATACCGACCGCTAGTTATAATGAGTATTTTTCCCTTCCCTGCTCAGATCACAACAATAGAGGGCACTCATCCACTGCTGGTGTTTGTCAACCCGAAGAGCGGGGGAAAGCAGGGTGAAAGGTAGGCATGGTCTCACTGAGGCCCTGTAAGCCCCTGCGGGGGGGCTGACTCTCACTTTAGTCACTTGAAACACAATAACATTTACCTAATGTGCCAGCGTCGCCCATATTGCGCCACTCGCGACATAGCCAGTCCGCCTTCTCTGACCCAGGGCTAATTGGGTTATTACGGAAACATATTCCCTCACCCCCTTATTACGCCGTGTCTCGTTTGTGTAAATGATGAGATCAAAATATGACTTGAGCCAGTTGATATAATGAAATTGAAATTAATATGAATTAGTCTTTTTTTAATGGCCTCCCCTCAAGGGGATTTTAGGTATGCCCCGCCCAGCTGCCCAGCCCAGGCCGCCTGCCACTGTCCCGCCGTGATTGGAGCGTTCGTCATTGTCTGTTGCCGTGGCACCTTGGTGTGTCAGATCTGAAGGCAGCGGTAGTGATGGTGGTGGTGGTGTAGTGATGACGTGTCATTATTATCAATGCATGGGTGCCTTTTTCAGGATTTACAGAAAGTTCCAGTATCTCTTGAACCCTCGACAAGTGTACAACTTGGCCAAGAGCGGACCCATGGCAGGGTAAGTTGCACACGCACTTAATGGATGTCTTAAAGAGACGCTCCTTGATTTGTGTGTGGATTTTGCCTGTGTGATTACAAAAAACACTGTTGTTTTGGTAAAGCTACACTATAGGTGCATGTCAAACATAAACAGTGAGCTAGGGCAGACATCTGGGGTTCAGGTTGCGTACGTAACACAATAATGGCATGTAGTGTATCTTTTTTTAAAGGGGCTGGCTGACTGGATGGAAACAAGCACAGAAGCAATGTGCTCATTCAAACTTCAGTTCACTCTACAGCACACTATAAGTTATTTCCAAAATCAAATTGGCTATGATCAAGTGTTTACAAACACACTCATACGTTCTACTGCTGCTGCATACAGATAATAGCCAATATCACATGCTACATAGGTCTGGGCTATTATAGCTGTCACTGAATTCACAGACATGGTGCAGACCCAATTAAGGCGCGACCACACATAAATACTGGACATAACCAACTCCTAGCGCATGGACAAGCTGTAGGCACATACACACGCGTGTGTATGTCGAGGAAGGGACCGTTTGGGAGATGATTGACGTATAACAGAAGGGTGAAACTCTTGCCATACCACGTGTGATCGTGCCTACAGACGGGGGGCATGTCATTGCATACAGTAGGTGCGGCTTCCTATTTTTCACTTCTTAGAAAATGAGTCGGCCATTTCTATGCATAAGGTTTGTCCAGTTTGGAGTTGGCGTTCAATGGCATCGAATAACACAGGAGTACTTCATACGCGTGCTATGGTGTTGTTTGGCATTAATTAGGCTTGAAAAAAAATGCGTCGTGAAAAGGAATATATAATCAAGCACTCAGTAACCAGGCTGATTCAGACTGCGCATAAGTTGGCATAGCTGTATTTTACATATTGTCCACACAGCCATAACTTTTCAGGGCTGACCTTGTCCTCCATGTTCTTTACTTTTGACTATACAGTAACTGTATTGACTGTATTTTCTGCCCAGGGCTGCATGTGTTGCACTAACAACCAGGTTTTGAAAACCTGAGAACATTCCAGATGACGTTGCCTGACAGTAACCTTGTAAAATATGTTGACAAGTGTATGTAATGCAGTGCACATTAGCGAAGTGACCGGCGGTCACCGGCGAACATTGCAGGCCTCGGTAGCCAAACACACCACTGTCAATTAGCTGCCTCGCTAATGTAATTAGCCCAAATTAAGTGTTTGTTTCTTTGTATTTAAATATCCCCAAAGTTGCCTTTCATGTTTGCGGCCGTCTGTTTTGCGTCTAATATGGTTTGCAGGCCCAGTTGGAGAGTAATTGAGCGAATCATTTATCCGCCATACGAGGCTTGGAGGCTGGCTCATTCAGTTAGGGCTTTGTTATTGTGAAGGAACGGAAGAAGTTGGACTGAACATTGCCTGTCATGATCCAATTAGCCCCTGAACAGACAGGCTACAGTAGCTCACTGAATGAATAACTGGCAATGCAACATGTGTTATTTTGTGGGATTAGATGGTTTAACAAAAAAAGCGCTGTGTATTGCATTTGTAGAATACCAGCGAAGACATGTCAGAATACGACACGACACAGACAGAGGTTATCACACGGAGTGCATGTTTTATTAACAGAGAAATATAATCACAAAATAGAGCTGGAACAATTACGCGTGGTAAGAACGTATGCTACGAACAATACATTACAACCAGATGGGTGGGAAGAACGGGAATACTGACAGACAAAAAGCAGGCGTGACTACAGGTGTTTAGTATGCTGGTGATGGCGAGGTGATGAGAGATATACCTGGAAGCAAATGCACGATGGCACGCCCTTGCTCGTGCACGGGGACACCACATTACAATTATACACATGTATCATACAGTTAGTTGTACATGTAATACAGTATACAGTATGAGAAGGAACATAATATAATTCATTATATTGTTATATTTTACTATGCTTTTTTTCCCCTAGCTTTTTTGTGTGTGTTTTTAATAAATTAACCAGTTTCTGGAAGAAAATAAAACCTACTTTTAAAGAAGCCAATAATTATTTGCCATGGTATTTACACTCCTTAAAGCGAGCAGTCATTTCAAAGTTAAAGTAGTTAAAATGTTAAAATGTTGACATCTATTCGCCAACATTTCTGTATCATTTTGGTTTTTGTTCCATTGGTAGGTTGAATTTCTTCAGAGATGTTCCAGATTTCAGAGTGCTGGCCTGTGGTGGGGATGGGACCGTTGGCTGGATTCTAGACTTCATAGGTACTGTACACACTGTAATGTACTGTGTATTTCACTGTATGAGAAAACATAATTGGGCTGTGTCTAAAAAATTTCCCAAATAACAGCAATTTATTTTCTGAACTTCCAAATAAACCGTAACACAGAGATGTTTCCCCCCATTTTGAGCCCCATTTTACATTATAGTAAAACAGAAAACCTATATTTCCATTTCTGATCAAATTGTATTTATTTTGATTAGTTTGAAAAATCAAAGGCACTTGTTTTCTGGATGAATTGGTAAAACAGACTTTAGGGTGCATATATAAAAAACGATTTCATTACATCCAAGTTTGCACATACAGGAGTAGTAAAAATGGGATGATTATGTGAGTTGGAAAATAACATATTAGTCATCATTTGGCGGGGAAACATCACTTGCTCTATTTGGTCTTGAAGACTTGTTACTTGTTCAGGCTTTGAGAAATTGCCTCAATTTTTTATCAATCAAAACAAAGAGGGGTAATAACGCAGACAGAATGTGTCTCTGGAAATAGACGGCACAACTGGACATTCATATTAACCTGTCATTTTCTAACAATGTATACCAAACAGATTGATGTCCATGTTGACGCAGAGGTCAAGTCTCGTAGAGCATTTGTTTCTCCTTTGCTTTGTAAGGAGTTGTGATCTTTGTGTTCTAGATAAAGCCAACTTGGACAGGAACCCCCCAGTGAGTGTTCTTCCCCTTGGCACTGGGAACGACCTGGCAAGATGTCTGCGATGGGGCGGAGGTACCTTATATGGGAAAACACACGGCAGGAAGTGCAGACATCAAACTGCTCAATGTTTTACGCAAAGAAGCGTTAATCTCACATCTCCTGGTTTATCAGAGAGGCTGAGATAACATATATATTTATTTATTTGTTTATTTAGGCCTGCCCACTATAATCATGCTCTAAAATCTCTTATTTTATACCTACTGTACCGTTAGTATATAAATAACATGGAGCACAGAGCAGACAACATAGTAAAGTAGGATTTTAATTACTGTAAAATATAGGAAGCATCATCACTTTGCTTTTTTCCAATTGCAATATATAATATAATTTAAACAAATTGTCTAGTACTTTTATAGCTCATCATTTGGATTTTCCCCAATTTGTTTACCGTGTTCACTGAGCGAGGGTTGGGATTTGGACAATAGAACTTTAACACTGCATATTCATATCCCTGGGCTATCCTTAGCCCGGGGCTAAGAGCTAATTTAGTTCCTTTTCACACTGGCATATTTTAGACCTGTGTTTAGTGTGTTTTCAGAGAACAATCCCACACACTTGTGGCTAACCCTGCTCTGGAGCAGGGCCAGCTAGCCCAGGGCTAAAGTCAGGGTTAGCCTACTTTGGGATGTTCCCAGGATTGTGTCAGTGTGAACTAGTGGTGTGCAATATGACCAGACTTTCTTATCCCGATATAGATACTTTTATATCCTTATAATGATACATATCACAATATAGCAAGTTCTGTAAATTAAATTAATAAAACGTTTCTTGTCATCGAATGATCCCCCCTCCCCATGCTTGTGCTCATATTCATATAACAATATAAAAAACACATTGCATATGTGGAGAGGGGCAGCCCCGCCCTCTCTGAACCACAGTGAGCAGAGGAGATGATCTCAGAATTTGTTACACTAAGTTCAAATAAACATAATATAGTCTCTACATAGTTTTGCCATAATTTATTATGGTTTACTAACGCAATCATAACTCATTGACTGCATAACGTATGCGACTAGACCATGGCAATCATGGTGTTGAGAAACCTGCGTGGTTTCTTTAAGATAACATGTAAGAAAGATTTGATATTCTAGGAACTTTCCAGACATAGAATAAAAACAGAGAGGAAATGTAATCAAACATTTTCATAGTCTTAAAGGGTGTCCTGGTTAGGCTATATGTCCCGAACATAATGTCCATGTCTTTTGCCAGGTAGCTAGCTAGCTTGTTTACTTTGCAGCATAACACCGGTGATGCACCACGCAAAACTACACACGTTACTGGAAGTGCAATAAAAGCCTTGCCAGTATAAAGCCAACAAGAGTAAGCCGTGCAAAACACGGACAGCAGACAAAATGTATTGCAGTAAAGAGTGTGATTTTCATAACGATAAAGCATCATTTAAGACGATAGATGTTTTTCTATCGTCATATGATTTATATCGTAACATTGCACAGCCGTAATATGAACGCTTTCTTAGCCCAGGGCACACACTCTCTTAGCCATGGGGCTAAGAATGTTCTAAAAATGCCCTTAGCCCTGGCTAAATGCAGTGTGAAAATCCGTATATACTGTACTGTATACAGTACTGTATGGCTACACAAGTCATGTAAAGCAATCTACTAACAATGAGTACAATTACAATGCAACTATCTATACACTGTAAATACAGTACAGTAGCCTATATACTGATATCCTCTATAAGACACATGGTGACTATACATTTGTGTATGTTTTGTCATTTGAAGGATATGAGGGTGAGAGTCTCTTGAAGATAGTGCGTGATATTGAGAACAGCACAGAGATAATGCTCGACCGCTGGAAGATCAACGTCACGGCCACAGACAAAGATGAGCGTGGGGACCCTGTGCCATACAGCATTATAAACAACTACTTCTCCATCGGAGTGGTACGTTAAAGATAATAGTGTGTTAACTCCTGGTCTTATGTGATTGCACTTCAAGTATTTCAACAACCCCTGATTTTGGCAGGGTATTTTAAGGCAGGGTAATTCTTGCTAACTTTGAGCTCAAATCAAAACGATATCGCTCCGCGGTCTTCCGCAATGCTGCCTCATACATCAAATGTATTGTGAAGCAAAGCATAGTACTTTGTTGATACGAGCAGTGTTTGCCACTGTTTATGTTCCTATTTCCCGAACCAGGGCTGTGTAGAAGTAACAGATCATTTTTTCAACAGAGAACGGTAAGATAGCGAAATGTGAGGAGATATTTGGTGAATGTGACAGTGTATTATCTTACATTTAGCTTACAATAGCTGACTATACCTTTAAAGACGTAATTCCCAAGTAGAGTGTTTTGCTTTCAATCACCATCTCTTTAAGCACATGCACTCATTCTTTCATCTTTTTACACACATATAATACTTCCTTTCCCCTTCTGGTCAATACGTACTCTCCTTTAACAGTTTTTTTCTTGTTAAAGCACCAAAAAAAACAACAACTTTACAGTAGTACACCATGTTGTTTTTGTTTGTTTATTTTTTCATGCATTCACTCATTTATTTAGAATTGTGGCTACTCATTTTATATATTATTGAACTGTATTGTTAGTGAGACTTGTCAAGTAATGCATCTTTGTCGAAACGAGCTATATAATAGGACATAAACATCAACTGTAGATTGACATTCAAAAGGAAATCATGCTTCATTTATCAATAATACTTGGACCTTTGTTACAATAGCACACTCTTTTATTCATTCATTTGGTACTGATCACATTCTAGTTAGGCCCTTGTTGAGATACGGTCAAGCTTCAACTCCTACCGATCCATAAACTACCCCCTGTTGTTTTTTCCTGCATGGTGTTAGGACCCCCCTTTCGGCACGCTGCAATATAACACGATGGCATCCCCCGCCTAGACCATTTCTGAGATAATGATACTGATTACACATAGCTCATGTTAGCCATTACTGATAAATGTCAGAGGAAATATGGTAATTGACATTTGGAAGTACTACAAGTGTGGCCATCTCCATATTGTGACATTCGTACGTCGCAGGGAAATAAGTACCGCATGGCCTTACAAATGTTAGTCAAATAACATCCTCAGCCTCGGCCCATAATGATGATGTTAGAGCATAGCAGAGAGCAGGTCGTGTTAACATTGTAATAAAGTGACTAACACTTTTCCCACATTCAGAATTGTTTTCTTCTCTTGTATGTGAGTTTGATAAATCGTTGCAGTGGAGGGTTCATATTGCTGTCTGGAAGGGTTATCAAATAGGCCACACAAGTGTGTTTGATTAATTTTCTTAGTTTGGTGACTAATGAAGAATAAATTCAAAAAATAATAATTATTTATTATTATTATTATTAATATTATTATTATTATTTAATAATGATCAGTATCATATTTTCCTGCGATGCTGTTCATCTTCAAAGCAACACCCAAAACGTGGACGTGGCTACTTTTTGAAGTCATTATAACTCCACTGCGGGATTAGTACAGAGCAGGCATGCTGATGACAAATTAAATTGTTTTGGATTAACAAGATTTTGAGCCCTCAATGGAATTTAGTGCGATAGAATATTTTGTGATATATTTTGCACCAGATTTTTGCTTTCCGTTGAACTACACAAAATACAATAAAGATGGTGAAACAAGTCGAGCTGATAATTACCTCAGAGATTATGCAGATGAGGAAAGATTGTTTCTATAATAACATTGTCAAAATCGTAAGCTCAGCAGCAGCATCCAAAATGTTTGTCCCTTTCATCATATTTGTAATCATATTTTTAATCATGCTGTACATGGACAAATATATAGCCTGACCTGGACAATATTGAAAGTACCCAGTGAAATGGTAAACTGAAGTCACAGCATGCCAAACCTGTGACTGTTAATGTTAAAGTCATTGCAATGAAACAGAAAACAGAAAACAAAACTATTCCAACCTAACCTGCTGCCTCAGCCAGTCACAAGACAGTTGGATGGGGAATTAATGGCGCTGTCCCTTTGGGAGGATGTGGAAGTGACGTGAAGTGTAATGATTTCAATCAGGGCCAGGGGTGAGAGACAGAACTAATCACTGCATGCGCCCCACTACCATAATGTAGTCAGTTCCCCTAATGACCCTGGCACTCCTGTCAAAGCCATTAGTCTCCGCCATGTGAAAGGCATATCAACGTGCCTGGGCCCACTCATAATTGGACTAAACTTTGAGCTATGAGAGGACATTACACATGTCCTACGTTAATTCGGGTGCCAGACTTTACAATGGTAATTATTTGAGGCCAGCTGGGGGGGCGGTGGGTGGGTGTGAGCACCGTCAACCCACTGCTGTGTGGCATTTTGTTTAGGAATGTTCTTGGGGATAAGCATTATGCTGGCCCCAGAACAGGTTCTGAACCAACTCACTGTTTACTTTTATAAACACAAAAGTGTGTGTGATTGTAAGGAAGGGGTAGAGTAGGGTGTGGCCTGAGGGGGTCTGTAGGGGGAGGGGTAGAGAAGCATACAAACCACTGAGAAGTCAGGTGTGGGAGGGGCATGCACAAAACGTTTTGTAATGCACCATTAACATCATAGGGTCAATACAGGCTACCATGAGGTGGACGTGTTGCTTTAGCTACAACAGTAACACTGTGCCATTATCTTAGCTGAGGAATAGCTGGTTTTCTAGGCACCGCTTCCTCCATTGGTGTGGGGTGACGCATTTGATTCATGTGGTTGTTGAGCGCTACAAAGCCACAGCTCCACTTGTACACATCTCAGACAATAGCGGCAAGCCAAAGGGGAGACAACCTCCGTTGGCCTTTGCTCTCTTTGTTTCAGCTATTGTCTTGTTTGTAAGAAAATCAAGTTACACTCTCTCAGAAGTGTCCATCATCTCACCTTTCTGGAAGCGTGAAGCAAGTCTGCAGGGATTGCGAAGAAATCTTTTGGTGTTGTGCTTACTGCGTCTTGAAAATACATCAAGACTCTCAGTTCAGGCCCACTGTTAGCTTTGTGTTTGAGGCATTTGCAACTGGCCTCATTTTTTTTTATTGTGAACACAAGGGATATTTTAGAGTTCTTGTTGTGGAAACTTGCAAATGAAATCGATTCAAAACTAGTAAATATTCTGCACATGCTGCATAAAGGTGTGATCACTCAATGTTCAATGTTTGAATGTTTGTATAGGGGGAGGAGCAGGTTAAGGAGGTGTTGTGTGTTTCCATGTGAAATGTAGTCTGTAAAGCCCTTTGAGACGGCAATGTGATTAAGGGCTATATAAATAGAATTGACTTGACTTGATTTAATACTTAACATTGAATACTTTCTAATCTGTTAACATCTTAAACGGAGTTATACTGCATAACTTCCGTACCACAATTTGAGTCCACAAACTTGAGGCCCTATCTTACACCCGCGCTACAAAGCAGCACCAAGCGCACTGTGTCTTTGCTAGTTTCAAACCAATGCAGTTGTAACTTTTCCATCCAGCACAAGTAGCAAATGCACTTGCGCTCATCTGAGCACCCATGGGCGTTATTGGTGGCATTGTTGTCACATTGCTACCTTGAGGTAGTACAGCGAACGGAGAGAAATAGTCACTGAGGCAGAGGGACAGAGAGAGAGACAGAGAGAGAGAGAGAGAGAGAGAGAGAGAGAGAAAAGCACTTGGTTGCCAGGGTAGCGACAGCATCCTGTAGTTTGGTTAGGAGCTGTGATTGCTCACGATGTGTGTTTAATTAATTAGCCGGTGTGGGGACGGCACGCTGTTCGTCAGGTTTTCTGTCAATACCGCCAAACGCCTGGCTCAAACGCACTGTCACCTTACACTTGGCCAGGAACTCTAACACACTTTTCTTCTGGGTATTTATATATGCATGGAGCATAGCTTCTGCTTTAGATGCAATTGAAACATTTGTGAAGTTTGTCAAAGTTGGCTAATGAGATCAAGTTCAATGGAACAAATGTTAAATGTCAATTTGCTTTCAATATACTAACTAAAGCCAAATGTGTATTTTTACTGTGTTTAAGGACGCTTCAATTGCCCATCGCTTTCACATCATGAGGGAGAAACACCCAGAGAGGTTTAACAGCAGGTATGTGGTTAATATTATTATTACTACTACTATTGATTTTTGTTGCTGTTGACTTAAAGGGGCATTCACATTACCGGCGGCATGACGTCATTAAATCCTATTCATGTGTGTCGGTGCCGCGGCGGTAAAACCAAAAACGCTTGCTGCGGCAGCAGGCGCAATGACTGCGGCAGGAGCAAGCTTGCCACGCCAGAAAACGAGAATATAATGGATTAATAAGTACCCGAAACAATACAATGTATGTTCCCATTTACAAATATGTTGACAGGAAGGCATTTGCTAGGAAATGGAGAAAATATAAAATTAAATATTTTATAAATACTTTTTAAAACGGAGCAAACGTTTTGTTAAGCATAATATTGGTGAAACTAAGAGATCGGCTGAAAATATTTTTTTGTATGCTTATAATGCGCGAAAACTAAAAGCATGATGTTAGCTGGGCTTCATGTTGCCTAGCTGGCTGTTCCGGTAGATTGTGCACTCGGTGCAGCAATGAGGCAGTTGATCGGGAAGAAAATAGGAGCAGCTAGCATACAGTACATATTACATTAAATATTAGAAGATGAATAAAGCAAAACAAAAAAATGTTTCAAACAATATTTGCAGTCACATTTTACTCTTGCAGAAAGAATGAAAAAACCTTGTCTATACATAAGACAGCATCTGAACCTGCTTTGAGGCTAGGCTTGACTAATGGACAAACTGTATATTTAGCATCTGTGATTACCTTGAGGAGATGTGTTCACCTTTGGAGATGAACAAATCTGGCATCTGTGTTTCCATCAATATTTAACATCTCCAATACGTCTCCACTAGCGCCAGGGAGTAATTGCAGGCGTAATTGAATTTGCTTGGCTAGTTTGACATCATGGATCAGTCAGAGCGATGACACACAGGCTCCTAATAATCCCATTTGTACTCATTATCATATTTTACTCTGGTCTTTGCACAGCGTTTAGCCAACTATTTTTCCTACAGGCGTGTTCTTCGCACATGTATGGCTGGCAGGAAAATGGTGCAAAGAAAAGCAAAGGGAATTTCAGAAGACTAAAAGCTCACCAAAGAATGCGTTGGGAGAGGTGGAAAGTAATAAATTAGCTGTTTTTCTAGCTGAATAGATGTTTTAATTATCGCTATCTTTAAACGACCTGGACAGCTTCTACTTTATCTGAGAGATATACAAAGTATCAAAGTTCAGCATCAGTTGAAACTTGTTGGACTCCTGTATAACAGTTCTACATGATGAAAAGTAAACATTTTAGAATCATATTATATAAAAAAGTCAAGTTGCGTGTATGCAATGAAACATTATGGGGTTGAATGTGCCTGACACATACAGTATTACATTATGACAATTAAGTATTTGTTTTATGAACATGGTTTTATGTTACACACAGCTAGCATGACAATGCAATGTATTTCAACACAATATGCTTCAAACTGTTCAACAATGCTGTTGCTGTTACTCACAGATCTGCATCTCTGTTGTTTTACTCCATTTTTGGTCCTTGTGAAAAATGATTGAGATATTTTAAGAAAATTATACCATCTGTTATTTGAATGTAATGAATAATTTACAGATGGGGGAATGGATCAAGGATTTCTCTATTACACACTATCTTTGCCAGTTCAATAATGCATGATTATAGTTTTTCAAGGTAGCAGAGATTTTGTTAGATTTGTCCAAAGGGTTCATGTCCACTGTAAGTAAAATGCTACTTATCATGAAGCCATTTTATACCAGGCAGCTCCTTGGTATAATGGTGATGGGATTTGCAATTGAAGTGTAGTAACAATACTGTAATAATATAGCCCCATAGTACCACATAATGTCTGAGCAAACATACACACACTTCTAATTATTATTTGTATTACTGTTTAGATACTTTTTTATCAAACCAAGCAATAATACAGCTGACTGTAAAATCTATTTACAAATCCCAGTTTTTGTTTTGCTGCGGTGGTTGAGTTCAAGGTATATGAACTATAAACAAAAATATATTCAAGACATTATAGTATAGTATAAGCTGCCAGGCAGTTAACAGCAGTGACACTGACAGGCACAAGGCTGTTTCACACCTTTGCTATAGGTGCTCAGTCTGACATACTATACCATACACGACTTACTTTACACTTTCTATTCTGCTAGAGTGATGTATTCTCAACTCTTTGTCAAAGGTGGAATGTAAGGACATGTTAAAACATGACAATACAGTACATGAATGTACTTTTCATTATGAAATGTTTAGCATATTTGATACTCTTTCAAAGCTGCTATCCATATTGCGCCTTCATTCCGGCTTGTCGTTCTGTGTAAAAGGTACAAAGGGGATTGTACTTCTGAACAGACAGTAGAAGTAGAGACAGAGCCGGTATGATGTCTGTAAAAAGGACAGCCATCTACTGTGTCGAAGGTCTCCGCGCCTTTCTGTCTCAAATTTCTTACAGCTTACCTTCAATTACATATTTTGCTATGCGGATTGCTATGTAAAAGCCGACTGCTATGTAAAAGCCCACAAGGGTAGCCACGCTGTATGCTGCCTCTGATTGGTTCAGTTTAAACAAGCGAATGTGGCATAGTGAGGGTTCTTTTTAACTGCATTTTTTGTGGGATCTCTGTATAAAAAGGCCTGATATTTTCTTTGTGATGTGAGGTAAGGAGATGCTCTCTATAGGCCGCTGGAGGCACAAGAGGAATGTGAGTGTCCATCATGAAGGGTAATCTATGCATCAGTAGTGATGATATTGATGAGGATATGCACGTACTGTAGCGGTAGCCATTTTTTTGTAGTTCCAAAAGGATCGCGCTCAACACCGTAGCGAGAAATGGAGAACAAATGGAGGTAATGGGTGGAAATGATCAATAGAAGCATGCCACATTATTAGGCATCGGCATGAAATATGAATGTCACGATTATTCTGACCAAAATAATTGCAATAGACCAGGGGTTCCCAAACTTTTTTGTGCCAAGACCCACCTAGAGAGGACTAATCTATTTAGAGACCCACCAAACACAAAGTAACGGTAACGCAATTTTCAAAAACACATCCATTTTAGCTAATGCTATACCTGTGTTGGCCAAATATTTTTGAGCAGAGCGCTCCAGAATCTATGGTGTGCACACGGCTAAATAGGACTTTTCCACAACCTTACTCACGACCAATGAGTGGAAGCAAAGAGATAGTAAAGCGTCGAAGCCTTTCGTTGATAATATTAATTCAATGGCCGCTTGCAATTTTTGCGACCCACTCAGTGACCTGTGGGTCCCGACCCACAGTTTGAAAACCACTGCAATATTTGGTATTATCGCGATTATATTATTATTCAACGTAAAGGACCCATTCCATGAAAATCAAGTATTTCTAGATGTGACACGGAGAAATGGTAAGCCTTTCAAAGTGGACTTCCTGGTCTGTATTGGCCAAAAAAGGGAAAGAGGCGGAGAACCAGGCGAATAAGAGAAGAGGACGTATGTTACGTAGATTACTGCAAACAGTTTGTTTGGTAACGCCCCTATGAGGATATGGCTAGTAACACCCCTATCCTATGTAGTATTCAGCAAAATATACAAGGTAAGAAACTGATGTTAAGCGCCAGCACACAAACCGTAAGTAAAAGTTTAATGTTCAACATTTGCAGATGACCAGATCTGTAAATATAGTTTTTGATACAGTAACTGATAGGCTACCATAGCATAAACTCGAGTCTGAAGGACAGGCATTTTATCAAGAGTGATACACTGTGCACATCAATAACTACATTTGATGAATAGGCTATTGTTCAGAAACAGTAAACGGATTAGAAATAGGCTTCTTAAATAATGTTGTGGTGATTTACTTAACATAGACTTATCACGATAAACGATAATATCATACATTGTCCCATCCCTACACATCCCACATGAACAAATCAAATCGAAAGAAAACATTTTTGGAAAAAAGTTACAAAAGTGTTAATCACTGAATAATAAATATGATTATCAAAAATCTAATTAGACTGTGTCAAAATGGGGGAACCACTTGATTTGGTGTTTGTGCTCATTTCATTTTAGCATAAAATGAAATGCTAAATGTTGTTTTGGTTTAAGTTAGTATTTTGGCCAATTTTAATCTGCTGTATGTAGGATTTGCAATGAGAGCAAAAACAAAAAATAGATTTTGTAAGTTAACAATGACATACATCTCCAAAATCCTACATACCGCTTCGTTTAATATATAATTAGAATTTTAGAGAGGACACTCAACTAATTAATCTGAATTATTTACACAATCCTTCCTAAATTCAAAAATACTTTACACCCTGCTGTTGGTGTGCATTTTAATTTATTTTGAACCCAAATGTTCACATATCACAGATACTGTAAATCAGTATCTTCATTGTTTTTCAGATATAGACAAAAATAATGGGTGAGATACTGTAGACAGTGGGAATAATTTTTCTTGTCAAATATAATTGTCTGTGTTGTACCACCTAAATTATTTAAAATCCCATTGTTGTCCATATTAACTAATGTTATTATGCATAGGAAGACATCTTCAGAGATTTATAGTATTGCTGACATATAAAACCAAAGAATTTACATGATTCTGTGGGGATTTAACAAGTTTCATGGGACAACAGTACTCCTGCAGTATGGTGCACCACACAAACAAATCACTCAATTTTGTCTGAGGTTTGACCTTACAGAAGTCATAAATATTTGATCAGCTTTAATTACGACCACATAACCGCACATTGTTTGACTTAATTGTGAAATGAATAGATTTTGCTGATGAAATGACGAGGTCATTCTCTCTCTCTCTCTCTCTCTCTCTCTCTCCCTCTCTTTCTCCCCCTCTCTCTCGGTCTCTCTCTCAACCTTTCTCTGTCAGTCCTGCATTTGCACCTTGGGGTGATTACCAGGGTGAAGGTGTGAAGATTTGACACTCGGCAGATAGATTCATTCACTGCCACTGCTGGACCTAGAGGTGATAATGAGGTCGAGGATTAAAAGCAGACAATCAGTTGTGACGATAGCCACGCCCCCTCCCTCCGCAATTTTTCACTACTTCTCTATCGGCAGGCTAAAATATATTGTTTCCTCCCCCCCACTCCCTCATTGCTGAGCCTGTAATTACACACTAATCTCCGACTACTGTGAGAGAGAGAGAGCTTTGACGAGAAAAAAAGTAGAGAACTGTGGTCACTAAACTTTGAATCATGAATTGTGTACGTAGGTACACATTGGGAACATTTAACTGAACAAAAGACTTGGTACCACTGAATTAATACTATGTTCCTCTGACTCTGGACCACAACAGAGAATTGAGGATTGCCCCCACAGACCAACAACAACAAAGTCTAGTAAATTAAGATTTATCTGCACTTGAAAGTGTGTATTTTCCAGCCACTCACATCACTTTGTTTGCCGCTAAAACTTAGCAATTCAAATGCTTAGATATAATAGAATATTTAGATATTTACTGGGGGACCCCTGGCGGTAAGGAACTCATTCTGTGTGTTAAACAGCATAAACATTTTCGCTGCGCTAGATGCATGGTTCAAAAGCATTCTGCTTACTCTGTTCACTATTCTTGGGTGTGTGTTGGGCAACATACAATAAACTAATCAAAGTGTCATCTTCCATTCCCTTTACAAGACAAGCACACTTGCACCTGCATTTGCCACGTAGTAAATAATGCCTCTATGCAGAGGGAAGGGCAATCAGCACGGAGTCTCCCAACAATACGTTGATGTACTGTACTATAGCCATATTGTGCTCTTTTTATGTTTAATATTTTGCGTGTTTATGCGCTCCTGTGCATGAGTATAAGTGATGTGCACCTGCCATATGCGTATATTAGGCTACTATCTTGAAAATGCAGCATTAAGATAACGGTGAACTACTGCAGCATTAGTCTCAGCCCCTAATAACATCTGATACTTATACGCATTTCAGCTCAACAAAGACTTTCTGGAAGTAATATTTTCGATTTCCATTGGCTGTTAACATCGTCAATCACAAGTCTGTATCTGTAATTTCCGGTGTGACACTATGGCACTGATTTATTTACAAAGTAAACATTTTATATTTATTATAATCAGTAACTGTAACCTACTAATTTTACAAATTTCCCAGACCTGTAAACGGGCAGATTCCTGCCGTTTAGTTTTCCAACTGATTCCTAATTGTACGTTTAAAGTCCGACTTAAGCATTGAGTTACGTAGTTGGTCATTGTGCATGTCAATCAAAACACCTCGCTTGTGAAGTAGGCGGGTATTGTAAGAGAGGGCCCTAAATGTCTAAACATAATTTCAATTCAATTTAATGCGATAGTGTAGCATAAACAGACAAGTCACTGTACAGATGATACTACAGAGTTTAAAGTTTTACCTTATATTTAATGTTTAATGTAAGGTTATGATTCAATAGTAATATTGGAATAAAGGGTACAGTTTTCTACAGTATCTTTTCATTAAATCATACCAAAACTTACTGAAAATATTGACTCGACCTATATTATCATAATCTCCATATCTGTTTGATATGATAACTATGTCTGTTTACGCTGACATTAATTGCGACGCCTTGATGATCGAGTGATATTTGCTTCCCATACAAATGTCTATTTCGGGTCCCAAGACATCTAACAGGCTCACTGCAGTCTGAGTGGCACTGCGCTTCTTGCTCCCACCGCGCTGTGTAACCACTCCTGAGTTAACCTTTCCTCCATGCCCAGGGAAGCCCAGGCAGGCAGGCTCTTTTGCATAATAAGCATGTGCATCAAAGCCCAGCCATTTGATGCTGCATGCACACACGCATTAACTGTGCGTGTGTGTGTGTGTGTGTGTGTGTGCCTTACAGTACTATAAAAGAGGGACAGGGCTGCATTACACACATGAATACACACTCACATGCACACACACACACTGTGGACCTAGCTAGGGCCTGCTCTCAGACCTCATTTGAGGATAAAATCATTTGTCTGACCAGGATGTCATCTATAATTAATGAACACTTGTGTGTAATTTAGAGGGATCTCACCTGCGGCCCTGTCCCCACTCAGTAGGGATTCACACACTCTCACACACACACACACACGCGCGCGCACACACACGCACACACACACACACACACACAGACTCAAGTGGACACAGTACAGTTTGTAGACTCCTACCTATCCAGTGAACTCAACCACAGTCGTAGAGATCTGTTTAAAAGAGTAGGTAGGGACGCTTTCATCGAGAGTGAAGAGTATTCTCAAACTTAATTAAAAGATAATTCGGGGAGATTTTGACTTAGACCGCAATTTTTCATATTTTAAAATAGAAAGTAGCGGTTTCAACACACAAGAACAAATAATAATTCAGTTTAGAGTTCTGAAATTCACAAAGTGCCTTAAAGGTAACAATTAAACTACTGGTACGTATAGTATATAATTTAAGATACAAAGTTTAATTGAATTCCAAATGAAAATTTGGCTAAATGACAGCCATTTCATTGGCAAGAATTGACAACAAAAATCGTTTTTCAGATTGTTTTGTGAAAGGAAAATACTAAATACTACCACTGATCTCGTATTTTGAGTGGATATCGGCCGATTCCGATCTCCTGCTGTTCGATTGGTGCATCTCAGGTTTAATTAGTGCCTATTGTAGTTTATGTCAGGGTTCTGCGGATTAAGTCTGCGGTCATTGTGCATGCACATTTACGTGCTTACGGTTAATGCTTATGTACTGTATCTAACGAATAGTCACGGTACACAACTATATCAACATTAATAAATCATCATATTATGAATATGCCACACCAAATGTTCAGATCACCAGCCGCTACTGGTTCTCACTGGTCATGGAACTTCTGAAATATCATGTAAATGTATAAAGTCTATTCCAGAAAAGGAAAGTCAGGGAATTTTATTGTTTTTTTGGGTCGAGTCATGGAATATTATGGACTTTTATTTGCAGCGTGTTACAATTTTAGTTGCCGTTCATTAAAATTATACTGAACGCGGTATTTGATTTTGAGAGGTCTTAATGAATCACGCTAATGCACACGCTAACGTGAATAAATGCCACATTGTCAGTAATGCACATTTAAATGTCCTCAAACATACAGTAAGACACTAAATAAGACAGAAGAGGAAAGCATACCTGTTATTTGTAGGGTTACACAATATTGACAAAATGTGATATTGCGATATTGATCATGAAAACAGCAATATCGATATTCATTTAGATATTTTTTAAACATAATTCATATTTCAAATTTCTTATAACATACTGTATGCTTATTTCAAGATATTGGACTGGTACAACAGTAATTCCAAGAATTGTTGTCACCCTAAGATACACATCTTACTTTTCTGTCTAAATCAAACAGCCACACAGCCAATAGACGCATCTTTCCACAAAACAACATATTGCATACTTGCAAACATTTCTTCAATTTTTAAAAAACTAGTTTAACTACTAGTCTCAATATTTATGAGACTAATTTTCAGTTTGTTTGGCGTTGCCATATTGTCTGTCCCTTTTACAAAGACAATGTTCTGGTGGCCTGATTTTCCATTTAATATAGGCCATGGAAAATCAGATTTTTAGTTGGTGAAAGTCAGGGAATTTGACATTTCACTTATTAAGAGTGGGTTGGCATGTAGCATATAGCATAGCATGTTAGCAATAGCTGTTAACATTATTAGATGATATCACTGCTGGTCTCCTCACCCACCTACAGCCTCAGTTGGGCCCCAGCCTCTGCACAAGCACCCACCCACCCCGGTGTATACACACACACACACACACACACTCGCCACACTCCCTGTTCTCCAGCAGCCCCGCTGAGACACCAGCTGCCACACACCGTCACATCAACACCAAGCTCCTTCATTGTGATGGGAGTTAACACAGTTCACATTAACTGTATGAACAGAGATTTTACTGTTGCAGCCTGCAGATTTAGCTGCTTGTCAATCAGCTTTAATTAGCTTTTAAAATGCATAGTCGCCAGCTCTACATTCTTTTATTTTTCATTGTAACGTATGACACAATGTAGGACATTTAAATCATGCATAATAATGAAGTATTATGATGTATCATAGTACAGTATAATCACATTTGAATAAATATGGCATTCCTACTTCATCTGAACAGAGAAGGTGATATTTAAGTAAATCCCTAGCATATAGCTTCCTTACGTCAATACTTACTCAACGTCAATGTGTTATAGTTAAGTTAAAGTACAAAGTCAGTTTTTCTCATTGGTATTTAAGCATGAACAAGCCTGAATAAATAATTAGTTTTATAATGAAGAGCCAGATGCGTTGATGTAAAATGATGCAAAAGTGACACTATCAGGAGATATTCAGTGAGGCTGTTACACAAACATGCAAGTAAACGTGTGTCGCTGTTTCTCTCCTACAAAGAATTGCTAGCTAGACAATACAGCACTGGCCATTTGTCAAGCTGCCAGTCAGTGTCACGTTAAACAAAACGCCATTGATGCAATGTACAAAGAGTTGGTTATGTCAATGTGATATTTATCACCTCTGTTGAAGAAGAAATGAGTGTGAAAATCGTAGATGCGTAGGTCGTAGATCATTCTAGGCAAGATTAAGTGTCAGGAGGGGGGGAATCAATGGGACTTTGCCTGATGCCAAGTGTGACCAGTGGAATCAGCATGTGAAGGCATTGTGGCCTCTGGACAGCCATGCTGTACTGCAACTCTCATCTCTGGTGCCTTGTGGGAAGGAGTAGGGGTATAATATTAAATCATTAAGCAGATGCTTTTATCCAAAGCTGCTTACTGCCTGGAGAGTTGAGAACCTGCATCACACATTTTCCATGATGACTCATTTGTTGTGAGGCCTCTACAAATATAATTGAAATAATGTATCGCGTATTAACCGGTAGGGTATGTTGAAGACAAAAACATTTGTGCATGCTCATTCCTTGCATATACAGTGTGTACAGCTGTGACATATTGTTCTAATTCATTTGGACCCATTGAATCAAACATGTTTACACTTATCCTTTTTTTGTTAATTATTCCTTTAAGAGCTTTACATTTTCAAATGTTTAAAGTTATTTGTCCTTTACCATTACTTTTATTTGTACTTTCTGTAAAGTACGGTCCCGTCGATCAATCTTAAAAGTTGAATCATCTTCCATTGGCTCCCCATCAATCCTCAGCCACGTTGTAACAAACCTGGTGTTTAGCATCAATCTGCCTATAACGAATGAGAATCCGATCCGACCAATGGGATGCGCCTAATTACCTAATGAACAGAGACATGAGCGTGATTTAGCTCTTGTTAGGCTAAGTGGAGGAAATCGACAGGACCGTCTTCTTTGTTCATATGGTGTGCTTTACGTTCATGGATGCGGCACAAGACCAAAGACAGTATAACTGTAAATACGTTTACTGTTTATTAAGGGTTCTTCATATTGATTGGAGTTGCGTCTCCAATGGAGCCCTATAGTTTTGTAGTTATAGGATGTGGTTAGTACTGGGTGGTGAGTAAAAATGCAGGGTGAACGAACCTTAAACACGAGAACAAAACATTTTGATTCAGGAGGCTCTGCTCAATGTTTAATATCACATGGTCTTAACACAAAACCAAAAAACATGTACTATACCCTCTATAGTCACACACATGGACACAATGAATAATTCATGATACAGTCCAGTGTGTAGCTGACTATCTTGGGTGCATTGTTACACGAGTGAGATTAAATAGTCAAACAAATCACCAGGGTATACATTATGGAAGGGGATGTTTTTATTTTCTTATTAAGCAAGTTGAATAGTTTGAAACAGGTCTAAGCCTTTGTACCCTCACCCCCTCCATAATTTAACGAGTCAGGCAGATTACGGTCAAACCCTAATCTGCCCTTTCGAGGAACCTCTGGATGGTCTCCCCTCTTCCACCTACCCATGAGTAGAACTGTACAAGGCAGGCCAGTATGCCCTGCATAAGCATCCATACGCACTGTATTTGTAACCACAGTGATGTCCCCATAGCAACCAGATAATACAGCTCCTAGGAGACCCAAGGTCTCCCGTGAGCCCTCGGACAGCATGCCTCAGATGTCACAGGCACTTGACTGTATCAAAAGCACAGCAGCCAAAAACACCGTTGCCCCAGGGTGACCTCAGGGCTGTCAAGCTTGCAGTGTCACAGGTTCCAACCCAATGGCAGCACTCGATCGCATCACAGACCGCTTTGAGCAGGTGCTTCTAATGATAACCCCCTTTCATCTGTTGGTGTGCAAATACATCCAGGTCTGTCTGTCTGTCCCTGTTCGGTGTCGCCACAGCGAAGCAGCGCATGGGGTTTCCCTATTGGCTGCTTTGCTAGCAGAGTGATTATTGGTTTCCTACGGCCGCGTCTGGTTGGAGAGAGGACCCTGACTAATATTGCCGTTCACCCCCTCTCTCCACCCACACCACTCATATTGACCATGTTGCACATTATAAATCAACTATGGGCTACTGTGCAGCTAGCTTAATGAAAGCTCATCTATAAAATGGCTAAATGGTCCTGACAAAACGTCCTAATGAGTAAATCAATAATTCAGTGATTGTTACTCTGCTTATACTAATACGTCTCGTCTTGCTGTTCTGACTCAGGCTAAGAAAAGCCCATTTTTGTTTTATCCCATTCTGTTTTGCTAATTTAGCAATGCTGTTCTGTTTTTTTGCACCATTGAAGCAAATATATGTATGGTTGTCTCTGTTAGATCTGTGTATGTTCGAATGAAGGACGTGTCTGTAATGTGACTGTTACATTTGTCAGTGATATAGCCTATTCTCCTCTACTGTTCAATTAATGATATAGCAAAAGTATTATTTTTATATTGGGATTGCATTTTTTCCCACAAAATTCAGAAGATAGATCTATATTGATTAATGTAAGTCTATTTCTATCTTCTGAACTTTAAGAAAGTTTATATGAAATGCAAATACTTCATTATAATATAAATGTCAATATTGTTGTTGATTATATTGTTCAAGTTCTACAATAAACAATACATGCAGGGGTACATGCGTATCAAATACAGTGACATTACAGTGTGTCAGTGTAGATCCCAGACAATATAATGGGCACAGATGGTGACCCAGCCCAGCCAGGTGATCCATCATAAGGCTTTGCTATGGAAGACTGTGTTTCAGGAAGCCATGGCAGCATCCCCGCTCTCAGTTAATTGAAGGGGCAGCTAGATTACCCTCTCTTGCCCCCTCGCTGGGCTGTAACACTGGGCATGCATGGCACACCATGCATTATGGTACCCGACTAACATGATCTTAAAGGGTTGTCTTTAAGCGTCAATATGTGATTAATGAGACGCATTAAACATTCTTTTGAAATTAATGACCAGGGATAGCATAGCGCTGGTTAATGGTAACTATGAGAGGTGGCTATTTCCTGTACAGTTTAAAAGAGCCTTGCACAGTCTGTCTGTAAGCTTACCAAACCTACCATGTAAATATACAGTGTGTATGTGTGTATATATATATATATATATTATACATGCACAACTACACACACAGTATATATGGTATTACACAGGGAGAGAGAGAAAGAGACAAGAGAGGGTATACTGTATCTGCGCACGCGTCTGGTTTTGATGTGGAGAAAAAGAGTATATGTTTCCTCCTGGTCCATTTCCTGGTGTCTTGTTCTGTTCCAGAACAAAGAATAAACTGTGGTACTTTGAGTTCGGAACATCGGAGACCTTCTCGGCCACATGTAAGAAGCTCCACGACTTTCTGGAGGTTGAGGTAAATAAAACGAGACTACTCTTTTCAGAAACCAGTGTGAATGATAAAAAGTATTGCATGAATAAAAGTAATATTAGAAAACACCATAAAATCTTGGCTTAGTGTTAGGGAACACTATTAGCCACTATATACTTTATACAGTATGTTCCATACATCCTCATCCGCTTATCTGGAATTGGGTCTCGGGGGCAGCAGCTCCAGCAGGGGACCCCAAATTTCCCTTTCTCAAGCCACATTAACCAGCTCTGACTGGGGGATGCCGAGGCGTTCCCAGGCCAATGTACATACTTTACACAGTATGTTTACCTGGTTAGATACAGTATGGTGGTGATGATGATAATAGATTTTAGGACATCTTACATTGCAAATAGGCAAATGCATAGATAAAACATTTGGCAGAGACATATATATTATAGTCATAAACATTTGACAAAGGCATAATATACAGTCTACAAACAAGACGCACCCAAACCAAAAAGGAAAATATATACAAAATAATATAATTCATGCTTGTTGGAAGGGCAAGGTATTCAAGTGACAGCTATAAGAAATATTATATAAACATATGTGCAAATGGAACTAGGGATGTATATTATCTAGAGACATGGATATTTTACTGTAAGTCACTCAGTGATCCATAGATACTGTAGCCAGCTTCTGAGACTGATTCAGTTCGTGCAGAATATAGGTGTTAACATGACTCCCCTCGCCTCTCAGTGAAGCACAGCTCAACACACAGGTAATTAGCCCTACACAGCCCTGCTGCGTGTGATATTGAGTGATAATGAAGAATGCTGCTAGTCAATCTATCTTCCCCTCCACACGTTACAGATGCCTTTAACCATTACCGTTGGTGGGAGCCTACTGGTTTGTAGACTGCCAGGTGTTGAACACAGGTCCAAACGGTTCATTATCATATATTTAAGATGTTCTTTCAATATTTCATCCATTAAGCCACTGTAAGGCTAGGTTTTGGGCTTTGGGTTGTATATAGCGGCACAGAAAGAACTAACAATGAAACAACTTGCCCAGGACGTGTAAGATGCAGTAGGAAAGTGTTCTTCCATCTATTATGTAAGCTATGTAAAAGTTTCACTAAGTGAACATAATTCGCACAGCATGTGGAAATATTAGAAACAATGTTATGTAAATGATGATAAATGATTGTTTAACATAATAATAATAATAATAATAATTATTATTATTATTAAGTGGCAAAAAATAAATAAAACAACTGTTGAACATCACTTATTAAAACTGCTTTTTTTTTTCTCATCTTTATCGTTTATTTATTTAATTTAAGTGTGACGGCATCACCTTGGACCTTAGCAGCATCTCCCTGGAAGGCATTGCTATTCTGAACATTCCCAGCATGCACGGCGGCTCCAACCTTTGGGGTGAGAGCAAGAAGAGAAGAGGCAACAGGAAGGCAGGAAAGAAGGCCCCAGACAAGAGGACAACAGTGCTTGACCCCAAAGAGCTCATATTTGCAGTCCAAGGTACCCTTTCCTTAATATACAAAGTATATACTATATCCCTATAGTATGCATTCATCATTGTTCACACATTGAAGGTGCTGTAAGCAATGCGGGAGAAAGTGTGGATATTTGAACTCACCTCTCCCTTCAATGCCATGGGGTGCTCCCTCAGAAGCCCAATTTAGACACACACTGACCAGGCTGCACCATTTTGTGTTCCCAATCACAAGCCCAGGGTTCTGTAGATTCACCTTATTTATTTTCAACGCGCACAGTGGGGGCAGCGTTAATACCATGTTTATTAAGAGACATTAAAATATATTCCTTTAATATGTATTTTGGGAATTGTTAACACAATATGTTGCAATGTTCCTAATCCTCATTAAATAATTTTATAGAAACAAGATATATATAGCAAATTCTGCATCACCATTTTTTGTAAGCACACAATTGGATAAAGTATTCACATAACCAGCATGCTTTCACGCATTTTTGCTTATTATAACGCCATTACACATTGATTATTTTCGATAACAACCAATGTATGTACTTCATATCCATAATATCCATGATCTGGATCCCTATGGGCCTCTGACATTAAATCCCAGCTAAGCGTTTCTCTACTTTGTTTCTCTCACCGGTCAAAGACAAAGTTTGAACCAAACTATTTTTTCCCCCCAGCCCATGAATATTTCACAGATGACAAGCTGAATCAGAGCCTGCAGAATTTGTTTGCTAAGAAAAAAGTAGTCATGACGCTGTGTGGAACTGTCACCTGGGTGAAAATGGTCTGTGTTGGCACACGGTGCCTGTTCTCATAATGGAGCTACTCTGTGTGACTGCTGCTACCCCTTAGCTGGATGTTGGGCAACCCCTAAGTCCATTTACATCAAAAGGCAGCCAGTCAATGGACTATAGCGGCGAATGGACCTGAATGACTCAGCTGCTCCACAGTAACGGGTGGAATTATGCAATGTATGCCCCTTTTAGCTCTTTCAGCTAATGGCACACAGGTGACTGAGTACACGTTGACTTTACACTTTTGAGTGAACAGGTGGTGGAAAGTCTTTTTGTACCAATTTAGATACAGTCAATGTAACACTTAACAGTAGACGTGATACAGTACAAATGAGTCTTTAACACATTTAAATCCTCAGAGACAGCACTTTTTTCAAGGCCATTACAAGCTTTTTGTAGGACACCCTTTTCTGCTCCACCGGAAATATATTTTTCTATTCAGACACCAGGTGTAACTATGATGTCTAATATAGGTGTGTGTTTTTCTATTGTGCTGTGGGTTTGCTTGATTAAGTCAGGCATGTTTTGTGTACACTCAAGTACAAGTACAGTACACTGATGGGACTTGTACCTGGGGGTAAACTGCGCTGTAGTTATCACAGTAAATCTTGAAACAAGACATGTCTGGCCGATCTTTTATGCTTCACTTGTCAGCGATTAGCAGTTTTAAAAAAGCATCCTTTCTATCCTTTTTACAGTGTTCCACTGGTCTGAAAAGTTGTGCTGTTGAGCTGTAGCTGTTTGAAAACAACAGAAATGTTTAACTGTTTATTTATGGTGGTTAAACTAGGCTTTACACACAAGACAGTAATGTGAGTTTAGAGAGTTGAAGCTACGCAGGTATTTTCTTTGAGATATATAAATCAAAGAATTCCATAAGTTCATGAAGAAATGACTAGCATCGTGAAAATCTAAAAATACCTAATTACCTGGAAGATGAACTCCTCTAATGACTCTAGCCCTAGTGATCTTTCAGTATAGGTGAACCAGCAGTACATTCTGCCATTGCTATTTATTCCATTGAATACAAGTCAAGTGCTGATGAATGCAGCCAATTACATCACACAAGTTCCCACCTACAGCATATCCTGTACAGTAGATCTAATGCAGTTCTGGGGTTGGCGTGAAAGACTATACAGTATACTGTATCCTGTACATACACCTGTATTTCAGTTAAGTGTATTTAATGTGAACGTTCTTTCTCCTTTTACAAATATAGCTGAAGAAGGTAGTCAGATAATTTATAGATGTAATGTTAACCGTATAGACAGAGTACGCCAGAAACAGTGACAGTGTCTAAAGAGTAGACATGTCTCATACTGGGGCCAATGGACTCAAATGCCTATCACACAGGAGGGCAAACTGTATGGGCATATATAGTTGATCAATTCAACATTCCAACCGTGCTGTGCTGAACACTCCATTAATTCCTGTAGAAAAATCAATCGCTCTGGTGCCACCGCCAAAAACAATTCTCAGTGTGTACCTAAAAAGGCACTTACTCTAAGTGGAGAATTGTGTGTGTTTGTGTGTGTGTGTGTGCGCGTGCGCACGTGTTTGGGGTTTTGTAGCGGTTGTGTAGGCATTTGTCTGTGTACCAGTGTACACTCTGTGTGTGCCTGCGTGCGTGCGTGTGTCATGCCCTTGCTGAAGCTGTGGCCAAGGTGAGAGCGGAAAGCTGTCACATCAGAGGACAGTGAATGAGCGTAGAGGCTTCACCGTAAACACACTAGTGCATTAGATTGGGGGAATGGGTGGGGGGGGGGCATCCTCAGGGCTTCGCTACAGGGATAGTAGAAAAAAAAAAAACCCTGGAACTGTGACCTTTAGGGAGCTGTTAGGTTTAGCCACTGGTGACGCCGGGAGACAGCCCCCTCAGGTGGAAGGGAACGGCTGCAGGGTGAATAATTTAGAGCAGGACTAAGGTGGAGAAGAGGCTGGCTGGGGTGACTGTGGGGGCAGGCTAGGACTAATGCCCCACGACATGGCCCATGAAGACTTCTCTCTCTCTCTCTCTCTCTCTCTCTCTCTCTCTCGTCCTGCTGATCATCTCCCACTCACGCCCTGTCTCTCCATGTGTCAGTGCAGTGATGTGCCACAGACAGGTATTTGACGTTGACAAACGCACGTCTAATCCTGCACTGTGACATAAGAGAAGCCTCTTCAAATATTGTTCAGCGTATTCTGTAAATGTGTTGCAAGTAAATCAACAGTGCTCGGTAAAAGAAGCATTTAAGTCAACCATACTACTGTAACTTGAACATATTCAGTCGAATACATTGCAGAGCTAAAGTGTTACAAAGCCGTTCCTTCACTGCAAAAAATGCCATTGACTGCCAGCGCAGACTTGATAAGGTTTCTTAAAGTAAGTCACTAGATAAGTCATTTATATTAGAAATAAGCCCAACTAGATTTTAAATCTAAAAACAAGATTATGCCCCAAACTATAGTTTAAAGTTGAAGTTTAGCCCGATGTGGGTCCAATTTGCCCCTCCCAACAATCGTGGGGTCGGAACCGATCATCTGCCCAAATTACCCTGTAGTGTGAGGTGTATAACAGACCAAATATTACAGACCGTAAATATCTAACCTGTTTGATATTGAGTGATTGGGACGGCAGCCTTATCTCGCAATAGCCAATGAGATGTGAGCTGACTGGGTCACAACAACGTCGCCATAGATACTAGCAACCATGTAGGGTACTGTAGCTTCCGTGGCTGTAGCCTACCTTCCAGATCGCGCTGCAAAATTAAATAAACAAGTCATCATGACTTCATCCAGAGTTTTGTTTCTCTGTGCATGATATGTAGCACACTGAAGTGCTACTGTCATAAAGACACAAACTAATCTGACTACTTTTAATAATAAGGTAAAACTTTGGCTGAAACAAAATCAAACCTGTGATCATTGATTGTCCTGTAAAGTGACACACAGGTGACACACAAACATAAAATACACATAGGATGCCTAAATGTAATTCAGGTAAACATCTGACTGTCTCTCACATATATTTTGTTCTTGTCATTTATTTTATTCTTTTTTTATTGATTATATTTACTGACTGTTTTTAAAGGTCTAACCAGGGACAGGGGTTGCAAATTATCTTAGGCTATAAACCCTGCATTCAGGCTATAAACCCTGCATTTAATGCATCTATTCCAGATTACTATGACCTTGTGTACATGTAGCCTGTTATGTTTATT